>CM038224.1:24444480-24805542 GCA_021442155.1 Cymbidium sinense
TGGTGTCATGCAAGATAGAACTTCAAGCAGAACAAGATAGACAAACTTGACAAACACAGAGGGAGCAGCAGCGATTTCAGACTTGGCATCATGCTATGGTTGATCTTGAAAAGTCAGTTGTAGAGGATTTACAAATTGTTGAGATGAAAAATGAGGCCCTTGCTATTATTGTATCTCAGCTTAGAGACTTGCAATCTCGTCTACCTTGATGTATATATATTTTTATTTTACCCCTTCCTTTTTTATGCTTTGAATTATATCAGTTATATTTGCTGCTAGAGTCTCTTTTCTTTATAATGTGATTCCTATGTCAGAGTTGTTTTTCCTGTGTACTTGCACATTTTTCATGAATAAAATCTAGACCATTAGTGTATTGCTTCAAGATTACTTTGCTCAAAAGGTTTAATGGTCTAATAGTCTATGGGAAAGATGAAAATCTCATTGGTTTCATGCTTTGTGCCTTGAGTAAACTTGTTGAAAATTTCATTTCAAACTTTAGAATTTATATTCCTCTCTTATCCTGGCTTTGTGCCTTAGCGGACTTGATGGAGTTGATGAGATGAAAATACCTTCGGTCCTATGCTTCATGCTTTGATGAACTTGTTGAAGATTTCATCTTAAAATTTGGGATTTATATATTTTCCTCTCCTAGCTTTGTGCTTTGGCGGACTTGATGGAGTCGATGAGATGAAAATATCTTCGGTCCTATGCTTTGTGCTTTGACGGACTTACTGAAGATTTCATCTCAAGATTCATATCTTGTGTCTCCTTTTATCCTGGCTTCATGCCTTGATGGATTTGATGGAGGAAAATCTTGAATTATCCTAAAAACTTATCAGGCGATACGAAATTAACTTTTGCCCCCTACGCTTTTGTGGGCTTTGAAAGATACATGTGACTAGCTTTCAGAGCTTGTGTTAGGTCAATGGCGAAGAGTCATCAGTCCTGTGCTTTGCACATGTAATGGACATGTTGATGACAAAAAACTCTCTTAGTTTAGCTTTTAGCTTTGTACGAACATTGGGATGGCTTCTTTGGTCCTTTGCTTTCTTCTTGATTGGACTTGTTGAAGAAGAGTTTCCTTTAGTCTTTGCATTTTGCTTTAATAGACTTATTGAAGGAGTTGAGATTTCACATTTGTATTTGATTCCAAACTCGGCTTAATGCCTTCTTGAGTAAGGATATCATTTTTTTTTGAGATTTTGAAAATGACCTTATGACCAATAGGGATAATTTTTCCCAGTCTGGGTCACTTGAACTCATCAAGTTGGAGAGATTTGGGGATTTGGTTGCTTTTGTCTTTGAACTGATGAAGTAAGAGGATCCCTTACTATGGCCTTTGTGGCATGTTGAGTAAGCAGATCTGTCAGCAACTTCGACTGTATTTCAGCGTGTTGAGTCTGACCTTATACACCTACTTGAGTCTTGGACTTAGAAATTGATGAAGGATTTTATCCTCGAGCTAACAAGATGGAAATCTCTTACTACGGCCTTTGTGGTGTGTTGAGTGCGAACAAGGCTTCGACCATATTTGGGTGTGTTGAGTCCGACCTTATACACCAACTCGAGCCTTTAGATTTGATGCGGGATGGGCAACGTATATCCAACTTGGTTTGCTGAAGTTTGCAGACTTAAAAATTTTCTTCTTTAGTCAATAAGACTTTTAAATTTGAGAATTTAAATACATAATTTTGAGTATGCATGTGGGGATCTTGGCACTAGGCATGATGTCAACCCCAAAGAGAAAGGAAGGCCCCCTGTCTAACAAGAACGCCTGACACTTTACTATAAAATTTTAAAAAAATGCCTCCTATCTAATAGGGAGATTTTTATTTAATTTTGAAAATGCATTCTTGTGTTACAAGAGAATTTCCAATGAAAATTTACACATGTAATTAGCAATGAAACTTTCAAGTGCAAGATTTGTCCAATTACACTTTCATGTGTAATATTTCTTTAAATACCGACCATTGATTGGTGGCATTGATCTTTCACCTTTGAAGTCAACGAGCTGGTAGGCTCCCCCTTGATATACCTATTCAATGATGAAGGGTCCTTTCCAGTTAGGTTCAAATTTACCACCAATTTTGTGATGAGGAATGATTGGTCTTCTTAGCACCAAGACCAATTCCCCCTCCTAAAAAGCTCGAGGACGTACTGTATGATCGAATGCTTTGGACATCCTCACTTAATAGACCTCTAGATTTTTCTGAGCTTGGAGCCTAACCTCATCAAGCGCATCAAGCTCTTCCATCCATAAATGAGCATTCTCATCTTGGATGAGATTTTGTTGAATGGCTACTCGGAGCGAAGGTAGTTCAACTTCGAGTGGCAAAACTGCTTCACCCCCAAACACTAGTGCATAGGGGGTAGACTTTGTAGGAGTCTTGTAAGTGGTATGGTAAGCCCATAATGCTTCCACAAGCTTGGTATGCCACTCCCTTTTATTTCTTGTGAGAATTTTTCTAAGCAGTTTGACTAGTGTTTTGTTAAAGGCCTCAGCCAAGCCATTTGCTCTCGGATTATAAATTGATGAATATCGCCAATCAATCTTATGTCGATAAGTAAACTTATAAACTTTTGTGCTTTTGAAGGCTGGCCCATTATCTAAAATGATTTGCATGGTACACCAAATTTATAGATAATATTGTGGGTGAAGAAGTTGGTCACCTGTTCAGCAGTAACTTCTTTGAATGGTGAAGCTTCAGCCCACTTGGAGAAATAATCAATGGCTACTAAGATGAAGTGGTGGCCAGCTGATCATGATGGATCAATCGGTCCAATCACATTCATCCCCCAGCACTCAAACGACCAAGATGCTATCGTCGGATGCAACAAATTTGGTGGTTGATGAATTATGTTGCCGTGGACCTGACATTCATGGTATCTCTTGGCATGATCAATATAATATTTTACCATAGATGGCCAATAATATCCCATTCTTTTAATTTTGAAAGCCATTTTAGGACCTGATTGATGTGCGCCACAAAATCCTTGATGAATTTAAATAAATGCTTTGTTGGCTTCCTCTATTCCCAAACATCCTAGACACATTTTCTCGAAGGATCTACGATAAAGGGTATTGCCAATATAAGCATATAGTTGAAGCCTTTTCTCAAGTTGTGTAGCTATCAACTTAGTTCTTGGTAATTTTCCTTCCTTGAAGTAGTTGACGAAGAGTTGTCTCCAATCTTCCTTCTCTTCCACTATAAGAATTTTATTTTGTGACTTTAGCATTTCCTCAGGTTGAAGTCTTTCATCTGGAATGGTCTGAGGCTTGGCTTGTTGACTTTGAGAAGAAATTTGTAAGGGAGTGTGAGGAGCAACATGAGCTGCATCCTGCTGATTTGCATTTGATGACCCCTCTTCCAACAAGGATTTTAAACTTATTGGCTCTAGGGCGCGATGATGGCAAACACTAATTAGTATGTAGTTGTCATCGTCCATACTTGCCATTTCTTTAGCTAACTTAGCTAAGCAGTCTGCTTTGCTATTCTTAGCTCTAGAGACTCGAGTCATAATGACATTTGGGATTTTCTTCATAAGCTTGAGAACTCATTTATGATAATAGGCCAATTCAAGCTTATTAATTTTGTAAAGGCCCAACACTTGATTAATGATGAGTTGAGAATCACCATAAATTTGCAGATTCTGGACTCCCATGGAAATGGCTTCCTCTAAACCTGCCACCAACACTTCATATTCTGCTTCATTGTTGGTTTGAGGTTGAGTTAATCTATAAGAATGTCTCATTATGCCACCTTCTGGTGTGATCAAGATGAGACCGATGCCAGCTCGAGCCTTTGGGAGATTTGATGGTTGAGTGTACTTGATGGATGAAGCTCCATCAAAATACAATTCCCACATTTGCTACTTTTCTTTTTCATGTGCATGATCTCGTAGGAAGATCATCATTAAGCGATTTCTTTGGGATGGGATGAGCGACAAGAAAATCCTAGAATTTGCCCCTTCACAGCTTTCTAGGGTACATATATAATATCAAATTGTAGCAGAAGGACAACCCATCATGCCAAGCAACCTATCAACGTTAGTCTTGTCATCAAGAACTTCAATAGATCGATCCTTGAGATGAGAGTAATTCTATGAGATAGCATGTAATGACGTAGCTTTTGAGCAGCAAAAATTAATGCCAAATAATGCTTCTCAATTGGAGAATAATGCACTTTATTAGTCTTTTGAAATGAATATAGCATTCTCCTTTCCTTCTTCATTATGTTGTGCCAACAAAGCACCTAGAGATTCTTCCAGTGCTACTGTGTACAAGATAAGAGGCTTTCCTAGGATTGGGGCTACAAGAATAGGATTCAACATATATCTTGATACTTGTAATGCCTCTTGACATTCTTCGTCCCATTTGAAAGGAGTATCCTACTTCATTAATTTTGCAAAGGGTTTACATCTACCTGACATATTTAATATAAATCTTCTAATGAATGCAAGATGTCTCTGTATGGAGCGGAGTTGACGAAGGCTCCTTGGAGGAGGCATTTCAACAATCACTTTTATTTTATTTGGATCTATTTCAATCCCTCTACGGTGCACAACATATCCAAGGAACTTTTCCAAGGAGACTCCAAAGGCGCAGGATTCATCTTGAGGTCATATTTTCTAATTCTTTCAAAGATGATCTTTATGTCACCGAGGAGATCTTTGTGATCTATACTCTTGACAATGAGGTCATCAAGGTAGCACTCTAGATGAATCAACTCATCAAAGATTTGTCATAGCCCTTTGGTATGTAGCTCAGCATTCTTCAAGGGCATGACCGTGTAATATATATCAATTGGTGTCCATGAAGGTATGCTTCATCTTGAGGGCCATTTTGATCTGATTGTAACGATCTATCCATAAATGAGAACTTGTCATGGTTTGAAGTGTTATCCACTAACAGTTCTGATACAAGGAGCGAAAGTCATCCTTTGGACATGCTTTGTTTAAGTCCCTAAAGTCGATACATATACGAATCTGACCATTCTTTTTCTTTACTGGGATAATATTAGCTATCCAGTCAGCGTATTTTTCTTCTTGAATAAAACTAGCTTCAATGAGCTTCTTGGTTTCTTATTCCTTGACCTCGATCTCATTCCTGAGGCTTGCTTGGTGGTGTATTTGGCTTAATTGCTAATTTGTGAACGCTATATCAAGGGATAAGCGGCATTTCAGCATATGTCAGCAAAGCAATCCGAATTGAGCAAGGTTAATTCTTCCAATTTATCTTCAAGAAGTAGGCAGATAAACGCTGAGGATCCTCCTTCCTGTGATTAATCTCTTTAAGTTCATCCATAGTAGCTACATGCTCACCATCTTCAAGCTATTCAGGTGCTGGCCTGGCTTCTACTTTTTCATTATTTGCAAGGCTGATGTTAAAAATGTCATTCTCATGTTCATTTTCACTATCAACTTCCATTCCTGTTATAGCGTAATAGGTGTATTCCTGTGGACTATTGTCTTGGATGAAACTAAGACCTTTGGTAGTATGGTTGTTTCTTCTTCCAATGGTTTGAGAACCTTTTGGATACCACATCATCTCAAAGAGCTTAGTCCTTTGCTTACTTGCTCCAGCATGGACCCCATGCTTATGCATTAGGTTTTGCATCTTTGGAGAGTAATATTTTGTATTCTTGTGGGAATGGCTTCTTCCTCTTCAGATAATTGCATTACCCAATCAGGATCTTCTTCTTGACATCCCTCGAATTTATAAAATAGGCTTCCTGGCCCATGTTTTTCAGAGAGAGGAGGTACATAGAAGGTCACTATTTCCTCGACTTTGTGAGTTTCTCGAGGAGTGATTTCTTTAAAATGTTGAGGAGGAACAGAAGTGACTATGAGTGTAGTCTCTATTGCTGATGGATCTATGATTATTTTAAAGTAGGTGCATTGCACCTTACCTTCAAAAGCAGATTCAAACTCATAATCAGAGTCAAAATGGTCTTCCTCAATCAGAGTTTTACTCGAAGATTCACATGAACCTTTGGATTTGAAAGGAACACATTCATCTTCTTCTTCAGTATCACTGCCTATATGAGGAACAGTGTTATTGATTTTATACTTGTTCTTTATATCCTTAGGGATATTTGAAACAATCTCCTTTCCTTTATTTGTTTTATTTTTTTCCCTTTTTCTTAACTTGTTCTTTTATGGGTTTTGAAGTAGATGCAATATTTGCTAGTTATTTTGTTAGCTTTAATTCCCTCGGAAGGAAGTAACTGGCATCTTGATATATCTTCATTTCATACACCGCAAAAGGTTGCATGTCACCCCCAATTTGGCATTCTTCCCCATCCTTTGCATATCTCATACATTGATGCAATGTAGATGGGACAATGCCATACTTATGAAGCCATGGTCGACCCAGAAGAGCTCTGAATGAAGTATCTACATCGATCACATAAAATTCAGCTTATGTGGAGGTCTCTAAATTTAAGAGGGAGGACAAATGACCCAATAGTTTTTTTGTCCCTTCTCATTGAATCCTTGAACCAGGACTTTATCTCATCCCAGATGTTGTACATCTAGAGATAGCCACCTGAGGGTTCTCAGGTTCATAAGATTCACAGAGGAACCGGGATCAATTAAGATCCATGGTATCATAACTTCATCACTTTCAACTGTAACATACAAAGGGTGATTGTGCCTGCAGTCCCAAGCATAAGATCTTCTTCTAAAAATGTGATGGCTGGAGGCTCTTGAACATGCAAGGTCTCCATTAGACAATGCTCAACAAAATATGCTTCGAACTTCTCTGACTCTTTGAGAGCTTCAATTAAGGTGTTACAGAGATCTTTTAACATCAGAAGTGCTTTATATACACTAAGCTGCACCAGAATTTTCCTTAGATGGGATATAATATTGTAGTTGATTCCTTTAATTAGTGAAGGCTTCTTATTTGAATCCTTAGGGATGACTTTTTCTTTGATTTTGATTTCTTTTACTTTATCTTTATTTATTGGCTCTTTTCTCTATTGAGATGGTAGCACTCGACCGCTTCTCAACTGCACTTGAGCTACTTCCTTTGCATCTAAATCTTCAGATGACTCGGTTGCTTCAACATCTGCTTCTGCCCCATCTAATGATAGGCTAGAAGATTTAGAATCACTGCCCAACTTTACATTCTTCATGTCTGCCGACATGGTGAGCTCTGATTCATCTTCATTTGGGAAACAGAGTTCTTCTAAGCTGTTATCAGCTTCATGTATCATCAAGCAAGGCTCAGTGGAAAGTTCTTCAGCTTCTTCTCCTACTTCTTCATTTACCTAAAGATTAGTAATGAATTCAGCAAGTGTGATGGGTCGTCTTGCTGGATGTATATAATCATCCATATTATTGATGATTCTTTGTGTTAAATTGCGACCACTCATGGTATTGGTAACATTTTGTGCTACAGTCTTCTTCTTTTTCTTTAATTTATTCTTTGGTTTGGCCAACTTCTTGGCCTTCCCTTGGTATTTGGCTAAGTTGTCTTTCATGAAATGAACTAGCCTTTCCATAACTTGGGTTTTATTTTAACTCAAGTACAGGCTCAAGTGGTGATTTCCACTGAACACTTGGAACGCCTTCCAATCATTTCAACATTTTTACAATCTTTTTAGAGACTATAACTTTCCATCCTTCATCATCGACCAGTTTATCTTTGCCTTTATCTTTGCTTGATAGTACTAGAGATGAGGTGATTACCTTAGTGGATTCTTTCTTCGAATGTACCAATACACTGTCCGATAATGTGAATTCTCCATTTCTATATTTTCTCTTTAGCCAATCTTTGAATATGTAGCAATCTTCAATAGGATGGCTAAGCACCCGATGATATTGTCAATAATTAGGGTTATCAGCTTGTCCAGCCTCTTCAGGTATTTTACACTCTAGTAGCAGGAGACCTGCTTGAGTGCATGCTTGAATAGTTTAGCCACACTTTTCCTCTTAAACGAATACTCTTTGTTCAACTTTTCTTTTAGGGTTGGGGCCATTGAGTCATTTGCTCCTTTTGTTTGTTTTGGTCACTCGCCTTCACTGAAGCGACCTCGAGGCACATCATTACCTCCAAGTATGAGCTTGGGTTGTGGAGCAGGATTGAATGACTGCTTTGATCTTTCTTGGTAAACAGGTAGCCTTTCTTTGTCTACATTATAGACTAACCGCTTACCTATATCTTTTTTGAACGAGGTGAAATGTGTTTCACCTTGGATCAGGAGCTTTTGCTCTTTTGGATTTATCTTGGTGGCTATCAGAGCATGATAAATTTAATTTCTCAAATTTAGCCACCCTATCAAGTAGCTCTTGAAATGTGGTAATTGAAGCCATGAAAAGATAAGGCACCATCTTGTTGTTAATGTTGGCCATCAGTAATTGAATTATATGCTCTTCTTCTAATTGTTGCTCACATTTCATACTCATATTTCACCAACGCGTGATATATCCGTTATCGACTTTTCTTTCTTCCTCTCAAGCTTAGATCGAATAGTTGTCTTTTGATCGTGAATCTTTTGACAAACATATTTTCAAGTTCAACAAAAGTCTTAACTGAGTCATTTGGCAACCGATATCATTTGAAAGCATAAGTTAAACTCTTTAACTTGCGAATAATAATTACCCTGTGTTACCATAAGATGCTTTGAACTGGGCTAGATGTTGTTTGGGATTACCATTTTCATTGAATAGATTAAATTTTGGCATTGAATATCCCTTTGGGTATGGAATTTGATCATACTCGGATATGGGCGACATTTGCTCACCAATTTTTCTGCCTACTCCGCAGCTATAACAGCTTTGATCTTCTCATTTAGGATAATATCAAGTTGAGAGGCTGTCATGGCTTTAGATATACTTTGTACATTCTCATTTAGGATAATACCAATTTTGTTAAGTTTTTAATTTAAATAATTAATTTCATTTCATTTATATTCTATTTTTTTTAATTGAACTTTTGATCATTTTATGATTGATTTAGATTTGAATATATGATCATTTATCATTAGAATTTTAATAATAGTTACCTTTCTCGATCATAGGACTAATATCAATTAATAGACCTTGTCTACTCTATCTGGTTTGTTATAGAGGATCGGGTCTAAATTCATTATCTCAAGAAGTATAATCCTTCAAACCTTGTCCACTCTAGCTTGAACATAGAGGATCGGGTTTGAGACTTTTCTTCTTGAGGGCTTGAACTTTAGAAGCTATGTCAATTGATTCATATCTTATAATTATATGATAGAATTAGCTTCTCAGATATTATTAGTTTGAAATTATTATCATATCAAAATTTTAAGTTTTGTTAACCCAGACCTAGTTCTAAGACCAAACCGGGAAGCATAGCATATGTTCTTTTGCTTTGTATCTAACTTGCATATGTTCCTAAATGTCTGAACATTTCAACACACATATGAGTATCTATTTTTTTAAAATTTTGTATGGACATGTGAATGTCAAAGTTGAAATGTAGGTGTCAATTTGCAAGTTTGATTTTTAAATGACATTTTTAGGTTTTCTTAACCCGGACTCAGTCCTACGACCAAACCGGGAAGTATAGCATCTATTCTTTTTTATTTGACTTTGTAATCACTTCAACATGCACATAAATATATGTTCTTTTGAAAATTGCATGGACATTAAGATGTCTAAGTTGAAGTTTATATGTCAAATTATAGGTTTTGATTTTTTGAGTTTTGTTAACCGGGACCCGGTCCTAAGACCAAACCAGGAAGATAGACCTTGTCAACTCTGACTATCTTCTTGCAGAGGATCGGATCTAGATTAATTATTTCAAGATCTATCATTCTCCAAACATTTTCAAGTCTAGATTGAACATAGAGGATCGGATTTGAGACTTTCTTCTTGAAATCTTGAACTTAAAAAGATACATTAACAATGATGCCAATAGATTTATCTTTTGTCATTCTATGATAGAATTAGCTTATAAGATTTATAATAGCATCATTAGATTTTTAGGTTTTGTTAACCCGGACCCGGTCCTAAGACCAAACCGGGATGTGTAGCATCTGTTCTTTGCTTCTTCTTTTTTGTTTTGCATTTGGGAAGGATATTTTCCTAAATGTTTGATCTAATAGACATTTCAACATACATATATGTATCTGTTCTTTTTTAAAATATTGTATAGACATATGAATGTTAAAGTTGAAATAATTATGTTTAGTATGACATGTCACCTTTAATACATGTTATAAAATAAGCAGTAATCTATTTTTAATCAAACATGTATCTTCTCTTTTTAGTATTTAACATTCCCAAATGCACACCGAATACATATCATATAAATTTGCACATCATAATCAAATCTCCTTTATGCATATTAGGATTTGGATAGTTGAAGGTTAATTCAAACATAAGCATATACATGGGTTCCTATACATGCCTCTTTGAATTTGATAGAAAGCTTTATGTTTAATAACAACTTTCATATACACATAGAAGGGAAAGTGTGATACGTAGAGAAAAAATGATACTTTTATTAATCAAGCTACCCACTTACTTCTCGTTTAAGGATTAAACATTTAGGATCCAAGGAACTTTCCTGAGGGACTTAAGCTTCATGTATAGCAAGTGAGTTTTGGAGAATCATGTCAATGTAGATTGAATGTTTGTGAGGTAAAATGCGATTTGAACATTACCAATCAGCCAACTAAAATGGGTTTAAAATTACATTCCATGTGACATTTTAAAAGCCCATTGACTCAAGTATAAGGCCATTCATATAAGGCATAAGTTTGTCACTCATTTATGGGTGTAGCATAAAAGACTGTCATTTTTAAATGACTAATCAACAAATAAAAGAGGGTTGAAATTTATTTAGAGTGAGATTTTAGAAGCCCACTTGATCAAATATAAAGTCACTTATACAAGATAAAGTTTGACACTTATCCATGAGTATGGCATGAACATTATTTAGGCAAAATCCCCTTTTTATGTGACCAATTAGCAAACAAAAGAGGGCTGAAATTTATTTAGAGTGAGATTTTAGAAGCCCACTTGATCAAATATAAAGTCACTTATGCAAGATAAAGTTTGGTACTTATCCATGGGCATAGTATGAATATTATTTAGATGAAATCCCTTTTATGTGACCAATCAAGAAAAGAGGACTGAAATTTATTTAGGATTGACATTTTAGAAGCCCATTTGATCAAATATAAAGCCCAATGGGTCTTTCATATAAAGAGGGGGTGTATCAATTCTAGAGTGCATTAATTCTAGATGGGCCCTTTTTTTCCTTTTTGTAAAGGTCCAAGCAAATGAAAGTATGTGTCACATGTCATTAAAAGACAAATGGCCAAAATAGGAATGCATGTCATATGTCATTAGGAGACAAATGGGTCAAATGAATTTAACCTCGTTCATATGCAAACTCATAACAAAGGGGCACAAGTACACATCAAATGTCATTAAGGAAATATAGCAAAAAGAAAGTTTATTTCCCCCTCAAATTTTTTTTTTTCATATGACATTAAAAGAAGTGACAAAGATATAAGAGTATGCCATATGTCATTAAGAGACAAATGACAAAAAATAGTAATGCATTTCATGTGTCATTAGGGGACAAATGGGTCAAGTAAAGCTAACTCCTTCACATTCAAAAATGACAAGGGGGTACACATCAAATGTCATTAAGGAAATATGACAAAAGAAAGTTTATTTCCCCCCTAAAATCTATATTTTGTCATATGACATTAAAAGAAGTGACAAAGATATAAGAGTATGTCATATGTCATTAAGAGACAAATGGAAAAAAAATAAAAATGCATGTCATATGTCATTAGGGGACAAATGGGTCAAGTAAAGCTAACCTCCTTCACATGAAAACCCATGACAAAAACATAAAGGAAAGGAAATTAATAGAATAACACAAGTTTCACTTTTTTATTTTCTTTTTTTTTTTTGGCCTTATGCCAAGAGGCTTATAAATAAGGGGAACCCCTCTCATGAGATTTTACTTTTCATTCCTCATCTTTTCTTTCAAGACAAATTGTGCCTAAATCCTCTAAGGGAGTCTACTCAACTTGCAAAGGAAAAGCTAATTTGGATCATCTTTACTTGTAAGTCATTACTAATTTGATGTCTTAGATATATCCAACATCATTTCATATGAATAGACATTTGCTAATAAAAACCAATAAGATATATTATTTTTCTATGATCAACCATGCTTAAGTATGTGTCCATAAAATACATCCTTTTTCTATGTTCAACTATGCATAAGCATGTGCCAATAGAATATATTCCCCTTATATGTTCAACAATACATAGGTGTGTACCAATAGAATATATTCTCTTTCTATGTTCAACTATGCATACGCATGTAAGGATTATTGCAAAAAATGAACAAGTAAGATAAAATAGATGTCCATACTAAACTCATGTTTAGGCAAAAGTGACATGACATATAATTAGCATTTAGGCAAAAGAAGATTGAAATTCTAATCAAATATTTGCCTCATAGCATGTCAATTTAAATAGAGATTGAGATAAGCATTACTCAACATCAAGTATTTGCCATATGACATGTCATGAAAATTGAGATAAGCATTACTCAACATCATAGCAAATCAATCATCATAATTGCCATATGATAGAATAGCTTGCATGATACTAAATCAACACATAAACACACATATATGGCATGGGAATTCAAATAATAATTTAAGGATTTATATTTTCTTCTTTCTCTTTTTTTTATCAAAATTTTTGGTAGCCTCCCGGCATCATCCCAACATATGGGGGTTACTTTGGGAGACTAGGCCTTCCCACCATGCCATGAAAGATGTGCATGGTAGGTGTCGTAAGACATCACAGCCTAAATTTATTTTCCCATCATGCCAAGAAAGGCGTGCATGGGTTGCACAACATAGCATTTTTTTGCCATGTTGGAACAACGTGAGCAAGTACTTATATCATAACAGATTTTCCTGCCACGTTGGAACAACGTGAACGGGTACTTATAGCAACATATTTCCCGCCACATTGGAACAACGTGAACATGTACTTATCACAAGTTTCCCCACCACATTGGAACAATGTGAACGGGTGCTTATAGCTACATGTTTCCTTGCCACGTTGGAACAATGTGAACATGTACTTATCACAAGTTTCCTCGCCACATTGAAATAATGTAAACAGGTACTTATAGCAACAGGTTTCCCTACCACGTTGGAACAACATGAACAAGTACTTATCACAAGTTTCCCCGCCACATTGGAATAATATGAGCGGGTACTTATAACACAACATATTTCTTAACTTGCCTTTATATGTGTATGACATATGATATATTTGATATTGCATTTGAAGCATCATAAATAATGAATTATCATTTAAGCTTTTAATTGCATATGATTGCCATCACATCTTCTCTTTTTTTTTAGCATGCTAGGTGAAGTGTTTCTCTCAAATTAGATGTCAAATCATAAGCATGCATTGTATTAAAATAGAAGTTTGCAATCTTCATGTAACTTTTATTCATCCTTAACAATGAGACATATTCATCTTGATACATGAAAGTTAGAATGATATCTCAAAGGAGAGGTTTTGAACCAATGTCATACAAAACACATGTTTTGAATCAATGCCATACAAACATATGTCATAAGTTATAAAGAGCAAGAGATTCAAATGTAAGTAAAGGTTTTGAACTAATATCAAATTCAAAGTGTATCTTTCTTTACTTCAACTTAGCAACAAAATTAGCCATAAACATCAAAAAACTAGAATATATAAGAGGGGAAAGCTTGCTAGTAGTTTTGGGACTTGAACCACACACCCTAAACCCTTTTCTTTCCATTTTGATTAAATTTAAGCATGTAGGAGAATTTCATATTTACTCCTCCCAAAATAACAAAAAGTATAAAGATAGAGGAAAACTTGCTAATAGGTTAGGATTGGAACCACAACACTCTAAGCCCTTTCCTTTCCCATTTCAGATTTTCATTGAAGCATATAGAAAAAATTGCACAAGTATTTCTCCTCCCAAAATAGTAAAAATTGAAGTATAAAAGATAGAGGAAAATTTGCTAATAGATTAGGATTGGAACCACAACACCATAAGCCCTTTCATTTCTCATTTTAGATTTTCATGGAAGCATGTAGGAAAAATTGCACAAGTATTTCTCCTCCTAAAACAATAAAAAACTTAAGTATAAAAGATAGAGGAAAACTTGCTAATAGGTTAGGATTAGAACCACAACACCCTAAGCCCTTTTCTTTGCCATTTCAAATTTTCATTGAAGCATGTAGGAAAAATTGCACAAGTATTTCTCCTCCCAAAATAGTAAAATTGAAGTATAAAAGATAAAGGAAAACTTTCTAATAGGTTAGGATTGGAACCACTACACCCTAAGCCCTTTCCTTTCCCATTTCAGATTTTCATTGAAGCATGTAGGAAAAAATTGCACAAGTATTTCTCCTCCCAAAATAGTAAAAAATGAAGTATAAAGAGACAAGAAACTTTACAGAATTTGGAATTAAGCCATGCAACATTTCAAATCCCTCTTTTAGTTTCAGATTTGACCTAGCATGTCAACACTTCAAAACCCTTTCTTCTCTCCCTTTTTTTAGATTTCAACCTAGTATATGAAACAAAATTTTGCATATATTCTAGGATTTAAGCCATCTGATACTTCAAATCCCTCTTTCAATTTCATATTTCAAACTAGCATATATGTGGCATGACATACATCATCTCACCCATAGAGAATTGATTTAGGCAAGATAAAAGAATGAAATCCATAGAAAATAGCAAACAACATGAGATTTGGATCATGCATACTTCTATGCTTCTAGTCCAGTTTTCCATAAGTAAAAAAAAAAGATTTCAGCAAGTATCATTTCATCCAAATGATAGCAACTTAAGTATAAAAGAGACACACAAAAAAAAAATTCACATAGATTAGGGTTTAAACCATTCAGTATCTCAAAAACCCATTAGATTTGAGACTTCAGATTTCACTTTAACCTCATAAAAGAAGCATGACTAGCACAAGTTTATATTATTCCAAATTATCTTCAGCAAAGATCATCCATAGATAATAAAGAAATAAAATGAAATTTGGGCCATACATCATCCCAAATTATTTTCAGCAAAGTAGAAACCATGAACATCCATAGATAATAGAAAATGAAATGAAATTTGGGCCATACATCATCCCAAATTATTTTTAGCAAAGAACATCCATAGATGATAGAAAATGAAATGAGATTTGGGCCATACATCATCCCAAATCTCAAAAACAAACTCTTAGCATCATCTCAACCATGAAATAAAATAGATTACAAAAAAAAACCCTAACTTCTAAAAGAACTTAATGAATGAAAATAAGCTTAAGGTTAGAAAGAGACGACCTGGAGGTGTCGAACGCTTAGAGGAAGGGAGGAGAGGGGATTCAGCTAGCTTAAGAAGAGTAGTCGGCTAGGGCTCACAGGAAGAATGGATGGGAGAAAGGAGGAAGCACCGCATGAGGAAGCTTCGACCGGGAGAGAAAATGAGAGAGGGAAATCTATGTGAGAGGGAGGATCATGCACTAGGGCTTCGGAATCGAGAGCAGTAGAAGGAATGAAGGAGTCATGTGAGGAGAATTGTATGGCATGAATGAAGATCGGGAGTGTTGGGTGCGGGATTTAGATTGCACTGCGTGATTCCATTGGTTTAGCGGCGTCAATAGGAAATATTAAGCGGCCGATTTAATAGGTGGCTTGGGCGGCTATTTTAATTGGACGTGCAAATGGCTGGGATTAGGATAAAGCTTAGGTAAATTAAGGATTAAGAAACCATTAATTAGTTTAATTGCAAATTAATGTCATTTCGCATCAGGTATGAGAAAAATATTTTACCATAGCAATATGGGTGTTGATTTTAGGTGTTTACATTTGTGCGAATAGCGTGATCGATTTTTATAGGGCTTTATAGGAAACCTAGAACCAGATATAAAAAGTTCTCACCAAATGAGAATGAAATCTCTGGGTAGTGTCTTATCTACTATTCATCTACCTTCTGAAATTTTCACCAACACTAAAATAACTCTTTTCTTTTCCAAAAGAGGTCGGTGGCAAATTTTTGGATCCCACACAACCAATGCCTCTAATCAATCATAAATTCATTTAGCCTAAATTGGCCTAAAAGATCAAATTAAACCAAAACTAATTCTAATTCAAATCAATTCAAACCAACACCTATAATTATTCCCAAATGATCAATCAAATGTAGACCAACCCTTCATTCAACCCAATTTGACCAATTTGATCAAATTGATCAACTTGACCTATTTGGCTTAAATGAACTCATATGAACAAAACCTAATTCCACTCAAAATTGAGTGAAATCAATTGTACCAATGCATTCCAAATGACTAATTGAACTTAACCAAATGCTCTCTTGACTTAATTTGATCAATTGGTCAACCTAACTCATTTGAACTCAAATTGACCTACATAGGTCAAATTGAGCCAAATTCAATCAAACCAAGTCTAAACCCAATCAAACTTAGCATTGTGGGCACCAAAAATTCACCACCGACCTCTCGATGAGGAGAGAATAATTTAATGTTGGTAAATTTTTTAGAAGGCAGATGAAATAGTAGAAAAGACACTACCGAGAGATTTTGCCCTCATTTTGTGAGGACTTTAGATATGGTTCTAGGCTTTCTATATGCGCATGCACCTATAGTTAATTACCCCTCCCAATGCTGAAGGAGAACTTTCAATTAAGGCTAGTCGTTAGCTCGCTAAATGCGTAGCATATAGTAATAACATATGGAGTTTTGGAATTTAGATTTGTGAAATTCATCATATTAACTTAAAGCGGATGGTTGGGTAAATGATGACACACCCGATCAAGATCCCATGGTTCCGTCATCCCAGACTATCATGGTCTCTAGTTTACTTAGTTAGAGGAGGTTGTCAACCCAACTTGGCTGAAGGATCCATGTCAGCAGTCATGGGTTCCGTCCTCCAAGGAGGCTTTATAGACCTGGGGTGGTGTTTGTCTAAGGAGACAAGCTTTTTAAGTCCACCTTAGCTAACAGAGGGATTTTTGCTCTATCCTATGATTCTCAAAGGACAGCCATTGGGAGCATCTGGGCTACATTATGACCATAATATAATGGTGTCATTTGGTATCACCCCATCATAGGACTCGTAAATATCATATGAGGAGCTTACTAGCCAAACCACGTGGACAGAGGACACGGCCACTTCTTTACTAGCATAAGATTAATTGAGAGTGAACATAGTTGTGTACTTGATTTGACTTTGGCTCCTTTGTGAGCTAGAGTTTTCTTAATTTTTTTACGATAAATAATTATGGTGGATGAATTGAATTTACTTTAATTTTTAGGTTGATGATTTTCATTTAGTCATTTTGAGCTTAATAATTCATCAAATTTTTTATTTGGATTGATGATATTTAATTTATATTAATTTGATTTGAAATTGCAAACAGTTTGATGAAAGTATCCCCTCGCTTCAAATCTATTCAACACACCATCATCGGTATATGAGTTTGCTTGATCATTTTGTTTATTATTCCGGATCTATCGACTCTATTAATTTAATAATAATGAGGATCCAGATCTAGATTTATATTTTGAGAATATATATATATATATATATATATATATATATATATATATATATATTAAATATTTTGATGATGATGACCCCTCTGGTTGATATCTTCAATCAACTCAACCATCATTGGGGTAGACCTTGTCAACTCTGTTCTTTTGTTAGTAGATGATCGGATCCACAACTTGCATTTAGAAATTTAAATTTGAGATACAATAATTAAAAAAATTGAACATTAGTAATCCCCTATAGTTGAAATCTACTCTTGCCACAACCATCACTAGGAAATTTGATTATGAAATTTATGCATTTAGACCTTTGATGATCGTATGCAAATATAAAAATCAAATCACCCATTTTGGTGATTGAGCATTTGATTTAGAATCAATTTTGTCAATTCCTATTTTGCAAGGAAGATTTGATTGATTAAGTGAGACTTATGACTTCACCATATAGATAAAATGACCCAATTGAATTTATTTTTAATTTTATTGAATTTTGTGTAATTTATAAAATTTGCACATTTTACGAGGTAATTGAGGCTTAGGCCTAAGATGCTCATTATGAAACATGTAAATCTCTTGGGAGTACTTGAATACCTCTCAAGATGCTATGTTTGAATTTATTTCATTTATTGATATGGTCAGTTGTATAAATCTTGAGATAGCGATTAGAAGTTTAGCTGCCTTGTAATGCGTGCATGAATGATTTATTTTGAAATAGTTTATTATCTATATGCATTTGAACACAAGATTTCAATATAGGATTTGCATTGAAAGACATGCATATGACAATCTTTCAAGCCATTGTGAGCATTCTAATATGATGAAATTGAATGCCAAAAATATCTCACTATATAAACCATTTTATCTAAAAGCAACTTATGTACATTTCAATACTATAGTTTGAATGTTAAGCTACATCGAGATGTATACAGGCCTTGATCTTTTGGATTAGTCACATTTATCAAAGAGCTTTCAAGATCATGACAAATCTCAACCAATCCATTTAATTATATTTGATTGTTTAATGTGAATAGTGATACTACCAATTGCACATTAGAAAATGATCAATTCATGCTCATACTCATGAGGGAGCTATCAAGCCCCATGTAAGCTCATCAAATTCAGTAACACTCAACTGAAAATATTTTGAATTCATCAACATAAAATGTAATGATCTCAATATATGTTAGATGAATCATCTTCAAGTTTGTTAATGAATTATCGAGTCCCTTAGATGTGTCACTTGAGTATAATTTTTGCCAATTGACTTTTGATTTAGAACTTTACACTTTCACATAAGTTTTGAATAAATTTTCAATGTTTGAGAGATTTTCTATTTGTGTTTTCATTTTAAGTCATTCATAAGCTTCCCTTTTTTTTGTCTTTGCATTTACATTTTTTTATTCAATATGACTTGGGTTTATTTAATTTCTCTGATTTAAGTCTCATGAAAGTTAATTTTTTGATAAAATTTTGGCAGCACCTCTCATAATTTGGGAGATTTCTACCAAAGCTAGGCATGCCCACTCGTCTAAAAAGATGCGCATGGGTGGTGTTTTGTAACACTGTGACCATATAAGCTCCAACCCACCTGTCTAAAATGACGCGCATAGGCTCTTCGAGTACCTGCATAAAAATCAAGCACAATGTACTTTGCACATCCACACATATTTTATACATTTGCGAGCGATCAAAGGTGACAACATAATCAACATGATAATATGAAATCTCTCTTCTTCTTTTTTGTTTCACACTTTTTTTTCTGATTTTTTTTAAATCATAAAGAAAAGAGGAGAAGAGATCGACACTAATTTGGCCTCGAGAATGTCAAGCGGGCAAAGGGCTTTGGCTCATTTACCGGACGGAAAGAGAGGTGTTTGTGCGTGCGGTTTGGAGGGCAAGGGAGTTCGATTTCTGCTCACGTGCGGACATAGAGCCAAGAACCCAGATTTTAGTTGCTTGCATGTGGACGGAGAGCAGGGAGGCCAAGCATCATGTGTTTTCTTGTGTGTTGGGAGGAGGGAAAAGAGGGGGGATCGGTGATATGTGCAGCTCGATTGATTGGGAGTCCGAAGGTGAGGAGGAATGGTTTCTCGATTTGTCTAGGTTTGGCTTCGGCTACTATTGGACGAGAAAGGATTCAGTCGAGAGAGAATGGGATGGACAATACTGGGTCGTGCAATGCTCAGCGACTAGAGGGACGAGGGATGGCTTGGGATATTCATGTGTGAGGTGGGATGAGAGCCAGAGACTAAATTGAGAGGGGAGTTCGACCGAGAGTCACGCGAAGGAAGCTACTCGGAGCCTTTTTTTGTGTGAATGGAGGGATTAGGCCCAGGTGTGTAGGAATTGAGGGTTGTGTGAGTGTTATGTGAATTAAGGTTGGGTAATATAGGTATTTATAAAGAGCACTTGTATTTAAGTGATTAAATCAACCCTAATTTATATTTTTGTTATGACATAATTCATATATATATATATATATATATATATATATATATATATATATATGCAATTTTGGGTTATTCTAATGTTCCAGATGCAATGACGTAGTCCATTTCATGATCGAAGGCTGTTTGGTTTAAGTCGGCATCGAATCAGATCAATTTTAATTCAAAAATATGCATTATCGCTTCCAATGGCTCGATGTTCATGTAGACTCATTCGAATCGATCGCGATCAGTATTATTTGATAGATTTTGATGTTTTAACACTAACGACGTGATCAATTTTGTGAATGGAGGCCATTTGGCCATCATCATAGCCTTCTGACTCTAACATGCGTGTAGGCGTATTGACGATCTTCTTTCTTGATCGGTCAACCATCGGGTTGTGCAATATGTATATCCTGATCAATTTTGATGTTTTGAATGTGATGGGGAAGTCCATTTGTCGATCTGAGGTCATTTTGACTAATTTTGGTGATGCCTAGTGCATTTCAGCTCCAAATTGCACATTGTTGTATCCGAAGTTGATCGACTTTAGCCTGTGAGTTTGAATCAACTTATGGCACATGTGTGGAGGTCAACAAATGCCCCTCCAACAAATGTGATTCACACATGGAGTGAGTCATGTTTGTTGAAAACTAGTTGACCCTTCGAATCAACCCTGAATCTCAATATACTACAACTTCAATTTCATTGGCTTTGTTGAGGAGCTTCTTCCACTATCTACTCATTGCTTCAATATGTTTGTTGAAGATTTTTTTTTTTTGTGTTATTGTAGATTTGGGTTTCCTTCGACCCTAGCTTCGTGCTTGATCAAGCTTGATGGAGGAATTGGTTTGTTTGTTTTGAGATTTGAAATTTCTTTTGTACTAGATTTAAGCTAAATGGACTTGATGAAGGATTGACTTGATTTATCTATATTGACTTGTCAGGAAGTTCACGAATATCTTTAGTCCTATGCTTGCTATTTTGACAGACTTGTTGAAGGGTGCATACAAATGACCCAGCCTTCTGGCTTATATTAGGTATATAATGTTGAGTTATCAATTTAACATTGTGTGCTTTAACAAACTGAATAACTACAAAATTCTTTTAGTTTGGCCATTGCCTTTGTGTGAACTATGAAATTGCTTCTTGGTCCGGTGCTTTCTTTGATGGACTTGATGAGAAAATTGGCTTTGATCTGTGCTTTGTGCTTGATTAGAGTGCTTGAAAAGAGTTTATAATATCACCTTGCAGGTAATATATATATTGATATGAGGCAACTCTAGATTGAAAGTTATCTCCTCAGATTGTCTTGGTCCATCGATCAAGTAGAAAGATCTCTTAGATTCTAGCTACTTGTAATCACTAAACTAATTTTGGCTTGAAATTAAACAACTATCATCATTGGGTGATGGTAGGAGCTCTTTCATTGTGGCCTTTTTTGCTTGTTGAGTGAGAATAACATTAGCAACTTAGCCATTTATGTGTTTGTTGAGTTCGACCTTTAGAACCCATCCGTGTCCTAGATTTGAAGATGTAGAGATTGATGTTTTTCCAACTTAGTAGATTGAAGCTTTCAAAATTGAGAGTTCTTCTAACTTGATCTTTGAAATGTGATGAATCTTGGGGATAAACTTCTGATATTTAGGGCTATCCTTTCATGCTTGCAGTTGATTTTTTTTGTTCTTTCAAGAGCCTATAACTTTGACCATAACACTTATAGATATATTCAAGGATCTTGGCATAAAACTTGATGTCAACCTGAATATATATACAAGAAGACCTTCTATTTCACAGGAGAAGGTTGAACAATCTTGATCATAAAAAAGGGCTCCTGTTTAACAAGGGGATTGCATATTAGTTTAGAAATATGTTACAAAGTTAGATTTTCTTTAATATAAATAAACATATCTTATTTTGATCATCATATATGTTTATCTGAGGATCTTAGCTTGAAGCACAATGTCGAGTTAAATAAATATATAAAAATGCCCCTTATCTAATAGGAGTGCTTTCGAAGTAATTGTTGAGAGAATTTGGAATATCTTTGGTCATATGCTTTGTAATTCCAAACTTGTTGAAGACTTCCTCTTAAAAATTTAAAATTTATATTTTCCTCTTGTCCTCGCTTTGTGCCTTAGTAGATTTGATGGAGTTGATGACTTGTTGGCAAGATGAGAACATCTTCGGTCCTATGTTTAGTACTGGACGGACTCGTAGAAGATTCTTTCTCGAAATGGAAATTTGTATTTTCCTTCTGTCCTAGCTTTGTGCCTCAGTGGACTTGATGGAGTTGATGACTTGTTGGCGAGATGAGATTATTTTCGGTCCTATGCTTTTTGCTTTGACAGAATTATTGAAGACTCCATCTCAAAGATTCATATCTTGTATTTCCTTCTATCATGGCTTCATGCCTTGGATGGATTTGATAGAGGAAAGTCTTGAATTATCTTGAAGACTTGTCAGATGATACAAAATTAGCTTTCTGCTTTCGTGGGTTTGTAGAAGGATGTTTGCCGGTGACCTAGCCCTCAGAGCTTGTGTTGGGTCAATGGCGAAGGTTCATCAATTTCATGCTTTGCGCATAATAAACATATTTATGACATGACTCCCTTAGTTCAGCCTTTGGCTTTATATGAACATTATGATGACTTCTTCGGTCCTTTGCTTTCTGCTTGGTTGGACTTACTAAAGAAGAGTTTCCTTCGGTCTTTGCTTTCAGCTTTAATAGACTTGTTGAAGGAGTTGACATTTCTTTTTTATATTGATACCAAACTTGGCTTAGTGCTTTCTCGAGTGAGGATCTTTTTGTTGGATTTTGAAAAATGACCTTATGACCATTAGGGATGATCTCCTAGTCTGGGCCACTTGAACTCACCAAGTTGGAAATATTTAGAGATTTAGATGCTCTTGTCTTTGAACTAACAAAGTAGGAGGATCTCTTACTGCGGCCTTTATAGTATGTTGAGTAAGCAGACTCATCGACTCGGGCCATATTTGGGAGTGTTGAGTCATCAACTTGAGCCTAGATTTGATGTATGGATGAAAATGTGTCAACTTGATTTGTTAAAGTTTACAGACTTGAAAATTTCTCTTTTTGGTCAGTAAGACTTTGAAACTTGTGAATTTTGAATACATAATTTGAATACATATATGGGGATCTCGACCATAGGGGTGATGTCGACTCAAAAACTATAGAAAGGCCCCCTATTTCACAGGGAGAGCCTGAGATTTTGCTATAAAATTTAAAAATGATGACCCTGTCTAAAGGAGGATGTTTAATTTATTTTGGAAATACATTCTTGTTATAAGAGAATTTCTAAGAAAAACTTACACATATAATGATGGTGAGGAATAATTGATATTCTCAACACTAGGACCAAGTCTCCTTCTTGAAAAGTTGAGGGCGTCTTGTGATGAATGCTTTGGACATCCTCACTTGGTAGACTTTTAAATTTTGCTGAGCTTGGTGCCTAGCTTTGTCAAGCGCATCAAGCTCTTCTATCCATAGATGGGATTTCTCATCTTGGGTAAGATCATGTTGAATGGCTACTTGGAACAAAGGTAGTTTAACTTGGTGGTAATGCTTGCTTCATCCCCTAAATACTAGTGCATAAGAAGTGGATTTTATGGGAGTCTTGTAAGTGGTGAGGTAAGCTCATAAAACTTCCACAAGCTTGCCATGCCACTCCCTTTTATTTCTTGTGAGGATCTTTCTAAGTAGCTCGACTAGTGTTTTATTGAAAGTCTTGACCAAGTCATTTGCTCTCAGATTATAAATCGAAGAGTATCACCAAATAATCTTATGTTGATAAAAAATCTATAGATTTTAGTGCTCTTGAAGGTGGACCATTGTCGAGATAATTGATAATGCAAATCTATAAACAATATTATGGATGAAGAAGTTGGTCACGTTTTGCTACTTCCTTGAATGGGCGGCTTCACCCACTTGGGAAATAATCGATTCGCTAGGATGAAGCGATAGTTGATGATGGTTGATTAATTAATCTAATTACATTAGTTCCCAACACTCAAATGTCCAAGATGCTATGCTGGGTAGATTTGGAGGTTAATGAATGATGTGGCCATGGACCTGACATTCATGTCATCTCTTGGCATAATCATACAATCCATTACTATAGATGGCCAGTAGTATCTCATTCCTTTGATTTTGAAAGCTATTTTGGGATCTGCCTAGTGTGTGCCATAGAGTCTCTTGTGGATCTCAGCAATCACTTTGTTGGCTTCTTCTATTCTCAAGCATTGTAGCCACATCTACTCGAAGGATCTATGACATTGGGTATTGTGAACATAAGCATATAGTCGAAGCCTTTTCTCGTGTTGTGCTGCTATCAATTTATTGCTTAGCAGTTTGTCTTCCTTAAAATAGTTAATGAAGGGTTGTCTCCAATCTTCCTTCTCTTTTACTGTAAGGATTTCATTTTGTGGCTTTGACGCTTCCTTAGATTGAGGTCTTTTCTCTTGAGTAGTCTGAGGCTCATCTTGTTGACTTTGAGAAGTACTTGGCAAGAGAGTGTGAGGAGTAACATGAGTTTCATCCTACTAGCTTGCATTTGATGATCCCTCTTCCAGTCGGGATTTTAGGTTTACCGACTCTAAGACCCGACGAGTGCAAACACTAATTAGCACATAATCATCGTCATCCATACTTGTCATTTCTTTAGCTAGCTTAACCAGGCAATCAACTTTACTATTTTTGGATTGAGAGACATGAGTTATAATGACATTTGGAATTTATTTCATAAGCTCGGGGCTCTCTTGTGGTAGTGAGCCAATTCAAGCTTATTGATTTTATAAATACCCAGGAATTAATTAATGATGGTGAGAATCGCCATAAACTCATAGATTTTGAGCTCTCATGGAGATGTCTTCCTCAAGACCTACCCCGGTGCTTCATATTCTTCTTCGTTGTTGTTTGGCAGGTGGTGGTAAGAGTCCCATTATATCACCTTCCACCGTGATCAAGATGAGGCTAATGCTAGCTCGAGCTTTCGGGAGATTTGAGGGATGAGTGTATTTGATGGATGAAGCTCCATCGAAATAAAATTCTCACATTTGCTGCTTTTTCTTTTCATATATATGCATGATCTGTAGCAAGGAAGTCTACAAAATGGTGGATTCAATAGATACTTCTTGATAATTGTTGACCTCACTTTTGAAGTGAGGATTCAATCTTCCCATCATAGGTCTAGGAGTCTTCTAGACACTAAGAACTCTTTAGTCATAGGACACTTCTAGTGGCTAAGTGAACACTTAACCTAAATCTAGAGACTTTAGGAGGGTTTTCTATAGGACTAGGTTAAGCCTTAAGACCCAAGGTGACTCACCCATCCTATGGCCTAAACAAGCTCATGCCTATCTCGTCAGCCAAAACACAGATTAAACCCAAATTTAATGAAGCTCAAAAATCTAAATCAAACATATTTGAATTGAAATCCAAATCCAATTGAGCTTAGGTTGAGGTAATTAGGTTGATTAACTCAGTTAACTATTTTAAGCTTAAAATCACTTAAGTCCAAATAAAATTAAATTAAATCAAACCAAAAGCACATAATCAATGCATAAATATAAATGAACTCAAAAATAAATCCAAAATGAGGTTTAAAGTGGCAAATAGGTTATTTGATCTAGAGTTGACCCATGTGGGTCCCACTAAGTCAAAAGTCAACAAACTAAAAATTGTCCAATTTAAATCACTCTGAAAGCTCAAAATCATCAAATGAACATGCTTAAACATAAAATTAAACAAATCTAAAATATAAGATTTCAAATGGATTAATTAGATCATTTAACCCACTAATCCCAATTTAAGTTAAAATGGATTCAAATCAAAATTAACATCAAATCAAATGAAACCAATTACTTTAAATCATCATGATCACTTAATCAAACATGATTGGAGCTTAAAATACACCTTGGTTGAGTCAAATAAAATATTTAACTCAATTGAACCTGATTTGACCCATTTGAACTCAAAATGGGTCAAATCCAAATCAAAGCCAAATTAACCCAAATAATTAACCAAAAACATTCCAAATTATTCATAAAACAAATTTGGAACAAAATCTAAACATAAAATGACAATTTGAATCACATAAATCAACTTAACCAATTTTGGTCAAAATTGGTCAAACTTAGTCAAACTTGGGTCAAATTCAAAATTAATCCAAATTAAACAAAATTAATCAAACAAAACTATCATAAATGATCAATTAAATATAATTAAAGCAAATCCAAAGCCAATGAGTCAAATCGGGTTACTTGAACCCAACCCAACTCATTCATGTTGACCCAATCCCAAATTAACCCCAAATTAGATAAAACTCTTAAAGCATCATGTAAAAAGTTGAATTTCAACTTCTATGGCTAGGTGAAACTAAGTGAGAGAGAGAGAGAGAGAGAGAGAGAGAGAGAGAGAGAAGAGAGAGAAAGAGAGGGAAAAAACCAAATCTTGCAGAATCTCCACTCCTCCACTCCTCCCCATCTCTTGCATTGATTGATACTGACCTTACAGCCACAAGAGAGGATTTTGGGAGCTAAAATCTAAAGTCCCCAATCAGCCATGGCCACCTAACCACCTTCCCATCACCATTAATGGTGGTTTTTGGCCACCATTAATAGAGAAGGAAAAGAGGCACCCAAAAGATCAAATTTCTGCATTAGAGAAGCTCCAGAAACTCCTCTAAGCAAAAAGAACCCCTCTCCACTTCTTTTTGACGTGAAAATGACCCAATCTAAGCGGATTTCAGTGAAGTGCAACAGAGGTTGGTGGTTACGATGTTCCAAGGCAAAGCAAGTGTGTAGATTCATTCCAAAGCTTCGTCTCGCATCCAGGAGTGTGTTCGAATCAACTATGCCATCAAAAATCATCCCTAGCGAGGTAATTTCCAAATCCCATAGCCAATCGTAGGATTTCTTATTTGCGATGATGCTTGCACAATTTAAAAAATTTTCATTAGATATCTCTTGTATCTTTCATTTTACACAATCCCAATGCGAAAATAGGAGTTTTTCGGCATGAAGCTCCGCAAAATCAAGCTCAAAATAGACCCTCGGCATTCAGTTTTCTCATTCATCCATCAGTCTCGCATTTCGAACATCGCTTTCATTCGTTGGGAAGAATACGCACAGCAGCCATCCGATCCCCTATTAATAGGGACGAACGGATACGATTAGAAAGAGATCGCCTATTAATAGGGATGGATGTTGCTTTCATCTGTTCGGATTTCATCCCTTAGATCGTGCAATTTAATCTAGACCATCCAATCCATGATCAGACGGCCGAAGCGAAATCGTGCCTTCCTACTCAAACACCGAGTTAGTGTCGTGGCCCATTGGGGCCGATGCATGGCGCATAGCGTTAATGCCATGGCGTTGGCGGTTAAGTGAAAATCAGATTTTTTATTTTAAAATTATTTAAATTACCGAAACTTTAAAAAAATAAAAAATAAAATACTTAAAGAAAAATTGCAAATAAGGAATAGTTAGCTTTGCCTTTTCAAGAGAGCAATCCAAAAAACTCAAGATCCCCAATTTCTATTGGGTATTTTGAGCTTAATTTAGGTTTTAGTGAAAATAAAATTTAATTGATTAAACCAAAAATATAAAGAAGAATGACTTTTAGAGATTGAAATGGAGATCAAAATACATCTACCATAAATTTAAGTAAAAAAAAAATGGATTGGGAGATATTAAATTTTGAAGCTTAGATTGTCTATTTAGTAAAATAAATTAATAAATTTTATGAATATTATAAAATCTTCAAAGTAGGTTAAATCACTTAAGTTAACATCTAAGTTCCTTAAGAAAATAATATAATCTTCTGAAACTTAATAAAACTAAAATAAATACTTAGGTTTAAGATAATTAATTAAAATTAAACCCATAATAATATGAAATTAAATCAACATAAAATTAGAAATCAAATAACACTTAAATAATTGTTAATCAAACCTCAAATCAGAAAAATATCACATAATCATTAAATGAAACAAAATTAAATATAAATTTAAACCTAATTAAGTTAATAAAACTTAATTAAATTTCAAATTAAACTCATAATTAAAGAAACCAATGAAACTTTAATCTCAAATTAAACTAATCTAATTAAACTTATATCAAACATTGAATCCTAACCATATAAAACCACTTAATAACTTAAAGCAAATTGAATATTGATTAATTATTAAGCATTAAAAACCAAATTGATTGCAAGTCCAATTCATCCTAATCATTTAATATTAATCAAATTAAACAAAATAAAGTTAAGGTAAACTTAATCAAATTAATATATAACTAAATCAGATCTAATTCAATCCATTTTTAATAAGATAACTAATTAATCATTAAATATATAAACCTAATAACTATATCAAACATGAACTCTTAATTAAAGTATTAAATGAAATTCAAAGAACATAATAAATGAATGAAATCAAATGAAACTCTAATTATAAATAATCAAGCTTAATTGAAATAAAAATAAACAATTAATTTACTTAATATAATCAAACAACAACAACAACAACAACAACAACAATAATAATAATCCTTTAATCAATCAAATTTATGTAAAATACTTAATTAAATCTATTAAATCAAATCACTCACATGTGGGCAATTAAGTCATTAATTTCTAATTAAATATATCTTTAATTAATCTAATAATTTAAAATAGAATTATCCTTAATCAAACCTAATCAATTAAACATCTAATTAATGCGAACTTAATAAATTAACCCATCATTTTAGTAAACCAAATTGATTTAAATAATTCACATTAAAACTAATTCTTAAATCGAACTTAAATCAAACACTTAATTAAATTTATTGTCAAGATTTAATCAACATGATAATAATTAATCAAATCTTTAATTAATCTATAATTAATTTAATCAAACCTCTTAATTAAGCCAATTATATAATTAAGTTAATCATATTAAACCTAAGCTTAATCAAACATGAATTTGAACTTAATTAAATTGCAATTAAGTGTCAATTAAATCCTAAATTAAACTAACTTGGTAAATCTAAATCATCAAATCATTAATTGAATCATTAATCTAAACAAACATGAAATCAAATTAAAAGTTTTTTTACCTCCATATATGTTTCATAAGTTGAGTCAAGCCTACAAGTCAAATTCAATGGACTTTGGAAGTGACGGCGTGTCGGGGCTCAAAATGCATGGGCGTCGCGAAAAAAAAGATCTCCGATCAATGAATGGACTTCTCCATCACATTCAGAATATCAAAATTGGTCAAAATATAAATATTATAATCTAAAGAGCAACCAATCAAGCAATCGAGCTATCAATGTGTTGACGCGCATATTAGAGCCAAGAAACTGCGATGATGTCCGAACAACATCCATTCATAAAATTGATCATGCCTTTAGCTTGAAACATCGAATAATGCCAAATGAGACTGTCCACACTCAATTTGAATGAGTCTTTGCAAATGTCGAATGATCGGAAGTGACAGTGCGCAAATTGAGATTGAAATGCACTGGATATCGCCAAAATCAACCAAAATAACCTCCGATCGATGAACGGACTTCACCATCACGTTCAGAACATAAAAAATAGTCATAATATAAAAATTTTATAACTTGATGATCAATCGATCAAGCGATCGAGTCATTAATACACTTGCACGCACATCGATGTCCGAAGGCACCAACGCAAACCAAATAACCTCTGTTCGTGAAATTGATTGCACTGTTAATTTTGAAACATCAAAATCTATCATGTAAGACTATTATACTCAATTATCTATGTGAAAATAGAGCAATCAAAAGTGATAATGTGCATTTTGAGCTGAAATTGACCCAATTTGATGCCGATTTCAATCAAATGGCCTTCAATCGTGAAACAGACTGCGTCGTTGCATCAAGAACATCGGAATAAGCTAAGATTGATATATATATATATATATATATATATATATATATATATATATATATATATATATATATATATATATATATATATATATATAATAATTTTATCGACGAGAAATTTATATTAAAAATTGCAGACATTTAATAAGTTAATAAAAGCCCTATTTAACCCTAACCTAAATCCTTAAATCACCCTATTCTTATTCAACCGACCCGGTTCGGTCGTAATCCCTCCTATTCATGTGTGACCCGAGCCCCCTTTTACTGACCTAACTCGGTTCATCCCTCTCCCGCATGCGATCACACGACAGCCTAGCGAGCTCCCCTCTTTTGATTACTCGAGCCCTCTGTTGACCTCATTTTTAGAATGAGCTCTCAATACCTCCATCTTAGGCATAGGATTCCTCTTAGACTATTAAGAGTTTCTTAGTCTTAGGACACATCTAGTGATTAGGTGGATACTAGGGACTTAGAAGAGTTAGCCATAGGAATAGGTCATGCTTCATAAGTGTTAGGAAAATTTTCTACCCTTTAGCTTAAACCATTTCTCACTTCCTTCTTTCAAGTCAAACTCCAAATCAATTCTATTTGGAGAAAGAATTGATTTTCTCCAAACTCAATTCAATTCTATGATTGAAATCCATTATTGAAACCCATGATCAAAATCCATAAAAAATTTATAAGTTCAAATTTCCCAAGTCCTTAACTCTTTCTTAAGGACTTAGCCAAAATTATGATTCAAACCTATTCAAATCTTTGAGATTTTTACATAAATCATTTATATTCTCATTTATATTCATATATAAATAAAATATAAATTCAAACCCATCAAATCAAATTCAAAAATTCCAAATTAATTCATAAAATTTTCTTAAGTCCTTTACTTTTCATTAAAGGATTAATGAAAATCAACTCTAAACTTTGATCAAATCACTTCAAAACATATTTATATTATGATTTATATTCTCATATATAAATACAATATAAATATAAATCAATCAAATCAAAGGTTAAAATTAAATTCCAAATTTAAAATCCTTGAAATTCCCTTAAATCCCTTAATTTTCCAATAATGGATTTAACCTGAACTTTGATCAAACCATTTCAAACTCATGAGATTTTCTCAAAATCAATTTATATTCTCATATATAAATGAAATATAAATATACATCAATCAAATCCAATCCAAAAAAAAAATTAAATTTCAATTTAAAAATTTCTTTATCCTTTAAATTCCCTTTAATGGATTTATCCTAAATCATGATTAAACTCTTTCAAATTCTTGAAATTTTCTCATGATCAATTTATATCTTCATTTACATTCACATAAATAAATGAAATATAACTTCAAACAATCAAAACCTATTCAAAAAATCAAACTCAAATCAATTCAAAATCAAATCTAAGCCTTTCAAGCCAAAATCTTGAACTTAGCCAAATCACTTTCAAATCAAGCCAAACTCTTGATTTTCTCTCATGGTTCAATCAATCCTACAATCATGAGCTCATATATAAATCCAAACTTCAATTAAACAATCAAAACCCAAATCAAAAATCAAACCCAAGACCCCTTCATATTCTTCCTTTGAATATGAAATTTTCAAATGGATCAAAACCCATTTGACTTCAAACCACTTATAAATGGATTTATATTTCAATCATAAGTCCATATACAAGATCAATCAACTTCAAATCAAGCGTTGACCAAGCCATTTGACCCACTTAGGCTCACTTGACCCAAAGTGACCTAAAGTACCCATGAGCCAACTTTTGATCCTAACCAAATTGGATTGAACCAAACTCATATTTCCCTCTCATCATGATCAACAATCATCATGGGATGATCAATCAATCAAATTGGGTCAAACTAAGTCAAACCTAAGGGTTGATCAAGTCAACACTTAATCTAAAATGAAACCTAATATAGCCAAAATCCACCATAGGCCAAATTGATTGAAACCTTTGATCTAAGTTCACTCATGACTTATGTTTGAACTTGACCAAGCCAACATTTTGAGCTTCTTACATTGGTTGACCCTGACCCATTTTGACCTAAAGGAAAATATGTCAAAACTTGACTTAAGCCAAATTTTAAGCCAAATTGATTGAACCAATGGGTCAAGTCCATTCCAAATCACTTGTGGAACTTGACCAAAGCCTCAATTGGCCAACTAGACCCAACCTAACCCAATTGACCTTAGACCCAACATGACCTAAAGGGAACTTAACCCAAATTGATTGGAAATAAAGATACCAATCCATTCCATATGACTAACCAAACCTAAACCTACCCTTGACCAAACCCAAATAGGTCAAATGGGTCATATGGGTCAACTTGACCCATTTGACCTAAATGAGTCATATGAGCCAAAACCAAATCTAATCCAAACTAAACAAACCAAAGCCACCAAAACATTTCAAATGGTCATATGAACTTGAACCAACCCTTGGTTTGACCCAATTTGACTAATTGGTCAACTTGAACCAAGTTGACCCATTTTGACCTAAATGGGTCAACATGAGCCAAACCATATCAAATGGATTCCAAATTCAATGAAACTTGGCCAAACCTATTTTCTCAACATACCTAACATTCTCAAATAGAAAAAAAATAGCAAAATGAATCCCTAGGCCATAGAACAAATTTTGTCCTAGCCCATGGGTATTTTAGTCATACCCTCTTCACAATCAATTGAGGCTTTCCTAAAAACTCAAGGGGACTTAGTGATGAGTGGTGCACCTAACCCAATGGGTTTTTTTATTTGACCCATAGACCAAAACCGACCACCTATGGCAAAATTCAATTTTTAAACTCCCTCCTAAGCTCAATTTGATGCACATGGGAGGTTGGCATTCCACTCAAGGGATCAAACCGACCATGTGAAATGATCTAACAACCTAAATAGCTCACTCCATATGGTCAATTTATCAAAATGACAAGCTTTTGCTCGGCCATCTGATTGCCATAGGGGTAGATATACTCCCCCTAATTCAATGAAATTTCACTTCACTCTTGATCGATTGGAGCCTAGGAACCCGGATGAACCACCTCAGAGCATTCCTAAGCATTCTAAGAGGGATTTGAATTTTGCATTTCTCGATTTTGCACAGTGTAAAATAGGGGAGCTCATCTCAATTCCCAACTTCCTCCTCACTCAAAACTACTTCAATTCCCTTTGCATACTCCCTCAAGGGATCAAGTCGAGTGCACTCAAGCTCTCATTCAAGTTCCCAAAGCAAGGAGGAGGTGAATTTGATTAAAGTCAAAGCCCAAGCAAGGAGGAGTTGGTCTTCCCATTGATCCACACAATCTCAAGGCTTAGAAATTTCAGGCTTCTCTCCACCGCACGGGCTACCTCATTGAGTACCTCCATTGATGAGGTTAGTGATTTTTCGACCACTTAGCTTGATAGGTGTTGGAGCTTTGTGAAATAAATATTCATGGCATGAGAAATCCACCGTTGGATTGGTCGCTCTATTCTTCTAGATGGTGTGGGTTGAGTCTTGTATGATTCTATGCTGATCGGGCTCGGATCTCCCCTTGGATCATGGAAGATTCACATTGATCCTCTAGGAAGAACTTGGCTCATCTTCATCCATCCGCACATTTTAGATGGACGGCTAAGGTTATTTGGCATGTTTTAGAAATCCTTTATCTATTTTAAATCAGGTGAATCATTAGCCGTCTGATCTTTGATCGGATGACCGAGGATTTTAGCAAGTGCACTGCCAGCCGCCTTTTTGATGTGATGCTTAAGTGAGTGGCTCATAGTGCGACATGTGTAAAGCACGCTGACCACCGCCGCCACGTGTCGTGCCGTGAGCTGGGTATTAATCAGGGATTAGTTATTTACCTAATTAATTCCTAATTAATCCATAGATCTAAAATTCATAGCTCTTCATAGAAAAATCAAAAAAATAAAAGGAAAAATGCTATGGAAAGATAATTTCAACTAGAATATTTTAAAAATGTTTTCAATGGATTTTGAATTTTTCTTTTCTCTAAATTTGGGTTTCTTTGGGAATCTTAATTAGCTAATTACTCCTAAATTAAGTAGTCAATTAATCTCAAATTTTTGGAGTTCATTTTAGGGGATGACCTCTACCTCCCCTAATTTTCTTGAGATTTATTAAAGGTTGAATTGGAGAAATTCCTATTTCATTCCCTAATTACCCCTTTCATGTAATAAATTAAGGTATAATTAGTGAACTTTCCCTATGATTAAGTTTAATTAAGGTTAGCTCCAGTGAGTAGGGGTTTTATGGAATAATTTTGAGGCATTTCCCCTAAGCTTTTCCCTAAACCCCCTTTTCTCTTCTTAATCCCCTCTTAATTAAGAGTTAACTCATTAATCACCCCTCTAATCAATTTTCAAAAATTCTAAAAATTTTTGAAACTTAATTAATCTACCTTGGGTAGATACTTAGGTGTTTAATAGCCTAAGTTCAATTAAGGAAATTAAAACCCCTTTCATAAGTGTGAAGGGGTGTTTTAAAAGCACTTAAGCTAAAACCCCTTAACTTAATTAACTTTTAATTGTGAGCCAAATTGCATTAGGCCTTTTCATTATTAGGTGCATTGCAAATTTAAATTCCTTGTGAGTTTTATGTCATCTCATTAATTACTTAGTTAATTTTTCTAAGGTGTAGGGTTAATTAAGCCACTTAATGCATACCTTAACCTAATCAATGCTTAAAAATAGATTTAATTATATGAAAATTAAAAAAAAATACAAAACACATGTGGGAATGGGTTAGGAACAACAAACTCATCTCACCTTTTCTAAATTAAATCAAACTTCAAACTAAACAAAATCATTTTGAAATTCACTTTGATTTATTCAAAATTTTCTTATTCCTTAAGAATATCTTTAGGATTTAAGTAAAGTGAGTTTTTTTACATGATTTTATTATTTTAGATCTTTCCCAACATGTTAGTTGTATGTCATGTGATTCATGCATTCATAATTTCATATCTCAAATTTTAAAAATGAAAATTGTTTACTTTATGTCAAATGTGCATGTGTTGGCTAAAGTAAAGTATGAGTGGATATTATCACTATTAAATCCAAAAATATTTTCAAAACTTATAAATGAAATATCAAATCTAAAAGTGTGCTATTCATATCTTAATTATAAGCTTGCATGTGATTGATTATAAAGTCATGTTTAGTGTAGCCTTTCTTTCTTTCTTATGTTAGCATAGTTTGAATAGGAGTTTGTAAGATGTAGGGTTCATTTGAAAGGAACCCAATACTAACTTAATTCTATACCCTATTCATCCCTATGCTATTATCTAAGAAGGATTGCCTACACTTGCATGAATAAATTGCATAAACAAAACTAATCCATTAAGCAACTTTTGCATATTCCTTTTCTACTTCATTTCTTTTATATGCATGTTTGTATTTAAGGAAAGTGGTATATTAGTTTGACAACCCAGGTTGAGGCTTTAAGTTCTAAGTAGGTCTTGTACCCATCTCTAGTTAACAATGCATTGTACTCACTTATGCCTTTCTTACTTTCATGCATGTATATGAAATTTTGGATAAGGAAAACATTTTCTTTTAAGAAAAATCATACATGTTTAACTTCTAAATTTTCTTAAATGAATTACTTAGCATGTGTGTTAACTACTCTCATTTGCATGTATAGATATGCTTAGGGTCCATCCATATGCATGCTATATATGTTGGGAAAGAAATGAAGTAATGTGTGTTATGTGAATTTTGATTCATTTTATTTAATCTTAAAATACATTTCTTTTTGAATAGATTTGGTTTAGAGTTTATCTAAATTTAGGATTAATCAAAAGATTTAATTAAAACATTCACCTAAATGAAATTAAAATGTGAACTTACCTTAGAAATGACTTAAGGTTAGGGAAGGAAAGAGAAGTTCTCTTCTCTTTCCCTCCCTTCATAACCTAGTAATTAATTGTAGGTTCACTTAAACCAAATTAAAACATAAAATTAAAATAAACCCAAAACACTTAAACAACTTAAATGAAACCCTCCTCTAAGTTGAACATTTTTTTCACACTTAGAAAATTTGAACCTAAACTCCTAGCTAAGCATACCACACAAGCCTTTAAAGCACACACATTAGCCTAAGTCACCACTTCTAGCCTTAGTTAGGTCTGCATGGTTTGATGTTATATTTATTTTGTGATGAATATTTTTAGACTGATGTTAGGGTGTATGCTCATAGAATGAATGGTAGATGTGCTATAACTATTTTACAGGGGATTGTGCTTAAGCTATCATAAATAAAATATAATCGCTTGCTGGTTATACCTTTGCATAATCCATAGTAGGTGGACTTAGTCACCCATGTGGGGTGATAAGTCAAATATACATGCTTGGAATTTGTGTGGTGTGATTTAACTAAACTTTATTTTACAAGTGTAAGTTAGATTTCTACTTTTCCTTTTCATGTAATAATTTGTATAAGTAGGATTTTGGAATGATTTATTATGCAGATTAGGATGAACATTGGTCATAAGATCCCATCTTATGCATCATGTGAAGCCTTGGAGCATCCACCTTCCAACCATCCAAAAGAAGGAACTAAAAGTAGAAAAGAAGAAGAAAAGAAAAAAGAAGAAGAAAGAAGAATAAAGCTTGAAGACCCCCATAATAATGAATTCCTTTGCTTTAATTGTAAATTAAATTCATTTGTAATTCGGGTTATATAAGGGTAGAGCTCGGCTACCCAATTTGATATTTTAGGTTTGTGGGTACCACAAACTCATTTATTCTTTTTATGCTTTATATATTGATTGATGATTTGTTTAGCTTTTGCATTAAGTGGTATGCTTTTTCTAGTTTCTGCTTTTTATGTATGGCTGGATGTGGATTAGAGGAAAAATAAATTTTTTACCCAACTTAACAACTTGAAATAAAATTAAACAACTCATTACCTCACCTAAAGCTTAGGATTAAAATCAAGATCAAAGAATTAGCAACCACTTAGCTGGATGAGCATTTATTTATAATATCATGTACAAATGCATCTTATTTCACTCTTGATTGGAGGGCTTCCACCTTTGCTAGAGAACTGGGCTTGACCTATGAGAGCCGTGGTGAAAACTCACCTCCTCCCTTTTCGCTAATTTTGGCCAATAATCTGATTTCTCATGCATTAGTCATAAAAAATTCTATTAGCCTGAGTCAAAATAATTGTCCAAAAATAATAATAAAATGAAATTAGAAATGCATTATATTTTAGGTCATTTGAGGCATCTCCCTTTACATGATTTAGTCTCTTTAGAGAGTGAGTTTAAGGGCTTAGTCTCTTTCTAAATAAAAATAGCCTAGCTATCTTGCATAAGCATAAAGACCTCCCTACATGTATTTAAAATCGTTGGAGGAGTTAGTTGGCGGCCACCCCCAGTGCTGTAAGTCCAAGTCATGATTTGTCCTCTTATGGAGGCAAACCAATTACCCATTTTCCTTAGATTTAGGTTATGCTTCCACCGCCAAAGCTTCCTAGATTTAGGTTCCTGGTTGCTTTTCCCTTTGTCATATAAGCATAATTCCTCACATTTTAGGCATTTCCTTAATCTTGTGTTAAGGAATCTTATGTCCTAAAATTTTAATGAAAAATATAACTCAAACAAACTAAATCAATTTCTAAACTGTAAAGCTCAATTTAGGATAGTTTGAGATGCTCAGTTTCTAATCGTGAGCATCTCCTATTTATCTTCCATTTTAGCTTTGATAATAACTCCCTCTTTTGATCAATCCCACTTGATCTTCAAAAAAACATAAACTAATCGATTAATAGTCCTTCATATTGAAATCTTTAGAGATAATGATCATTTACCTTAATCGAGAGTTTTCCTAGGGGTTCTCATCCCTTAGGATGTAATTTACTATGGGAGCTTGCCCTTGTAGGGAACTTAACGAACTCGATTTAAAATAAACCTTGCTTTACTTTTCCATGTGATGAATCGCTACATATGCATTTGTCCCAGTGTCCTTATTGAGGTGATTGGTTCCATTAGTGACTTTTCTCTTCGAGATTGTACACTTTGATGACTATCCGATCGCTTGAATAAGTACATCTCATGGATCTGTGGCATCTTACCAAGATGAATTTTGGGGTTCCTTTTCTTTTCTCCATGATTTGAAAGGTGACCCTTATAGAAATTTTTAACCACCCTCCTTCACACACGAACGATGCTTTGCACCCACGCAAGCCGCTCATCCCTCTTGCAACTGTTCCCTCTTCCTTCTTCTTCTTTTCAATGAAAGTAATAAACCACAAAGGCTCTCTTGATTTCTCCTTCAAATTGAATGACAAAACTCTCCTTCTTCTCCAATATTTCCTTCGTCTAAACTGAAGGTGAAGCTTCCCCTCTAAACCACAGTAAGTAAGCTTCCTCCTTTTCTTCCTTCATCTTTATTTCTTCATAACCAATCGAACTTCCTTTTTCATAAACCAAAATAGTCTTCAATTTCTTCCTATCCTTTTTTCTTCTTCCTTTTTTCTTCCTCATTAAATTGAAATTGCTTCTTCCATTTTCTCTTATTTTTTCCAATATGAAGTTTTCAATTTCTATTTTTCCATAATCGGAGAGGAACACCATCATTAAGAGGGTTCTTCTCTCAATTTTTGGCATCACCCTTTCCATTACCCTTCCAATTTCTTTTGTCAGAAGAATAACTCATCGTGGGATCTTCTTTAGTTTGCATTTCACTTTTGATAATTCCTTTTGCCATAGCCAAAGTAGAACACCATCATCAGCCGGGTTTATCTCTAGCCTTCGATATTTCTGTCTCCTTTCGACCTTTCCTCTTGTGCTAAAGAAAACACATAGGGTTTCTCTTGGTTTTGAATCTCCAACTCTGTCTCTTTGTTGATCATTGTAGTGCGTAAGAAAATGAGTTTGAACATGTGGGATAAATATGTGAATGTGTATATGTATCTGCTTGTGTTTCTTTATAGGTTTGAAGGCTTCGTCAAGCTCAATAAGGAGCAACGAGATGAAAAATTGGCTACAGTGTCGCAAGACACCACTCACTACACTCATTAGGGCGTACCGAATAAGCCAACATTTGTTAGATGTCGCTCCCCCTAGCTGAAATGCTGCTGAAATTTCATCAAATTTTCATACTTAGAAAAAAAAAGGAGGGAGAGAGAGAAAAAGAATAATCAAAATTCATTAAAGAGGAGAAAACACAAACATATGAAACAAAGAGAAAATCATAAAAAATAAACAATTAAATTGTAAAATTAATTAAAAAAAAATCAAACATAAAATGATATTCATAAAGGATTTAATGATGTCGCCACTTTAAGAATTGAAATTCTTGAAGAAACTAATCATAACTATAACACACTACAAGATTCATACCAATAACTGAATAAAGCCTTCATGGACATTGAAGAAAGACATGTTCTCGTGAAATACTTATCATTATTAACATAAGATGTTGAGTGAGGGGTTCTTTTTCTTCAAACTTCACAAACTAAACAATCTTTAGATGAAACCCGAGAGGTCGATAGAAAACTTATAAGAGAACTAATTGAACAATTGCAAATTAGAGGATATCAAAAGCAATAGGAATCTTGATCGAATATCAAATGACCAATAATTGATGATAAATCCAAGTGTCCAATTTCAAATTAAAAATAAAGGTGCATAAGTGATTTGATAGCTTTTTCATAAGCACAAGTTCGATTAGGCAACTTAAGATCACTCATGAATGTAGCTTTTAAAAGGATCACTTGAATCCTATATTTGAAGTTATATTTAAAGCACATGAGAATTATGATATATCTAAGTGCTTAGTTCTAAGATTAGTGGTATTCAAATAAAATTTATAAAAGGATTTATAATATAATTAACTAGCTTGGCAATGGGTATATACAAACTCCTTCAATAATCACTCAAGTTACACTCAAAATTGAGTGAATCAATAAAATATAATTTGAATTAGAGTTATGATAAATGAATGCTCATTTATAGAAGTAAAAAATTAGTTCTTTTAGAATAAAAGAAAGTGATTAGTTGATAAAACTTTGAAAGTTCTTTAACAGCTGCATGCCAAATGATATTTGAGAATTGAAAAATTCAACAAGCAATCCAAGAGTGAGTAATATTTTAAAATCTATAACATCTTGAACGCCACCGAATTCGCAACACAACGTACAAGCGAATAGAAGGTGTTAATTAAGGCATTCTCAAATACACCTGCATGGGCCCCGACACTACACTGAATGCTTAAATTTAATGTGAGGATGCTGCGTGGGTTGCTTCCAATTTAGTCTTAGAGGTTGAAACAAAACGAAAAATCTATCATAAAATTACAACTTAGTAAAATATTTAAGAAGCAAATTTTGTCATGTGACAAGAGATCTAATCCTCGTTAGAGCTAAACAGTTGAAGATCTAAAGTTCTCAAATATATTCAAATCAATTAATTACCTACCCTGATGATGGTTGTGTTGAATGGTGGTTTCAACTAGAGTACTTCCATCAAAACATGAATCTCAAATCAAATTATCATAAATCAAATATCATTCTAAAAGTTATTTAAATGAAACTCACAATTAAAAGCAAAGCAAAACTCAATTTAACTCCACCTTGTTTGTTGGGGTGACAAATTAAGAAAACTCTAACTCAGAAGGAACCAATGTCAAATCAACTATTCTACTATGTTCACTCAATCAATCTCATGCTAGTAAGGATGTGGCCCGGTCTCTAACAAGCTGGTTCCATAATATGAAGAATAATGAGTCCTTGATCGGTGGTTTGGCCAATAACCATTATATTACATATGCATCCCATATATCTCCTTTGAGTTGAATCAAAGGGTATACTTGATAGGAAAAAATCTCTATATAAGGACTTAAGATTATCTCCTTAGATAAACACCACCCTGTCTACAAATTTTTACGACATAACCCATGTGTTACCGATAAGTATTCTTTCTAATGACTACATCCTCACTATTAGACTACCACACCTGGATGACAAAACTATGGGATCTAGATCAGTACATTATTCCCCAATCATCCTAAGCTAAAATGATAATTTCATAAATTTAAACTCTAATTGTAAACTCCACATGCCTAATGCTACATATTAAGTGATCTAATGACTAGCTTTAATAATGTTCTCTCTACATTGAGATGGATAATTAACTAGGGCTTGCAGAAAAAGAACTAGATCTAAAGTCCTTACAAAATGAGAAATAAATCTGGTAGTGTCTTCTACTATTCCATCTTCTAAAATTACAAAACTTTTAAATTATACTCTCTTCTTCATTTGTCAAGAGGTTGGTGGTGAATTTTTGGAGCCCGCAGATTTCTGGCGACTCCGTTGAGGATAGGATTCATTTTCCATCTTTGGCTAGTCATATATGTGCTATAGTAGCAATAAAATATTTAAAAATTCAAAACAAAAATGGTGATTTATATGTGTAATAAATTTGAATTACTAATGTATGAGACTCTATGTCAAATGAATTATTCTATAAAACATATCTTTATTACACTATTATTTTGTTCTTTAGTGCCTCTGCATTTTGAAAGTATAGGGTAAGATAATAATTACTGATTAGTAATCCCCATCTTTCACTTTTGCGATAATGGATCTACTGAGCACTCTTTCACTATTGTAGGCATGGTGCAAACATCTAGCCAACCATCAACAACACATGAAATGTTCAATTACAATTCAATTTGGTAACTTGAATTTCTCCCATCATGAACTCAAGTACCCACCCAAATCGAGGCCATGTTGAATTTCATCTATCGAATAACTCAAGTACCCACCCATGGTCATAGTACAGAAGCCTAAGTTACAGTTCATGTATGTCAGCCAAGTTAATGTAAAGAGTTCTCTCGACAGAGAACTTTAGTTTTTAAAAGGCTAGGTCAATCTAAAGCCCCTGTGATGAAAAGAACCACAATGGAAAATTGTCTTTAATGCCTGGTACAATTGCTTAATTGAACCTTTCATACTGAAAAGCATGATCATGAAGCTTCCTCATCGAAGTAAATTAACTAGGCGAGAAGAAGAAGAAATGTCGATGAGGGCTCACAGATGCTATCAGCAAGCATTCTACTCAATAACTTTGATAATCTAAAATGGGTAAAAGGAATAGCTCAGAAGTGAAGTAAAGAAATCTTTTTGACTCAACATCATCAAGCTCCATCACCAGGAGAAAATAACTTGAAACACATTTGCTAGAATTCACAATGTTCTCAAAGAAAGGAAAGAGGCTTGATGAAAAGAAAATTTTAGATTAGTGATTGAAAATATTGAAGCTCCACCAAGTTGCCATCTCTTATGGTACCAACAAGTAAGCTCGAAGGTGAGCATCAATGACACTCATTGTCCAAGAATTCACACAAAGGTCCCGGGAAAGGATAAGTGATATGGAGGCCAAGGTCGATGAAATCAAAAGTGGAAGAGGTGTGACATCTAATGCACATATTCAAAAATCCACCTAAAAAATAAGAAGGGATATTATTGATGGAAGATGATGGTTGACACATGAGGATCCTCTAGGGATCCCATTGCATCGACCACCCAAGAGAAGGTTAACTTTGATCATAGTCCTTTAACAGAAGAAGTATTAATTCCACACATTGAACCAAAGATCCAGGAAACCAATGAAATTCAAGAAGAAAATAATGAAGAGAATACTATGGAAGTGAAAGTTGTCTATATGGTCGATAGATGAACTTTAGCAAAAAATATGGATCCAAAGAACTTGAACCTGAATTTGAAATTTATGAAGAAAAGGCTTCATAGAATAAGTAGAAGATGGATCTTCAATCTCTATTGAAAAAGAATAAGAAAATCAAAATGAAAAGGAGATCATGGGTGTTGAAGCTATCTATACCAAGAAATGATCAGTTTGGTACACACTTTTATAATCAACATCATCTTTTAGCCCAAGAAACAACTGTCCCTACAAATATACAAGGAGAAGGATAGTCAAGTTTTTCCTTGAAGATAAACAAGGAGAAAAACAACAATAAGAAATAGAGGAAGAGCAATAGTGACTTGTTGACGTGGCAAGCTAGAAAGTAAAGAGAAATGCAAATAAATGGAAGTCAAAGATAAGAAAATTGTACCAAAATGAATAACATGATGGTACAAATGAATATCATGATGGAGATGTTGCAGAAGAATATCACATCAAATGTAGTACATGTCTAGTCAGTTAATCAACAAGTAGCTAATAATACAACTTCTATACCACCAGTCACTCTGGCACCTCAAGCTCCTACATTACACGCTACACCTGAAGTGAGGAATGAAGTTAACCAACTACCTCTTCAGCTAATAATTCAAAAGGTGGCTAGCATACCTAGAATAGTAATAGCCGATGCTCAACTAGAAATAATAATCAATGAAAAGATAAAGGCAGTTATAGCTTTGATGCTAAAAGTTGGTGAGTAAGATACCCAACTAAATATGATCAAGTGACACGAAAAGGTTACCGCCAAAATTTAATACTTTCTGGACTCCAAATAACATCTAACAAAAATTTAAGGCTACTTGTGGTAACATAGAGGGAATGATGTGCTTTTCCATTTTAGCCACCTTAGCTTTTGGGTGGTATGCAAAATTATCGAATGATTCAGTTAAAACCTTCGCTGAGTTAGAGACAATATTCATGAAGAGGTTTGCTAGTGCAACCAAAAAATCACACTGTCAATTTTCCTTTGGAGAAAAGATGAGTTTGTGACAAAATTCATAAGTCATCTATAAACTAAGTATGAAATGTGAGTAATAATTGAAGAAGAACATACGATCCAATTGCTAATGGGAATATGGATGATAAAATAACCATTTTATGTATGGCAACAAAAGATTCCGACTTTTTGATAGGCAAAAATTTGAAAAGTTGAATCACCATAAGTCAAATCTATAGATAAGGTAAAAGAAACAAGCCTTCAAACTCAAGAAGAATAAAACTCATGCCGCTTATAGCTCAAATGGTGAAAAGTGGGTGATATATAATGTGGATAAAAGAAAATAGCTAATGTACAATGATGATAAGAAAAGAAGCCTGTATATTCTAATCCACAACCAAAATTGGTATTAGGAGGCAATGACCAATCTTGCACTTTTCGAAGTGGTGGGGAGCTTCCAAAATAAGCAACAAGAGATGATGAGTGAATGCGGCCTTCTCTTAAAGAAAAGATGAGTAAAGATTATTCCTTTAGAAGAGACGGTGTGGCCAAATTATTTCGGCAAGCAGTTAAAGCTGGCCTATAATTACTAGAAATTAAAATGCCTAAAGAAGCTGATCAAGTCAGTAATCTAAATTATTGTCCTTATCATCGAATGATCAGTAATCTTATTGAAGATTGTTATATCTTCAAAGATTGGCTAGAAAGGAAGTATCGATGAGGTGAATTTACACTATCCGACAGTGTTCTAGTCAACCCTGAAAGAGAATTTACAAGGATGATTATGCCCTCTTTCGTATCATCCATCAAAGACAAAAATAAGGAGAAATCAGTTCAGACTAAAGAATAGGAAATAGTAGTATCCAAAAAGACTATGAAAATGCTATGGCAGTTAAAAGGAGTCCCAAGGGTTAAGTGGAAATCACCACTTGAACCTATATTAGACTTAAAAGAGATGCCTAAACTAAGTACTTGGGCTTCTCAGTGGCATTTTGATAAGGCTACTTCATCACAAAGATGAGAGCTCAAACACAATCCTCATAAATAAAGGAATGCTAAGAAAAGAAGATCAAGAAGAGAACTAAAACTCAAAAGATTATTAACAATTTAGAGAAGTATCACCAGTCGATAATAAAACCATTTAGACTCGCAGACTTTATGCCTAAACTTTGCATTGTTGAATCAAATGAAGAAGATAATGGTGAATCTTATCTAATAAAGATATGCCAAATTATTTATGTGATATAGATGTTCTTTAGCATCAGTTACTCCAAAATGACAAGGGTAGATAGACTCGACCAACCCATCAAAATTCTTATCAAGAAAGCAAGAAGAGCCTGAAGAGTTAACATCCAAATTTTGTTTAATGACTCAACTAAAAGATAATAGTTCAGATGAAGATTTATGTTTTCCCGATGGAGAAGAGTTAGACTTATCGATATCATTGTGTATAAAATATATGAAGTTGAAAAGTGAGTTTAACTCTCTTGGTCAATCCTCCAGAATAAGAAGTGAATTTGAAGAAACTACCTCTTCAGAGGAATTTGAGCAAGATAAGGTGATTCAAGTTCAGTTGAGAAGTGGTAAAGTCTCACCACCTTCATTAAAGAGGGGAAATGCAAATAAAAATAAAGGCAAATAAATTGAAGTCAACAAAGATATCATTCCCAAAAATCCTAGAATGAAGCCTAAATCAAGCGAAAAGATATATTATAATATTCTATCACATCTGAGAAAGATCTCTGCACAACTAAGTGTGTACGAGACACTCTTGATGTCAAAAGATCTCCGAGAAACTTTGATACAGGCTCTCAAAAATTTGAAAAGTTATGAAGCTTACTTTGCTAAAAAATGCATGATTGAATCATTACAACCTGAAGATCTCTTAGTAATCACATTTTTTGAAGAAGATCTTATGTTAAAATGGATCACAACCATCCTCTATATGTTATCAGAGAGAGTGAGCATTTTTGAGAATATTGATTGATCCATGTTCTTCTATCAATCTTATGAGTCTAAAGGTAATAAGATGATTATCACTTGATATCCAACATCATGGGAGAGATAAGTTGATGGTTCAGAGTTTTAATAAAAAAGAACATAAAACTCTGGGTTCTTTTATTCTCCCGCTCAAGTTTCATGATTTATATACAAGAGCCAAGTTTCATGTAATTGATGCTGATAAATCATTTAGAGCTCTTGTGACCATGGTAATGAGTATGACATGGTCCCATCAACTATGCATCAGTGTATGAAGTACTTGAAAGATGGAGAAGAGGTCATAATTCCTAGCAACCTACAGCCATTCTCCGTCCATGAAGCAAAATTTTTTGAAGATGCAAAATATTTTATTCCTAAAGAGCCAAAGACAACAAAGACTCTAAAGCATCCACTGTGAACTAAAAAGCAACTTCACAAGGTTAAAGGGCAGAAGCAAAGAAGAAGAAAGAAGGCCATGGCAACTTTCCCTAAATCATTTAATTCTACACCTAAAGCAAGAAGATCAGGTCCTCATTTGGGAAGTGACACATAAGAAGAAGAAAATATTTCTGTCAAACCTAAGGGAACTTATAAGCTTTCAAGAAAGGCAAAGTATGAAATAAATTATTCTAATTCAGACTATGAATTCGAATCTACTCATGGAAATAGAGTTCAAAGAGACGCATCAAGAAAGATAGCTCACTTGACAGTGTTGAGGACGCTTCAAAATCATACCCATCCCTCAAGAGTACTTCAAAGAAATCACTTCACCGAGTTTCAATATCAAGAGTTGATAACATTCTGTGTCACCTTTGAGTGAGAGTGGTAGAACAAGAACTCTATATTACAAGAGTCTCAACCTCACCATTTTGATCAACCTCAACATAAAATTCATGAGATAGTGCCAACACGAATACCAATATACTATCCAGTTATGAAGAATGATGAAGCTTAGATTCATATTGGGACTACTAAATATAGAACTCAAATCTTTAACAAGATGTGGAGCCAAAGAAGTCCTCAAACATTATGAAGAAGTGATAAGTTTATCACTAAAGGTCTTAAGTTCATCCACAAACCTCATCAAGATAGAGTTTGTTATAATATAATAGAAGATGAGATCGAAACTAATAGTGATGATGAAGAGGATCTCCATGAAATTCTTCTTATAAACGCTGATGAAGTAGAAGCCAAGCCTGCACCTGAAGAACTCGAAGATGGTGGACAAACAACTACTATAGATGAACTCAAAGAAATCAACAGTAAATGATCCTCTCATCCAACTTTCGAGCCCTTCTACCTGATGAAAAAATTGATGAGTTAATAATGCTATGTTGAGAATTCAAGGATTTCTTTGCCTGGACATATTCTGAAATGCCAAGCTTATCCCCTAATGTAGCAGTTCATAAACTTGCTATTAAACCAGATGTGATGCCTGTTAAGCAAGCTCCTGATGAATGAGATTGGAGATTGAAGAATAGGTAATTGCAAAAAATAAGAAGTTGATCGAAGCAGACTTCATTCTAGAGGAGGAGTATGCAGATTGGATAGCCAACATTGTCCCCGTTAGGAAGAAGAATGACCAAATCCATCTATGCATTGATTTCTGGGACCTAAATAAGGCATGCCTAAAAGATGAATTTTCGCTCCCAATATCAAAACTGCTAGTGGACAATACTTCTAACTATGACATGTTCTCATTTATGGGTGAACCATCAGAATATAATCAAATCAAGAAGGCTCTTGAAGATGAGAAGCACACATCATTCAGAACACCTATTGGAATCTATTGCTACACACTCATGCCTTTTGGTTTGAAAAATGCTAGAGCTACATTCCAATGAGCCATGACACACATTTTTGATGAGTTGATTCACCAAAGTGGAGTATTATGTTGACGATTTGGTGGTGAAAAGCTTAAATCATGATAATCACTTTGAAGACTTGAGAATTGTATTAGAAAATATGATCTCAAGATGAATCCTCTAAAATGTGCATTCAAATCTGAAAATTTCTCGGGTATATTGTACGTCATAGAGGAATTGAAATTAATCTTGCTAAAATCAAGAAAATTATGGAGATGCCTCCAGAGAAGAGTTTGTGTCAGCTCCATTCTTTACAAGGATAGCTTGCATTCATCCATCGACTTATATCAAACCTATCAGGATGCTATCAACCATTTGCAAAGTTGATGAAGAAGGATGCTCCATTCAAATGGGACAAGGAGTGTTAAGAAGCCTTCAATGACATTAAAAGCTACCTGTTAAATCCACCAATCCTTATAGCATCTACTCCTGGAAGCCCCTCATTACATACACAGCTGCATTAGAAGAGTCCCTTGGAGCATTATTGAAATAACATAATGAAGAAAGCAAAGAGAATGCTCTTTATTATATCAAAGAAGATTGAGTGAGTAACAAATTCCCCGATAGAGAGAAGCATTGTTTGGCATTGATCTTTGTATTCCAAAAGCTCTATCATTATATGTTATCTCACAAGATTACCCTTATCTCAAGGATTAATCCACTGAAGTACTTGATGACAAGATGTGACAAAGTTGCTTGGCAAGATAGGTATTGCTTCTACAATTCATCACATATGTCTCAAAGGTTAAGGAACAAGTCTTAGATTTTCTATGCATCACATCCCTCGACTCTTTTCTTAATGATAATTTGCTGATGAGGAAATTATGCTCATTCATGATAGAGAAAAATCACAAATTTGAGAAATGTACTTTGATGGAGTCTCATCGATCAAATAAGTCAAACCTCTAAATTTTCCAAGGGCAAGAGCAGGAATTGGCATCATCTTCATAACACCAAAAAGAGGGCTAATGAGATGATCATATGGATTGACCAAGCCAAGAAATAATAATGAAGTTGAGTATGAAGCATTAATGATAGGTCTTGAAGAAGCTATTTTCAAAGACATTCAAAACTTACATATTTTAGATTCTTATTATAAATCAAGTACTTGGCATCTATAAAATCAACAAGCATGAGTTAGCTTTCTATCACAAGCTAGTTCTTGAGCTTATGAAGTAGATATCAAATGTCACACTAACTCGAGTCTCGATCTGAGAATAGTAAAGCTAACTGCTTAGTAAAATTAACTAAGAAAATGGAATGTATGAATGGTGATTATGTCATGATCAGCATATTTACTCGACAAGTTCTATATCCAAAGAAAGTACCAATCGCATTAGGGGTTATCAAATTTGACACAGGATGCAACCTGTTGCTCCTCATACTAAAATCAAGGAGTTATACCAAGAAGAGAATGATATTGCCTTAAAAGAAAGTGTGAAGCTTTTATTATAGAATAGCCACATGATTGGAGGCAACTTTTTATTGACTACTTTAGAGAAGGAAAATTACTAAACAATAAATCACTGGTAGCTCAAATCGAGAAGAGGATGTTTGGCTATGCTTTCATCCACAACACTTTATATCGTAGATCCTTTGAACAAATGTGGCTATGATGTCTAAATATAGATGAAAGCACCAAAGTGATGGTTGATGTTTATGAAGGACTTTGTGGTGCACACCAGCCAAGTCCAAAGATGGCAGTAAAGATCAAAAGGATGGGCTATTATTGGCCATCTATGGTGAGAGACTGTATCAATCATGCTAAGAGGTGCCATTAATGTCAGGTACATGAGAATATACTCCACCAACCTCCAAATCTACTACACCCAACAATAGCATCCTTGCCATTCGAATGCTAGGGTATAGATGTAATTGGACCAGTTTATCAGCCATCATCAGCTAGACACCGCTTCATCCTAGCAACGATTAGTTATTTCTCTAAGTGGGCTGAAGCTACCCCATTTAAAGAAGTCACTACTGACTGAGTGATCAACTTCTTCATGCATATGTTGTATATATATTTGGATGACACGTCGAATAATTTCTGATAATGGCACAGCTTTCAAAAGTGCAAAGATTTATAGATTCGTCCATTGACATAAAATTGATTGGTGATACTCTTCAATATACAATCTAATAGCAAATGGTTTGGCATAGGTCTTTAATAAAACATTAGTCAAGTTGCTCAAGAAGATTCTTACTAAAAATAAGTGAGAATGACATACCAAACTAATAGAGGCATTATGGGCATATCGAACCACCTACAAGATGTTGACTAAAGCTACTCCTTATTCATTAGTATTTGGAACTAAAGCAGTTCTTCCACTCGAAGTTAAGTTTCTTTCACTTTGAGTAGCCATCCAATACAATCTTACTAAAGATCAAAATGCTCATCTGAGGATGGAGGAACTCGACACACTTGATGAAGTTAGATTGCAAGCTCATCAAAATCTGGAGGTTTATCGAGCAAAGATGTCCACGGCCTTTGACCATATGGTGCAGTCTCGAACATTCCAAAAAGGAGAATTGGTCTTGGTGTTGAGAAAACCAATTATCCCTAATCAAAAATTTGGTGGTAAATTTGAGCCTAAATGGGAGGTCCCTTTTGTCATTGAAAAAAGTGTATCAAGGAGGGGTATATCAACTCATTAACTTAAAAGATGAAAGACCAATACACCACCAATCAATGGTCATTACAAAAAAGTATTATACATGACAAATACATAGGTACACAAAATTCCCCACAAACAGGGGCATTTTTTTAGTATATTTATGTAGGTAGACATCATGCTTAATATCGAGATCCCTAAATAATTTTACTCACTCAAGTTGAAAAAAAAAACTTTTCTATGAAAATTCCCCTATTACATAGGAGGAATTTTTAGATTTATATACATAAATAAAATCAATGTTACAAGTTAAAACCCTCCTAAGAGCATATCAATTTAAATATTAATGTATTTGCTTAATTTACATCTTAAAAGTTCTTCTAAAAGTGCTTTAGAATCTCCAAGATAGGGGCATTTTAGTTTATGTCAAGTTTATTTGAGTTGAGATATAATGGGATAACATATTCTAATTCAGGTTGACATGGAGCTTAACACCAAAATCCCTGAATATACCCATAATTGTTACTATGAAGTTGCAGGTTCTTACTCGAATAAAAAGAATCTTTTTTTATATATGAAAAGATAGCCATAAATGTAAAGAAAAATTTTCTCCTAGATTTGTTAAATGTCAGAGATCAAGTCAAAAGAACTACCAATTTTGGAAGCTTCAATAGATTGAGTTGGAAAAATATTAAACTCTACTAAGTCTAGAACATGATGGGTTCTAAAGGTCAACTCAATAAGCTTATAAATGGTCGAGTTAATGCTCCCTCACTCAACAAGCCATAAGATAAGGTCGAAAGAGCCCTCTCGTCTGATGACCAAATCACCAACCCATCACCGCTTAAGTTGAAGACTTGAGTAGGTTCTAAAGGTCAAACTCAATAAGCCTATAAATTGTCGTTCACTCCTCACTCAACAAGCCAATGAAAATAAAGTGAAAGAGCTCTCATCACCAATGATGATATCAATCTCAAACTAGATCCATTTTAGATTACAAGCCACCGTAATCTAAGAGATCTTTCTACTTGATCGAGATCATAACTGAAAAACTTCATAAATCTCAAACCAATCATTATATTACTTGGGTGAAATTTTTATTCTCAAATCCGATGAATAATAAAGGATGATAAAAGCCAATCTCTTCATCAAGTCTATCAAAGTAGAAAGCACGGATAGAAAGAAATTCCATAGTTTATACAAAGCTAATAACAAAGGAATTTTGTGGTTATTCATTAAAGCACACATTGTTGACTTATAACTTAACATTGACCCTATTTAGATGTCTCATCCAGATGCACCCTTCAATGAGTCCATCAAGGCATCAAGCACAAGACTTAGGGTGTACATGCACTTTCTAACAAGTCAATGTGGAAATCAAGTCAACTTTATCAAGTCCATGCTTAAAGCTAGATAAAAGAATTACAAATCTCAAAACAAGTAATAATTCCTCCATCAAACCCAATCAAGCACAAAGTTTAGGAAATCAATGACATTAAAGAAAGAGATCTTCAAGAAATGAGAGGTTGTAAAAAATCTATCCGATAAGTCAATTCAGATAAATTAGTCAATCCCATCATTTAACATGTCTTAAATAAGGCAGAATACTAATGTCAATCATATCAAAGCTCCATAAGCTATTACAATCAAAGCTGAAATGATCTAAGTTCTGTGGCCAACCCAAAGAGTTAACTAGTTTTCAAATGTGACTCGCTCTATGTGTGAATCACATCTGTTAGGGGGTATTGTTGACCTCCATTTATGTGTCATAAGTCGTCAAGTCAAATTATGGACTTGAAGTGATAGCACAAAGCTCAAAATGCATTGAGTCATGAAAATTAAAAAGACCTTCGATCGATGAATGGACTTTTCCATAGCATTTAGAACATCAAAATTGATCAAAATATAAATATTGCATAATCTAAAGAGCAACCAATCAAGATCTTATCATGTCAAAACATATCGAAGTTGAAATGATGATGTTCAAACAATCTCCATTCATGAAATTGATTACACCATTAGCTTAAAAATATTAAAAACTACCAAATGATATACTAGATGCATAAAATAAATCAAATGATCATCAGTGAATTGATCACATCGCCCAACATTTAAATATGTGATTTTATCACAAATTTATATTTGCATATATTTTATAAAAGTTCCTATAATTAACCAAATCCCTAAATCACCTTATTCCTATTCAAAACCTGGTTTGATCTAATCTTTCATGCATGACGAGCTTTTTTGAACCATCCATCTCTCTCATAATCATAAGAGCCAAGTCAATCACTTTCCTCCTTCACCCATGAACGACGCTCAGTCTGGAAGCAACTGTTCATCCCTTATGTTTCTTTCCTTTCTTCTTTCTTGAGGCACAAATTGTAAAGGCTCTCTTGATTTCTCCTTCAAAACACAAACTCACCTTCCTTCCTCATTTTTTTTCTAAAACCAAAAGTTTTCTCTCTCATTTAAACCTAGGGATCTCTCCTTGTTCTTCTTTATCCTTTCATCTATTTCTTCTTCTTCTCACAAACTAAACTTATGATTTTCCACATAACCTAATTTTAATTTCTTCCTTCCTATCTTCTTCTTCCTTCTCATTTTTCTTCCACATTTTCCACAAAATGAAAATAGCTTCTCCATTTTCTCATTTTCTCCTAATCCAAAGTTTTCAATTTTCATTTTAAAAAATAGAGGAACACCTTTTCCATTACCCTTTCAAATCCTTTTGTATTAATCGAAGAAGAACACCACCATCGGGTTCTTCTCTAGCTTGCATAAATTTCGATAATTCCTTTCAACAAAGAATCAAGATCACCGCCAAGTGTTCTTCTCTACTGCATTTCTATCTCCTTCTTGCCATATAGTGGAACACCATCATCGTGTGTTCCTCTGTTTTCGATCAACTCTATCTCTTTGTCATCATTAGAAAATGAGTCCAACATGTAGGATAAATATGTGAATGTGTATATCCGCTTGTGTTTCTTTGTAGGTTTGAAGGCCTGTTGTGCATTAGCATGACAGATGAAAATTGTCGTTAAACACCGTACATAAGTTGTAAGTAAAACAGAATGTTAGATGTCGCTCCCTAGCAAATGCCAAAATTTTATCAAATTTTATAATTAGAAAAAAAAAAAGAGGAGAGGAAGAAAGGAATTATCAAAATTCATTAAAGAGGAGAAAACACATAAACAATGAAATAATATATGAAAAGTCCCAAAATTAAGATTAAAAAAAATAAATCAAACTTGAAATAATTTTCATAAAGAATTTAATGATCCACTTTAAAAAAATTACTTGAATAAACTAATCATATAACACACTATAAGATTCATACCAAGAACTGAATAAAGCCTTCTTGAAGGAAGAATATGTCCTTGTGAAATAGTTAACAATAATTTGCATAAGTTTGAGTGGCCTCTTTTAAACTTCACAAACTAAATAAGCTTTAATTGAAACTTGAGAGTGAAAAACTTATAAGAGAACTAATTGAACAATTGCAAAGTAGAGGATATCGAAAGAAATAAGAATCTTGATCGAATATCAAATGATCAATAATTGATGATAAATCCAAGTGTCTAATTTCAAATTGAAAACAAAGGTGTGCAAGTGATTTGAAAGCTTTTTCATAAGCACAAGTTGATTAGGAAACTCATGATCACTCATGAATGTTGCCTTTAAAAGGATCACTTGAATCATATATTTGAAGTTATATTTAAAGCCCATTAGAATTATGATATATCTAAGTGCTTAGTTCTAAGATTAGTGGTATTCAAATAAAATTTATAAAAGGATTTATAATGTAATTAACTAGCTTGGTAATGGGTATATAAAAACTCCTTCAATAATCACTCAAGTTACATTACGTGATACATTGAATGAATCAATAAAAATTATAATTTGAATTAGAGTTATGATAAACTCAATGCTCATTTATAGAAGAAAAAAAATGAATTCTTTTGGTTTAAAATAAAAGCTGAAAGTGACTAGTTGATAAAAACTTGAAAGTTCTTTAACAACTACATGCCAAATGATATTTGAGAATTGAAAATTTTAACAAGCAATCCAAGTGTGAGTAATATTTTAAAATCTATAACGTCTTCTATGCCATCGAATTCACAACACATCGTACAAGTGAACAGAAGGTGTTAATTAAGGCATTCAAATACAATGGTACACTACATAATGCTTAAATTTAGTTTGAGGATGCATCGTTACTTCGCTTAGTCTAAATCTTAACAAAACCTAAAAATCTATTATAAAAAATTTCAACAAAAATATTTGAAGTTAATTCACATGTGACTAAAATTTCGATCCTGTTAGAGCTAAATAGAGATGATCAAAGTTCAAATATATTCAAATCAATCAATCTATCTCGATGATCATTGAATAGTGATTTCAAGAGGGGTACTTCCATCAAAAATGTGATTCTAATCTCAAATAAAATATCAATCTAAAACTATTTAAATGAAATATTAAAATATTAAAGCAAATCAATATCCACCTTTCAATTTTGAAAATTAAGAAAATTTAGAAAAAAATTCAAATACTAAAATCTCAAAAAGATCCTATTCCTCTAAATATGTGGCTTTGACCACCATAGATATAAAATCAAACCTCTAAATTGATTTCCATTATATAACTAAAGAATGATAATTAATTTTGCCCTTGATTGTGAATCATTAGTATAATGATAGGGTCTCACACTAAGGTGGACTAAGATTGTTAGATAAACAATGTGTATAAATTGATATTGTGTTTTATTAGAATTTGTTGAATATTTAACTAGTGTAAGGAATTATAGGATGTGTTAGGTTAGATGTATATAACCATTCTGCTGCTAAAATGATGAATTTCAAATATAATAAATTTTAATTATTTGTTATCAGACGCTATGCATTAAGTGACTAAGCATAATAAGTTATAATAAAATGGATTTGTGCTAGGAAATCCAAATTAAAAGTCCCTACTTAGGGATGAAATATCTACGATGTTTATTAATCCTATTATTTAAATTTTACTCATTTCATATAGAACAAAGTTTCAATATAATCAAATCAAATCAAATTACTCATCTTGATGAAAAGTTTATCAACCAATCATTAAATCTTAATTGTTAATCAAACAAATTAATAAACTTAAATAAAAGATCAAATTAAATTAAATAATTGTATCAAACCGAATGATCAATATCTAAATCTAAGTTTATCAAACCTTTTTAATTTTAAATGTATACATTATACTTTTTCTTAATTGGAATACATTCACCAATAGCCTGCAAACCAGTTTCTCTTTTAATCATATGTTTTTAAATGTGAGGGAATTATATATCTTTAAAGATCTGAATTATCAAAAATTTTATTAAATCAAAATATTTAATCAAAAAAATTAACTCAAAATAAATAAAATAACAAACTTAAACCTATATATCAATTTAAAGATAATTAAAAAATTTAATTAAATCAACTTAACTAAAATTAATCAATCACATAAGATTAAACATTCCTTTTCTAAATCCCCACCTTCTCAAATAAATTGCACAGGGAATGCTTGACCTGTGAGGGCATCCCTTGTGGTGGAGAATACCATCTTCTCGTTGATTTAGCCAATAACCTTTTTCTTCATGCATTTAGGTATAAAAAATGCCAAGCCTTTGTCTAAATGAAGTGTCAAAATAGAATAAAATTTGTAAAGATTTTTGCATTTAGTATAAGTCATACGTTTATACCACTCATTCTCTAGTCTCTTAGGGAGTGGGTTTAGGATTTTAATTTCTTTCAAATTAATCAACTAGCCTAGCCATCTTGCAATTTCATAAGATGAGACTACATGGTTTTGAATTGTACGTGTTAGTTTGTGGCCATTCTAGGTGGTTGTAAGTCCAGAAGTTGGACGGTTTATCCTCTCTTATGGATGTAAACCATTATGTCCACTCTTCACTTAGATTTAGGATCAAAGGAAGTTGTTTCCTTCAGGCTACAAGCATAAATCCTCACCTTTTAGGCATTTCCACAATCTTGTATTGTTGGATTATAAGTTATAGCAATCTAATAAGATTTTAACTCAAATAAATAAATCTCTTCAATTTTAAATATATAAAGCTCAACTATAGGGTAAATTAGAATGCTTACTAGGCTTCCTAGTATCATGAGTATTCCCTACTTATCTTCCTTTGGATTCAAAAATAAGTCTTTCCAATAGAACAATTCCATTTGATTTTCTAAATATGACCAATTTGTTGATAGTCTAACCTTGAAATCTTTGGAGACCCTAATTTTCTATTTTAATCAAGAGTATTCTTAGGAAATCTCATTTTCTATGATGAAATTAACTATGGAGGCTTGCCCCCATAGGGAACTTAAGAACCCAACTTAAAATAAACCCTACTTTACTTTTCCATGTAAAGTAGGGGAAATATCTATGGTATATTCGTAGACCCATCATGCCTTAGGAGTCTTTATTATGTGATTAGGTCCATTGCAGGATGATGTTTCTATCTTTTGAGATAGTACATCATTCCTTAATGTCGCACCCGATCATTTTAATAAGTACCCCTAAGATCTGCGTGGTGTCCCACATCCAAAAATAAACACCATAGATTTTTTATGGCGACTCTATCCGGGATAGTTCCTCTCTCCATTTATAGTAGACAATTATTATCTCCAAGCATCGCTAGTGGACTTATATTTTATAAAAGTTTGAGACTATCTTTCTTTCCATTGGCACTTAGCCTATTTCATCCTTAGGTTGAGCTAGCCAACATTCTTTAGGTTTTAGGATCTCACTCTATGTAGGTCTTAAAACCCCTATTGTCCCAATGGATAAGATAAATTAATCAAAGAAAGGAGATGACTAGAATTTGGAACCTCTTTATCATCTTCTTGGTGTGGCAAGGTTCATTCTATAAATAATAAAATAAATCCTATGTAAAATATTACTTTTCAAAATTAATTACAATTCATATGATAAAAGTTTGCAAAAATTTACAAAGTCTTCTAACTCCTTTCAAAAATATAAAGATAGTCAAGCCTCATTTAATAGTATTTTCAATTTTTAAATGGAGGCCCCTTTACAAAATTAAAATCAAGAAGTTGAAATCTATTTAAAAAAAGCACATTTTCAAAATAATTAACTCCATTCAACTTACCTAAAATTGTTGAGTGGAGTCTTATTTTCAAAATGAAATCATGGCACATAATGAAAGCTCTATTTAGCATACCATACACTTGCTAAGTTAAGGTTTCCCCTATTTCAAAAGTAATATTGCACACAAACATTTAAAAAGATATGTGAACCTCATTTGATATACTCAAATTTGTCAAATGAAGATTCTATTTTTAAAACTCAAAATTGAACAATCAACATATAATTGAATTCCATTTAACATACTCAAATTTGTTAAGTGGAATCCCCCTTTTTCAAAAATCATTTATGCTCCATTTGACATACTTAAATTTGTCAAATAAGAGCTTCATTTTCAAACATAACCAAAACACATTGAACTCTATTTAACATACCTACATTTGTTGAATAAGAGTTCTCTTTTTGAAAATCAAATCAAGTAAAAATAAAACCAAACATCTTTGAACCCTACTTAGCATACCTAAATTTGTAAAGTGAGGGTCCCACCTTCAAATCCACCAAAAAAAAATCAAACAACATTTGGACCTTACTTAACATACCTAAATTTGTTAAGTAATGATCCCATTAAAAGTAAATAAAAAATACATCAACAAATTTTTATGAACAAAATGTTTCCACAAAAGTTTTAAAACACATCTCTGAGTCTCGCTTAGCATATCTAAATTTGCTAAGTAAAGATTCCTAGATTAAAATTCAAAAAAGGGATAAAGCAAATACATCTCCAAAAGTCTCTCCAAAATAAATGAACCCCATTCAACATACTTAAATCTATTGAGTGTGGGTTCAAAATCCAAAATCATATTATTTTATAGCAAAGTCTCTCCTCAAGTCTCTCAAATTCAATGAACCTCACTTAGCATACTTAAATTTGTTAAGCATGGGTTCAAAATTCTAAACCAATATTAGAAGTTAATATTTGAAGACAAATATTAAAGCAAGGGTCTAACTCAATTATGTTTCAACAAATGCAGAGATATCAACACAGTCAGTCCCTTCCTAGTTCTTAGTCAGTTCAGTCAGCATGTCTTCTGGCAAGTTTATCTTCTCGTTCCTATCTAGTGTGGATCTAGCATTGGATCAGACCATACTCACCACAACCCCCACCTACCTGATTCAGTTTGGCCTTGGCTTTGAGGCCATTTGAGTTACTTGTGAGGGGCCAGCCTTCACAACAAGAAGAGGAGGTGGCGTGACGTAAACCACCCTTCATTTTGACCTGTAGCCTGAGTCCAAGTTTCCCTCTTTGAAGAGGAAGGCTATTGAGATCCTTTAGCATCGCCTCCTCTTCTTTACCATAGTAGTGTCGCTAGTGGTTCTTAGGCTAGTTCGCTTAGTTGCTCTGCCACGCTTCTAGCGATCCTTTTGGCCCCCTTCCCTGAAGGCCATCTTGGATTTCAAGATAGTCTCTCCTAACTTTGAGGTAGGTTCCATCTCTCGCTCTACCCTGTTCACTCGCACACAACACCACAACAAGAATAGAAAGATTAAGCAGCATTATGAGCAAGCAGTCAGGGAGATCGATGCTGCCTCCCATGTCACTGAGGAGGATTCTCCTTATGAGACCTCTCTTTTTTTGAGTGGTAGTAGATTCCACCCCCTCTCAGCTTCAGACAAAGAGGAGGACTATAGGAGGATAGCTGCATTGCCTCCACCACAAATATAGTTTGGGATACCAGCTAGGGAGAGGAGGAAGCCCTACGCTAATCTTTGTTTAGTTCTTTGCCAAGTAGGCAGAGCCCACAAAATCTTAGAGTTTGGCTTATTACATGACTTGAGGAGTCTTATCCCTAGGAGTGTCAAGGGTCAGATTCATAAAGAGAGAGCCGCTGAGGTTAGGGTTGCTACCCATGTGGGCAAGCGAGAGAGGAGGAGGTGTGCTACATAGTTTATGGCCTCTTCATTGATGGATTTACCTGATCGGAGAGCTGTTAGAGCCGATCATACTAGAAGTATAGTTTTGATAGGCACCACCAGGAAGAGATCCTCGGCAAAGAGGCAGTCGGTGCCTCCACCATCACACCGCTCCACTCATCGCCCATCGCCATTAGTTCAGCTGCCAACATCCACTATTTATGCAAAGCTTCATAAGCCCCCATCTTAGGAAAGACCATCTCCTTTGGTCCGCTATGGCCTAAGGATCCCACTCCATCTACTCCACCCATTGAGGTGAGGTCGAGCTCTCTCATTCGACCTTCCACCTCAACAGTGGTGAAGAAGGAGTGGCGACCCAAAAGCGTTGTGGTCGCTCCACCATCATAGCCAATAGAAGAGGAGAAAAGAGGGGACACTGACATAGTCCCCATGATAGTTAAGCCAGTTAGGTAGTGCACCCTACCAAGACCAATTTAGTGCTGTAGAGCATAATCTAATGGTCCATTAGTCACATATTCCTAGAGAGCAGTAGTAGATGACCATTCTCTATGATATCATTAAGACCACCCATCTATAGTTTGACAAATTGTGAGAGTGATCACTCTGATCAAGAAGAAGGTGTGGTTAGCTTTGACCCCAATAAATATGACATGTTGGTTGACTTAGCTGAAGTCCACATGGTCGACACCCAAGGATCCTTGCATAAGGAACATCATAGCCAGAAAGTGGTTGTAGTTGAGGAAGCAGACACCACTCATTCAACTCAACACCTCCTTCAGTAGCTCAATTAGAAGAATGATCATATTGGTAGAATGGAAAAGAAGATAGAGGAATTGATGGCAGTAATGTTAGCATTGAAGAACCAAGCCCTAGTCTCTCAGCCTAGTCCCATGGTGGCCAATCAACTAGAGTTGGCACATATTTTTGATCATCCTAAATGCACTCCATTAGAAGATGATGTTGGTAGCTTGCATAGGAAGGTCACTGATAGGACCTCCATGCATGAGAAGGACATTAAGCATATGGTATAGCAGATGAAGGAGGCATTGGCACAAGTCTGGGGGAGCTCATCCATTCCAAAGGGTAGACCCTACCTGAAAAAATTTGATGTAGTTCAATTCCCTAAGGGTTTTACCACCATCCTTCAAGATCTTTGATGGAAGTAGGAACCAAAGGCAACATATAACACGTACAACCTGGCAATGATGCACTTTTATTTCATCTTTTTATCAGTAGCCTCACAGGTGTTACCTTTGATCGATATGCCAAACCCAATGATTTGAAGAAGACCTTTATTGAGTTATAGCATCTCTTCATCAAGAAATTTGTAGGAGCTCAGCAAAAGGTGACTAGATGTCTTCATTATAGAAATGCAAAAACTCAATGAGTCACTTGTTGATTATATTCTTAGATGGTGCATCTTGAGTATGAAATGTGAACCATAGTTATCTGAACAGCATGCCATTGAGATTCTAATTAAGAATATCTATGGCCTGCTTTCATGCTTAAGGGCTTTACTATCAAGACATTTGAGAAATTAATTAGTGAGATAGCTAACCTACAAGAGGAAGCCAAGCAGTCACCCTTCCCTGACCAATCATTCTAGCCCAAGCTATAGAAAATATTTGAGAAGAAGCTTGGGATAGTTAATTCAGTAGATAGGGAAAGCAACCAGCTAGAGCACAGTTTGAGAGGCCCAAATTTCAGCAGCCTCCATTATCCCATCCTCTTTCACCACCTCAACCACTATATCACCACCGCTGCCACAATGGACACCACCCCGCCCCAACAACATATTCAGTAGTGGCATCAATATCCACTGCTAGGTAGCTAGTTCCCACCAACTCTTATCGATAGATTAAACAAATCATATTCTTTCAAGAAGGAGGTAATCCGAAAGATCTTCAAGAAACTTCTGAAGAAGCTTGATTTCCAGCTACCCGAGCCAAAGAGGCTGGAGGAAGTGGGCAAGAGCAATGATCTTAGCTATTGCCCCTACCATCACATGTTAGGCGTCTTAGAGGATTGCATCACTTTCAAGGATTGGCTTGAGCATAGTTACAAGTTAGGAGCTATCATTATTCTTAAGGAATACATATTAGAACAACCATCCAGTTCTGTTAGAGTAATCCTTGGGGATACCTGTGATCCTCTCAAGATAAAAGAAGGTTGGGATATTTTCTTATCACGAACCTCTAAGAAAATAATTTTTAAGATCAAGAAACTTTCTTTGCAGGTGCCTGAAGCAGCTCAAACCTTCAACACCAAGGAAGGTTTGCTAGTTGCAAAGGATAATTCAGGGAGGGTGAAAGCCCAGCAGCAGCTGCTTACATCACTTGCCCGAAATAGATTAGTAGCAACCATGATTTGATTCCAACATTTCTTCCATTGTTACATCTACTACTACCTCCACTAGCTCCTCCACCTCTAGCAGGAGCATTGTGTCTGCTGATGAGGGCACCAAACCCCTCATTCCGCTTACTTTACTTGATTTCATGTACCACCTCCAAAATTAAAGAAATTAATGAAGAAATCTGATTCCACTTACTTCTTCTCTACTTTTGATGCTTCTATTGAATTTATTCCCATAAAAATCTTTTCAAGTCAAAGCACTAATAACTTAAATAATTTTGATCAGTTCTCATCCGATTCATAAGTGGATTTCCCTCTTCTAAATCACTCAAGTTCACCTCTTGAGATTGACTTGGAGTCATCTGACTCTGAGGATCCTTTAGGAGAAGCTATATACCCCATGAGCGTGTAGAACTTTTCATAAACTCATCATTCCAAGAAGTCATTGAAGTCAACGAGTGGCAAAGTTCTACCTTGGTAGTACCTCAAGATAAGGGTAAACAAATTATTGGTTCCAGTAAATAGATAGCCCTCCACAGAATGCTTCACTTATATATATGCATGTGGAAGTCTAGGCTAGAGTTAATTACCACATCTTAGCTCATCTTAGAAAGTTGCCAACAAAGTTAAGCATATATGATGCCCTCATCTTATCCAAAGAGATGAGGGAATCTCTAATCAAAGCCTTACTTGATCCAGAGGTATGCTTAGCTCAATTGACCGCTATTGGAGAGGAAGCACACTACTCAAAAGACATCTTAGGAGTTACATTAAGTGATGAAGACCTACTTCTAGGGATGATCGAGCACAACCGTCCCCTCTACATTACAGTGGATGTTGGCAGATTCAGGCTCTCCAGAGTTCTAGTTGATCCAGGTGCATTAGTCAACATTATGAGCCTAAGAACCCTTGCTTGAAGATAGACATTTCTAAACTCCACATAGACAGGATTATGTTGAAAGCAATCAATGAATAAAGCGAGAGGGCCTTAGGCTCTATGCCACCAGAGATACATGATTGGAAGATTGAAGCTAAGTTTCATATAATAGACTTAGATACATCTTTCAATGCTTTTCTTAGGAGATAATGGATTCACAAGAAAAACATGGTTCCATCCTCTCTACATCAGTGCATCAAGTTATTGAGAGGTGGGATCGAATATTATGTCAAAGGAGATCTCGAACCATTTTCAGTTCATGAGGTCGGGATATCCGAGGATGCAGCTTACTACCTCCCTCAAAATCAAAAAAGTCTATTCTCATTAACTTAGTCAAAATCTAAATATGAAAGGAAAAGAAAAGAAAATAAAAAGAAAAAGAAAAAGAAAAAGAAATTGAAAAGAAAAGGGAGCGAGAAATAGACTCAGGGGATGGAGTAGAGCCTGACATTAAATTCCACCCACAGTTCATTTCTCCATTTGAACATATGGGTAGGATGACCTGACCTCCACCGAGCAGAGGAAGAGGCAAGTTTAGAGGTGTGCCCAAAGTGAAAGGCCTCCTTATTAGCCACCCAATAGGAGATATATCCCACACCAGAGTACTCGCTATTCATATAGACTTAAAATCTAGTTTAGAGGATGTGTCATATGGTTAGACACCGCAAGCTCTTCCTAGTAGCATATTCCTTTGGAAGTGACACTTGAGGATAGGATGAAGACCTGATTTCCAAGCAAAGTATAAGTGTATCCAAGTCCTCATTATGTGAAAAAGGCACCGGGGAACTTTAGCTTTAACCCCACTTTCCTCATAAAAGTTGAGGGTTTGGTAGTTAAGGAGGCCCCTATATCATCCACATCTACAAAGATTCGGAGGTTCTATCCTTGAGCATCAGTGGTGCTTATTTTTGAAATGTGGGACACCACGCAGATCGTACGGGGTACTTATTGAAGTGATCGGGTAATAAGGAATGATGCACTATCTTGAAAGATAGAAATCATCACCCTATAATGGACCTAATCACCTAATAAGGACTCCTAAGGCATGATGGGTCTTCAAATGTATCAGATATTTTTTGCCTACATTACATGGAAAAGTAAAGCAAGGTTTATTTTAAGCTGGGTTCATTAAGTTCCCTATGAAGGTAAGCCTCCATAGTTAATTATATCCTAAGAGATGAAATCCCTTAAGAATACTCGATTAAAATAAAAATTAAAGTCTCCAAAAGATTTTAATGCTAGACTATCAAAGAATTAGTTATATTGGAAAATCCAATGGGATTGTTCAATGAGAAGACTTATTATTGAAGCCGAAGGGAATGAGTAGGAAATTCTCATGATACCAGGAAGCCTAGTGAACTTTCTAGTCTATCCTATGGTTAGGCTTTATACGTTTGAAACTGAAGAGGTTGATTTTATTAAAGTTGACATTTTTTTGTTAGAACTTATAATCCAAGAACACAAGGTTATGAAAATATCTAAGAGGTGAGGGTTTATGCTAGTAGCCTAAAGGAAATAGTAACCTGATCCTAAATCTAGGGAGCTCTAGCAAGATAAAAGCATACCTAAATCTAAGTGAAGATGGGTATATGGTTTATCTCTACAAGAGAATATAGACCACCCACCCGGGCTTTTATTTTGAGTGCCACAACTAACTCCTCCTAATCTTTAAACCATGTAAGTAAGTCACATGATTTTTCAAGATATTGTTGTTATTATTTAGAAAGATACTAAAGCTTAAACCCACTCCCTAAAGAGAATAAAAGCATGAGTGATATGAGTAATGACTTAATCTACAAATGCAAATCTTTTCTATTTGATTTTTGATGTTTCATTTTGACTTAAGGTTTTGGGATTTTGTATGCCTAAATTCATGTTGAAATGAGTTATGGGCCAAATCAAGAGAGAAAATGGTGATTCACATTTTCTACATCAAATTTCATAAAAAAGGCAAGGTCATTTTAAAGAGTGACTCAAGATGATGTATGGTGTTAAACATACAAAATTGAGCTAATTAAAATCATTTAATTATCTTAATTTAACATGATTTATGTATTATGAGTTATTTAGAAATTTAATTATATTTAAATTGGGTAAGATTTATTTTTCTCAAGAGCCTAAGATCCATGGCATGACATTAATCATCATTTATAAAGAAACTATAAAAAACATGCTATTTCACAATTTTTAACATTAATCAATTTTATAGATCTAACTAAAAAAGAAGTATAATTGACTACCCAGAATTCAAAAAATGAAAAATGGTAATGAAGCCTACCATTATACAACAAAATATGAAAACATTTAATTTTTCAAATGATAAATGCTATTAAGTATTTTCAAGTCTCTATCATTCCTTCATGTCCCTTTAATTTGGAAGGCTTCAAGGAATCACATGGCACCCCAGGACCATGCCCTCTGGCCAATACTCATGCTAAACCCCCATAACACTAATCTAATTCCTAATGCAAAATTACATTAACAATAAGAAAAGTGAATCTAACTACACCTGCAAAATATGCGTTAGCTAAACATACATACCACCCAAGCAGTTATATTTATAATTTGGACTTAGCACCCTACACATGCGTAACCAAGCCCACCTATGCTAACTTGGATTATGTTTAGGGGCATAAGCAACCTACAAAGAGAGCATTTATACTTTTTTTTCAGTAACCCCTTAAGCATAATCCCCTTCAAAAAATATGATTAGGCTAATCATAGCCTACCATCCAGTCTACAAAACATACACCCTAACATCCTCTAAAATATTTCATCACAAAATAAAATACACAACCAACCAAGCATCGCCCTAACATAAAGCTAGAAGTAATGACTTAATTCTAATGTGTGTGTTAAGACTTGTGTGGTACGTCTTGCTAAGAATTAGAGTTAATAATTTCTAAGTGTAGAAAGATTCAATTTAAATGGTGGTTTTAATTTAAGTGATTTAATTGATTTGCAAGTTTTAATTTGTGTTTTCTTTTGTTACATGTGGCATACACTTAGCAACTAAGTGTTGTAAAGTGAAGAAAAGAGGTTGACCTCTTTCATTCCTACCTCAAACCACTTTCTAAAGTGTGATTTTATTTTCAAATTTTGTTTGTGTGTGTATATGTGAGGAGACACCACACAGATCTGAAGGTGTACTTATTGAGGTGATCGGGTACAACATTATGAATAGTTCTATCTCAAAAGATAGAAGTCACTACCCTACAATAGACCTAATCACCTAATAAGTACTTCTAAGGCATGATGGGTCTTATATGAGATTTTCCTACTTGAGATGGAAAAGTAAAGTAGGTTTATTTTATTGTTCCCTATGGAGGCAAGCCTCCATAGTTAATTTTAACTTAAGGAAAGTGAATCCCTTAAGAATACTTATTAAAATATGATTGTTGTCTCCAAAGAATTCAAAGATATGACTATCAATAAATTGGTTGTATTTTAGAAGATCAAGTGGGATGGATCAAAATGAGAGAGTTATTATTGATGCCAAAAGAGATAAGTAGGGAATGCTCATGATACTAGGAAGCCTAGTGATCACTCCAATCTATCCTATGATTGGGCTTTATGTATTTGAAGTTGAGGAGATTTATTTATTTGAGTTAAAATTTTATTTGATATCGAGGACTTATAATTCCACAATACAAGATTGTGGAAATGCCTAAGAGGTGAGGATTTATGCTTGTAGCCCCAAAGGAAAATAACCTTAGATCCTAAATTTAGGGAGCTTTGGCAAGGGACAAAGCATGACCTAAATCTAAGGCAAAAGTTGGCACATGATTTACCTTCACAAGGGAGAGTAGACCACCCGATTGCTAGCCAACTAACTCCTACTACTCTTTAAAGCCATGTAGGCAAGTCATATGCTTTTGGAAAGATGGCTACATTATTATTATTTAGAAAAGAAACTAAGTCCTTAAACCCACTCCCTAAGAGACTAGAGCATGAGGGGTATGATTAATGACTTAAATCTAATGCAATTTTTTTGTCAAATTTCATTTAATTTAGGAACTCTTTATTTTGACATAGATTATGGGATTTTGTATGCCTAAATGGATGAGACATTGATTATGGTCCAAATCAAAAGAGAAAGAGGTGTTCTTCCATCATAGGCTCTTAAAGGTTAAGCCCATTCTATCTAGAAAAAATGGAAGCCCTCTCTTAACATGAGCAAAACAAGATGATATGTGAGATATTTCAACATACAACATCCAGCTAAGGGGTTGCTAAATATTTTAATATCTTGATTTAATACCTAGGCTTTTATGTGAGATTTTGAGTTATTTAAAGAAAAGTTTAGTTATAAGTTATTAATGGAATAGAAAATTTATTTTTATCCTAAGAGCCTAATCGCATCCAAGCCATACAACAATCACCAATCATAAATGAACTATGGAAAGGCATGCTTTTTCTAATGCACAAGCCTAACAAAATATCAAACAATTTAATAAAGCTATCACAAAAGAATAAAAGATTGATGCAGTCGGGTACCACCGCACAACCTGAAAAGAAACATGGGTAGCCAAGTTCTACCATTATACAACCCAGATTACAAGAAAATAAATATAATTACAAATGATGAATGTTATGGTCTTCATTCTTCATTCTTCATTTCTTCATCTCCCATTTCTTCATTTAATTTGCTCCAGTTCTTTCTTCCTTTTAGCTTGATTTGGATGTGCTCCAAAGGCATGATGGTACATAAGACTTAGTCTTATAACCAATGCTCATCCTAATCCCCCATAACACTCATCCTAATCCTAATGCAAAATTACATTAAAAGAAGAAAAGTAAATCTAGCTAGCCCTGCAAAACAAATGTTAGCTGAACACACCATACATCCTAAATAGTTATATGAATAATTTAGACTTAGAACCCCACACATAGGTAACCAATCCCACTTGTCCTAACTTGGGTTTTGCTTAGGGGCTAAGCAACCTGCATAGCAAAAGCATTTATATTTTTATTATAATGGCCCCTTAAGCACAACCCCCTATTGGAAAAATAATTAGGCTAATATCCGGCTAACATCCAGACTACACACATACACCCTAACATCCAGTCTAAAATAATACATCATAAAATAAGCATACATCAAACCATGCACCACCTTAACATAAAACTAGAAATAGTGACTTAGTCTGATGTGTGTGAATTAAAGCTTGTGTGGTATGTCCTAACTAGGCTTTAGAGATGTAATTTGCTAAGTGTGGGAGATTTAATTTATAAAGGCGTTGATTTCTCTTTAACTGATTTAATTGATTTGAAGATTTTATTTGGGGTTTTTTTTGTTATTTCATATGACCTACATTTAGCAACAAAGTGTTATAAAGAGAAGAAAGAGAGGGAACCACTCATTCATCCTTACCTTAAGTCACTTCTAAAGTAAGTTAATTAATCAAATTCTTTTAATGAATGACTTATTAAATATTATAATCAATCCTAAATTTAGGTTCACTCTAAATAGCCTTATTCAATAAGAAAGATATCTTAAGATTAATTAGGATGAATTACTATCACATACACATATTCATTCATTTATTTCCATCATGTCTATCATGCATACGAATGAACCCTAAGCATACTATACATGCAATTTAGATTTTTAGCATACTTGAATGATAAATGCAAAGAAGTGTGTTTGGAATTTAAATATTTCATTTGATTGAATTATGAATGCATGCCTTTTTAATAGAAAAGATGGATTTTTCATCCATTAGCTAGATACACATTCACATGTATAAATTTTTTAAGTAAGTACATCATCATTATTTTCTGCACTAGGGGTGTAAGGTACAAGACCTACTTAGAGCTACTTAAAGCCTCGCAGCCCCGGGATGTCCAGACTAATATACCACTTTTCTTAGATACATGTAGATGTAAAAATAACTATAAGGATAGGAAAACCCATGCAAAAGTTATGTTTGATTTATGATTCTTATTCATTGGCCACATCATACATACATATATATATAAGAGTCTTAAGTGAGTACGACGCTATTATTTTCTGCACCAGGGGTGTAAGGTATAAGACCTACTTAGGGCTACCTAAAGCCTCGCATGGTCTGACTAATGTACCACTTTTCTCATACACATACACAAAAAAGAACCACAAGAATAAGAAGTCATGCAAGAAGTCATTTTTGATTAGGTTATGTGATTTACATATGTGATATGAAATTCTTCCTAAGTCTTAACATGGAGATGCATAGGAATAGATTTAGAAAAATGTTGTGTTTTTTTGAATGAACTATATGTTTGTAAATCCTATATAAATCCATGTAAGATAAGGAAAGAGAATTTCATATTGCATATCTTATATTATCAACACATGCAAAATTGTAGATATTTGTAATTAACATCACTTCATTTATAATAATTAATTTGTAGGCTTTTGAAAATAACATTTGATTTAATAGTGATAATAGCCACACCTATTTAATTTAAATCAACACATGCAATTAGACATAAAAGAAACTATTTCATTTAGTTAATTTTAAAAGAAATGAATGCATCATTATACATGGAAAGAAATATGTAACACAATCAGAAAGAAATAAAGGAATATAAGCACATGATCTCATTCATTCAATTAATTCTAAGACAATCACTAAACAAAGCCACTTAAAATAAACTAAATTTCTTTAATGTTATTTCATCTTTATGTTTGATTTGAATTAAGGAAAGTAAAAGAAGTTTGTTGGTCCTAATCCCATGCCCCCATGTGTGAGTTAATTTGATTTAATGAAAAAAGTAATTAGGTTGATTTTATGGTTTAATTAGGTTAGGCTATGAATTAAGTAGATTAATTAACCCTTACCTACATCACTTTAAGTTAATTAACTAATTGATAATGAGCCAATATGATATGCAACCACATGGAAAATAAATTTCTAATGCTCCTAAGAAATGAAAGGGACCAAATGCAATTGGCTAATGATTAATAGTTAAGTAAACTTAAATGATCTCACTTAACTACTCTTATGATTTTCTCACACATGTGAGCTAACCATAATTTCATTATCTCTCACTTTGGGTTATTGAACACCCAAAGAGCTACCCAAGATTAAATTAGGGAAATGGATTCAGTTGAATTAATTAAGTTCATTAATTATATAATAAAACCTTAATTAACCTTAACCAACCGGAATGAGATGGGCTTAGTTAAAGAGATAAAGAAAAGAGAGCCTAAGTCTCAATCCTAAACCCTTTCAATTGGTTAATTAAGGTTCAGGTTTGATTTGGATTCTTGATTAATCTTATTAATTAATTAATTAAAGGGTGTTAATTAATTAATTATTTAAGAGGGATTATAGAAGACTTAAAGAAAATATTGGAAGAGGATGTCCCAATCCATTTTCCTAGACTTCACCATCATTAACAGAGGTTAATAAGCTTAATTGATTGATTGATTTACTGTTCCTTTGCTTAATTATCACTAATTACATTAAGAAAGTGATTAGAGCTTAATCCATTGATTCCCCTAATTAAGCAAACCAATAAAATCACAAAAAATAGGGGAGGTAGAGGTCATTCCCTTAAACTTGCATAAAAAGTTTAAGATTAATTGGATCATTAATTAAGGAACAATTAGGCTAATTATAATTCCAAATAAACCTTAATTAAGCCAAATCCATTATTCCAAATCAATTAATAATTATTTTTCTAGATTCTACTCTAAAATATCTTTAAAATGACCCTAAGCTTGTATTTTTTTTGGATTTTTTTAGAAATAATTATGAATTCGGGAAGTTGTAGGATTAAAAACTAATTAATTTGCCCTAATTAGAGCCTTAATCCCGTCGGTCCACATGACGCGATGGGATTCACTATTTAAGTTGTCACATCCGAGTACTGACTCGGATGGCGGTGCACGCGGTAACTCCATGGACCATCCGATCTAAGATCGAATGGACATGATTAAACTCGCAGTTTTGGTGAATTAATCAGGCACTCTAAGCATGATTAGATTAGGACCATTCATCCTGATCACATGGGATGGATAGTCCATGATCTATCTCCTCCTACGTGATAAAGGATGGCTACCGTCCATCAATGACCGCTCAATCTGAGCTCACCCAAGCTCGAATGGAGATGAAAATGATCCCACACCTTCAAGGAAGCACAACAATCAAATCCAATGATGGAAATCATATGACATTGAAATTTCTTTCACAAAAGACCAAGTTATTTTCATTCAAGGATCAGTTTCAATGGCATACCTCATCAGAGCTTATGACTGGTGGTTTTAACGATTGGAAGCTTGTATATAAACAAAGCTCGTGAGCTAAGAGCTTTGATTTGGTGTAGTTTACTAAGACCAATCCACTAGCGTAGTGCTGCTTGGTGAACTCACCGGCCATCAAGATGCTTGGGAAATGATTCTTTCTTGCTTGATTGGTTCTAAGGAAGGTGTGTGCAAAATAAATTGCACTTTGGTGGAGATTTGAGCAAATGGGAATCAGATTGAGGCTCCCCTACTTCAGTTTTACGTAAAACTGAGAATGAGAATTTTGGGGAGCTTGGGAAACCTTGGAAATGGCTCTGGGATTCCTCTCCTTGGCTGCTAGGGTTGAATCAAGTGTGTGTGAGTTTGAATGAAAATGAGGGGGGTATACCCCCGCATTCCTTGGATCAGATGGCCATGGCTGATTTGGATTTTTTGATCAATGGGTCACCATGGGGAGCTGGGCAGGTGGAATCATGTTAGTTGGCTTCCTTTGAGTGGATGAGGGTGTGAGAGTGGTTGCCAAAGGAGGGTGTCCTATGGCTTTCCAAGTGTTCAAATGGGAATGGGGAGGTGATTTTACCTCCCCATGGATCATGGCTGACCCAACCACCTTTGGGTTAGGTCAACCATGGTCCAAGGAGCCTATGTGGACCTATGGTTGGGTGCCAAGTGGCCATGGAGAGAAAATGACTCAATAAGCATGTGTCTTATCTCATGGGATGCCCTAACCCAAGGGTAAAATGGTCATTTAGCTATGGGTTTGGTTTGGGCAGATTTGAGATGGGTCAAAAGTGGGTTAGCCCAAATTTCAAGTGGTTTAGAGTTTGATTTGGTTTGATTTAGCTTGATTTGACCTATTTAGGTCAAATTGGGTTATGTTGGGTCAAGTTGACCAATTGGTCAAATTGGGTCAATCCAAGGGTTGGGTCAAGTTCACATCACCAATTTAAGTGTATTGGTGTCATTGGTTTGATTTAATTTACTTTGGATTTGGTTATCACTCATTTGGATTCATATAGGTCAAATGGGTCAAGTTGACTAATTTGACCAATTTTACCAAATTGGGTTAGGTTAAGTGTTGAGTTAAGTTCAAAAAAAATGATTGTAGGCTTTGGTTTGATTTAATCGAATTAATTTATATTTTGGATAATTTGATCCTTTAGGTCAATTTGTTGTTAAAGGGACCAATTGGTCAACTTAGGCTCAATTATGACTTTGGTCAGGTTCAATAAGTGATTTATAATGAACTTGAGCCATTGGTTGCAAACAATTTGAATAAAATCATGATTTGACCCATTTTGGCTTTTTTAGGCTAATTTGCATCAACTTGGGTCAAATGGCCAATTAGGCTTGGTTTGTCTCAAGTTAAGATTTGGTCATGTTCAATCATTAATTATGAGTTGATTTGGAGTAATTATTTAAATCAATTTGGCATATGGTAGATTTTGGCTAGTTTGGGTTTCATTTGGGCTAGGTGTTGACTTGGTCAAAGGCTAGGTTTGACTTGGTTTGACCCAATTTAAGACAATTGATTAACCTATGATGATTTTTGATCATGTTGTGAGATTTGGATGGGTTTAGTTCAATCCAATTTGGGTTGAATTAGAAGTTGGCTCATAAAGGTCCTTTAGGCCACTTTGGGTCAAGTGAACCTAAATAGGTTAATTGGTTTGATCATGGCTTGATTCAAGTTTAGTTGAACTCAGACATGAGCCTTGGTTTGAAATATAAATCCAATTGCAATTGGTTTGAAACCAAATGAGTTTTGATTCATATGACAATTTCAATTCAGAAGGGCTAACTTGGGTTTGATTTGGGTTAGCTTGGATTTGGTTTGATATTTGTAATTTATGTTTATCTTTAGGTCAATGATTGTAAGAATAATTGACTCATGAAAAAATCCATGGGTTTTGAAATGATTTGGGTATCATTTAGCCAAGTTCAAGAATTTATATTTCATTTATATTTGTGAATATAAATGAAACTATAAATGGGTTATAAAAAAATCACTTGAGTTTGGAGTGATTTGGATTTAGTTAAGGCTAAGTCCATAAGATGAAATCAAAGGGCTTAGGAAAGGTTTTATAATTTGAATTCAATCATGGGTTTCAGTCATTTGATAGAAATTTATATTTAGATTTGGTTTTGAATTTGAAGTTTGGTTTGAAAGAAGGAAGCAAGGATTGGGTTTAGGCTATAGGGTAGGCAAGTTCTCCTAAGGCACAACCTATCCCTATGGCTAACTCTTCTAAGTCTCTAGGGTTAGGTTAAGTGTTCAACTAATCACTTGAAGTGTCTTATGACTAAGGAACTATTAATGTCTATAAGAGTCCTAGATCTATGATAAGGAAGTTGAGAGCTCACTTCAAAAGTGAGGTCAACAGAGGGTGCCTAATAGGTGTGGTGTGACTGACCAGGCATACCGCATGTATTAGTGTTGATCGAGATGATCAACAATGTCTGAAGGATCATAAATACTAATAGAAATGATCTATCCCTAAACCTGAGGTGTAGAAAGAATCAAGATCTTAGTGCAATTCAACTTATGTCAAGGGCATAAGAGAGAAAGAAATGATCTACTGAGGGTTCAAGCATGTGAACCTTCCACTAGGGAAGCATGTTGATTATCCACCGGGATAGGCAATAAGAGTTTGAGTTTTGATATGATTTAGAGAGAAAAAGACCCACTAAGGATGAGTTTGATTTGGTTTTGAGCACACATCTACTCGAGATACGAGCTCGATCCACAAGTGAGAAGATAGATTTAATTTGGACTCCACCAGAGGGAGGATAGGGATTTGATGAAATGCACCCTGTAAGTGTGCGATGGATCCACTAAGAAAGGGCTAATATCAGCCTAGACCTATCATAGATTTACAAATCCAAAGGGATAGTCTACCGGCCACATGGTAGAACTATCTAACCTAAGGGGTTGCCTTTCGATGTACAATGGTTAAGTTAGAAAGAAAGTGTGGAGACTCACATCCTTGTACACAAGGAACCACTGGGGTGACCTATTGGATGCAACAAATCAAACCTAACCTAGGGCGACTACTGAATGGGGCTATTTGGGGACTTATATTAGCTCGAAAGCAGTCAGGATAATGTCGTTTGATTGGATTACATTTATTTTAATTTCATTTGTTTTAATTTGATGGATCTCGTTGGTGTGTGATGGATCCACTAAGAAGGAGCTAATATCAGCCTAGACATGTCTTAGATTTACAAATCTAAAGGGATAATCTACCGACCGATGGGTAGAGCTAACCAACCTAAGGGGTGATTTTTTGCAGTAATGGTCAAGTTAGGAAGAAAGCGTGGGGACTCACATCCTCCTACACAAGGAACCACTAGGGTGATCGGTTGCTTGCGCAATAAATTGAACCCGACCTAAGGCTGCCTAGTACTGTGCAATGGTCGTGCTGGAAAGAATGCGTAATAGACTTATATCTTCCAAAGGTGACTCTTTGGCCGTACAAAAAGTTGAACCCGACCTAAGGGTGACTACTGAGAGAGTGCCTACCTGGGGACTTATCTTAACTCAAGGTAGTCAGATAATTCTTATAGGGAGTTTTGCTGACACTACCCTAAAGATAGGATGCGCTTAAGAAAGGGCCACGATAGAATTCTAAATCCATAAGATATATTTTGTTTGTTTATTATTATCGTGGACCCTATTGGTTTGCAAGGGACCACACTGAGAAGGAGCTCATATTAGCTTAGTCCTATCTCATACTTACTGGATCAAGGGAGAATCTGCATATCTGCAAGACAAGTTCTCAAACCATTGAGGTGGCTACTAGGAAAGGGGGATTGTCCTATTCAAGAGTAATTGGGGTAGTGTCTAAATGGGGTCACTAAGGATGTAATCCAAATAGAGTGCCCACAGGGGAGGTGCCGCTAGGGGCATTATCCAAAACCCTGTAAAGGAAAGCCTATAAGTATATGGTGGCCAACTCAAAGAGAAAGCATGGAGACTCACATCTACCAAGAGTGGTGTATATGGGTCATCACATGGTGATAACCAACATCCTAAGGTGCTCATCAGTGTGCGATAATCAGCCTAGATAAAAGGTGTGTAGACTTACATCTCTCTAAAGTGAATTGATTGCCGGGATAGTCTTTCTTCGGCTCGACAAGGGCTATCTAACCTAGGATGACTATTAAGCGAGGTGTCCTGTGTAAGGACTAAACCCAAGCTTGAAGTAGTCAAGAGGAAAGGAGCCACTGGGGGACTTATCCTAAACCTCAAATATACTCGACCTAATCAATTCATGATGGCCAGTCGAATAAGAAAGAGTGTAGGCTTACAACCTCTTAAACAAAGTCAATATGAGGTAGCTTACTGGCTGCGCAGTAAGGCCTACCAAACTGACAATGTGCTTGTTGGTTTGCAATGGTCAAGTTAGGAAGAAATCATGGGGACTCACATCCAGATAAGTGACCACTTTGGTGACACACTAACAAGGTAGCATATCAGCCCGACCTAGAGCAACTAATGAGTGAGTGCTACGGGGGCTTGCTCCCACATCAAAATAGATCGAGACAAAAGATATGTGTTTGTGTGTGAAAGAAGGAATAGAATGCTGCTTGGGTTCTCTTGCACTTACCCTAAACACGTAGAAGAATGGATGAAATGATGCCATAGGGGCAATTATGACTCCACCAAGAAAGGATGCTGCTTGGGTTCTCTTACACCTAATGTAGTTGTATTATTCGAAATAGGATGCCTCTTGGGTTCTTTTACACCTAACCTAGAAGCAGGGGTTTGTAGTTTGTGTTTGTGTTGGAGGGATAGGATGTCACTGGGTTCTCTTACACCTTCCCTACACGCCATTAGAAAGATATTTCTAACACAAAAGATGGAATTTAATATGAAAGGAAGTTTTATTGATGATAATTTTCAAACAAGATTTATGGATAGTATTTCTTTAAGTAGAGCCCGTTGATTGGAAGCATAAGGTGCTCCCCCTTACAGTTTATGAGCTGATAAGATCCTCCTTAGTAGGCCTTCTCTATGGAAAAAGGACCTTCCCAAGTGGGTTCGAACTTGCCTCCCATCATTCGAAGGGAAACAATTGGTCTCTTTAGAACTAAAATAAGCTCCCCTACTTGGAAAGCTCTAGGACGGACCAACTTGTTGTAAGCTTGAATCATTTTGGCTTTGTACAACTCGAGGTTCTCGCATGCTCGGAGGTGTCTCTTCTCCAAACCTTCGAGCTCTTCCAACCGCAACTTAGCGTTCTGCTCCATTGTGATCTTACTACCACAACTATCCTTAATGATGTGAGTTGGACTTCTAATGGTAGAACGGCTTCAGGCCCATACACTAAGGAGAAAGGGGTAGATTGAGTTGGTGTTCTATATGTGGTATAATAGGCCCACAAGGTTTCAACTAACTTCTCATGCCACTATCTCTTATTGTCATCTAGTGTCTTCTTTAATATTTGAATGAGAGTTTTGTTGAATGCTTAAGACCGCTTGCCCTCGCAGTAGTAGATAGGAGTATCTCTAATCTATGTTGTGTCTTCAGGCAAAGTTGTTGATTTTAGTGATCTTGAATGTTGTACCATTATCGATATAATTCATCGAGGCACCCCGAACCTATATATAATATGGTTCTTAAAAAATTGGAGCACATGCTGAGCTGTGACCTCTCTAAGTGGGATTGCCTCTACCCACTTAGAAAAGTAGTCAATGGCAGCTAGAATAAACTAGTGACCCTTGGAAGAAAGAGGATTGATTAGACCCACTATGTTGGTACCCATTAATGGAAAGTTAAGGACTTAAGGAAAATTTCATGAATTGATTTGGAATTTTGAATTTAGTTTGATTGGTTTGAATTTATATTTCATTTATATATGTGAATATAAATGGAAATATAAATGAATTATGAGAAAATCTAAAAGATTTGATTTGATTTTGATCATGATTTTGGTTAAGTCCTTAAAAGAGGATTAAGGACTTAGGAAAATTTGGGCTTAGGAATTTTGATGGATTTTGATCATGGGTTTCAATCATGGATTTCAATCATATGAAGTTGATTAGAGTTTGGAGAAAATAAAATAGAATTTATTTGGAGTTTGACTTGAAGGAAGGAATGTAAGGAATGGTTCAAGCTAAGGGAGGAAATTTTCCTAACACCCCCAAGGCATGACCTATTCCTATGGCTAACTCTTTTAAGTCTCTAAGGCTAGGTTGAGTGTCCACCTAATCACTAGATGTGTTTTAAGACTAAGGAACTCTTAAAGTCTAAGAGGAGTCCTATGTCTAAGATGGAGGGGTTGAGAGCTCATCCTAAAAATGAGGTCAATAGAGGCCTAGTCTTCATCGTCACCTCGAATGTCACCTCCAAAGGGACCCGCTAAGAGGGGTTGGTCGGTGTGCTAACCACATGAGACTCATCCTCCAAACTAGATTCTAAGTCTTTGTGGATAGCGGGGGTATTCCTGTGAGTTGGAACATAGCTCCTATTGAGTGGACAATAGGGAGGAGATCTTCCACCTCTGGAACTGCCTCTAGATCTGCCTCTGCCTCTACTTGGTGAGGGTCGAGTCATCCTACCATTGTGTTCATATGGAGGAACAAAATGTGTGCATAATCTAATATCTGGCTCTACTTCTTCCTCGGTGTCTAATTCTCGCTCACTTGTATTTTCATTTTCTTTTCCTTTTTTTCTTTTTTCTTTTTATTTTTCTTTTTCTTCTTTTTCTTTTATTTCTTTTGTTTTTGAATATTCACCAAGTTCATGAGAATAGACTTTTTATTTAGAGGAAGATAGTAGGTATCCTCATATATCTCGACCTCTAATGAGAATGGCTTCAAGTCTCTTTAACACAATACTGATTCCCCTCTTCAAAATTTGATGCACTGATATAAAGAGGATGGAACCGTGTTGTTTCCATGTATCCAAGGCCTACCGAGCAAAGCAAAAGATGTATCTGAATCGATTATGTAGAACTTGGCTTCTATCTTCCAATCGTCTATTTCCAATGGCAACACTATAGAGCCTAAAGCCCTCTTGCCTTGGTCATTGAATCCTCTCAACATCATTTGATCTCCTCGTAGTTCAGAAATGTCAATCCTCAAGTAAGCAAGATTCTTTAGACTCATAATGTTCATTGATGCACCTAGACCAACTAACACCCAGTCTGAATCTGCCCATGTCCGCTGTGATTTAAAGGGGACGGTTGTGCTTTGTTATCCCCAAAAGAAGGTCTTCATCAGTGAATGTAACTCCACGGGCTTCTCTTGAATAGCATTCCTCCTCTCCAATAACGGTCAGCTGAGCTAAGCATATTTTCAGATCAAGAAGAGCTTTGATCAATGACTCCCTCAATTCTTTGGATAAGACAAGGGCATCATATATGCTTAATTTAGTTGGAAACTTTCTTAGTTGAGCAAGGAGATTTTGGTCAACTATGGCCTGGTCCTCCACAATCATATCCATAGGAGGAGCATCCTGTGGAGGGGCTTTTTGATCACTAGAATCAATGACTTGTTTACCCTTATCTGGTGCTACCCTGAGGTAGAACTGCCAGTGGAGGTTGACTTGACTTCATGAGATGAATTAGTGGAAAGTTCTACACTCATCGTTCACCTACAACTTCTCCTATGGGATCATCGAGTGAATGACTCCAAATCAATTGGGTGAATCGAATGATTGGAATGGAAAATCCATTTTTAAATCAGAAGAGGAGGAGTGATCAGAACTAGAGTTATTATTGATTAGACTTAGAGAGTTATCTAAAGGAATAAAATCAGGAAGATCATCAAAAGTAACATATGTAATCAATCAGCTTACTTCATTGATTTCTTAGATTTGGATGAGGGTACAAAATAAAAATCAAGTAAAGTAAGCGGAGTGAGGGATTTGGCACCCCTCCGCTGATATAATATGACTGCTAGAAGAAGAGCTGGCTGGAGGAACTGTAGCTGCAACTGTGGAAGGAGCATTGGACTCAGTCGGTGGTTGCACTAATATGCTATCCTAGGCAAGTGGAGGTTGTCGCTACTACTGGGCTTCTACCTCCTTCAGGTTGTCCTTAGTAACTTGCAAACCTTCCTTAGAGGTTTGAGCCTGCACAGAAGGTAACTTTGATCTTAGAGATGATTTTCTTGGAGATATGGGATAAGGAGATATCCCAACCTCCCTTTGTCTTAAGAGCTATGTGGCATCCCTTTCCTTTGATTGCTTCAATTGTTGTTGCTTGATTTTATCTTTTGATCTTGAGTTAGAACCCACATTTCAACAAATTTGGTTATGTTGAATGAGGTTCAAATTACATGGAGAGATTTGTAGAATTGGCGGAGGAGATTTTCCTTGATGATGGCTTGAATTATTGATTTTGATTTATCCTTTTGAATTAGAACCCTCATTTAACAATTTTAGGTATGCTAAATGGGGTTCTATTGGAAAGATTTATGATGTGAGGAGAGACTTTGCCATATGATTTTGATTTGGAACCCATACTCAACCAATTTAGGTAGGTTGGGGTTCAAAAATTTGAGGAGAGATTTTTTGGGATATTTGTATTTTGTGTATCTTGTTTGAAAATATTGATGATTTGAAAGAACCTCTACTTAGAAAATTTGAGTATGCTAAGAAAAGGTTATGATTGTGTGCTTGAAATTTTTTTGTGAAATACCATTTGCATGTGATGAGTGAATTGTTGATTTGAAAATGGGGCTTCATGCTTAACAAATTTGATAAGTCAAGTAGAAGCCACATGTGTTTGATTTATGTTTGAAAATGGGACTTTCACTTAATAAATTTGGTATGTTAAATGAAAGCCAAATGTAATTGATATATGTTTTACTTTTCTTTGAAAATAGGACTCTCACTTAACAAATTTAGTATGTTAAGTGAAAGCCCAAGTGTGATTGATATATGTTTTGCTTTTCTTTGAAAATGGGACTCTCACTTAACAAATTTGGTATGTTTAAGTGAAAGCCCAAATGTGATTGATATATGTTTTGCTTTTCTTTGAAAATGTGACTCTCACTTAACAAATTTGGTATGTTTAAGTGAAAGCCCAAATGTGATTGATATATGTTTTGTTTTTCTTTTGAAAATGGGGCTCTCACTTAACAAATTTGGTATGTTAAGTGAAAGTTCAAATGTGATGTGATTTATGTTTTTCTTTCTTTGAAAATGGGACTCTCACTTAATAAATTTGGTATGTTAAGTGAAAGCCCAAGTGTGATGTGATTTGAAAAAAGAGATTCTTACTTAACAAATTTAGTATGTTAAGTAGGAATCAAATGTGTATTGAAAATGAGACTCTCACTTAACAATTTTAGTATGTTAAGCAAAAGTCAAATGTGATTGATATATGTTTTGAAAATGGGACTCCCACTTAACAAATTTTGTATGTTAAGTGGAAGTCAAATGTGACATGGAAATGAGACCCTCACTTAACAAATTTGGTGTGTTAAGTGGGAGTCAAATATGTCATGAAAATGAGATTCTCACTTAACAAATTTAATATGTTAAGTGAAATCAAATATGATTTATGAAAAATGAGACTCTCACTTAGCAAGTTTTATATGTTAAGTAAAAGTCAAATATATCATGGAAATGAGATTCTTTACCAATTTTAATATGGAATCAAATGTATATGAAAGTGAGTTTCTCACTTAACAACTTTGATATTTTAAGTGTAATCAAATATGACATGAAAATAAGATTCTCACTTAATAACACTGATATGTTAAGTGGGAATCAAATGTGACATGAAAATAAGATTCTCACTTAACAACCTTGACATGTTAAGTGGGAATCAAATGCATATGAAAATGAGATTCTCACTTAACAACTTTGATATGTTTAAGTGTGAATCAAATGTATTTGATGTGCTCTCTTAGTTTTTTTTTTGGAAAGAGAGGAGAATTCTTTGTCTGACAAATGTGTCATGCCAAATAAAATTCCAAAATAAAGGTGAAATTTATTTAACAAATCTTAAGTATGTTGAATAGATTTCAATGATATGTTTTGATGCCATGTTTGTGATTTTTTGGTTTTGAAAAGAGAGAAACTTCAACTCTAGCAAATGTGAAATATGTTGAGTGGAGTTTCAATTTTATGTTATGATTTGAAAATAGAATCTTCATTCAACAAATTTGAGTATGTTGAATGAAGGTGGCTATTTTGAAAAGGTGCTTTTGGAAAGTGTCATTTTGTGAAAGAATTTATTATCTTAAATTTATGATGAACCTTGCCTCACCAAGCTAGTTGTAAGGAGGTTCTAAATTTTTATTATCTCTCCATTCATTGATAAATTTTGTTTTTTGCATATTGGGGAGCCAAATAGGGGTTTCAAGACCTACATGAAGTGAGGTCCTAAAACCTAAAGGATGTTGGCTAACATTCCTTAAGAAGAAAATAAGCTAAGCGCCAATGGAAGGAAAGATAATCTTGGACTCACATAAAATGTGAGTCCACTATCGATGCTTGGAGACAACAATCATCTACTAGAGATGGAGAGAGGAACCATCCCAAGCGGAGTCGCTAGAAAAATTTGTGGTGTTTGTTTTCGAATTCATTTATATGTGTATATGTGAGGGGACACCACGCGATCGATGGTGTAATTAGAGGTGATGGGTATATATTAAGGAATAGTGTACTATCTCAAAGATAGAAGTCAGTACCCTACAATGGACCTAATCATAATAAGGACTCTTAAAGTATGATGGGTCTTGAATATACCATAAATTTTTTCCCCACTTTATATGGAAAAGTAAAGTAGGTTTATTTAATCCAAGTCCATTAAGTTCCTTATGGAGGTAAGCCTCAGTTAATTACATCTTAATGAATGTAAATCCCTTAAGAATACTCTCAATTAAAGTAGGTAATTATTTTCTGCAAAGAATTCAAAGATAGGACTATCAATAAATTGGTTGTGTTTTAGAAAATCAAGTGGGATGGATTAGAAGGAGAGAGTTATTATCGATGCCAAAGGAGATAGGTAGGTATGCTCATGATAGAAGCCTAGTGAGCACTCCAATCTATCCTATGGTTAGGCTTTATATATTTGAACTTGAGGAGATTTATTTATTTGAGTTGAAATTTTATTAGATATCTAGGACTTATAATTCCATAATATAAGATTGTGAAAATGCCTAAGAGGTGAGGATTTATGCTTGTAGCCCCAAAGTGAAATAGCAACCTCGAATCCTAAATCAAGGGAGCTTCGGCAAGGGCCAAAGCACGACCTAAATCTTAGGTGAAAGTGGGCACATGATTTACCTCCACAAGAGAGGGTAGACCACCTGACTGCTGGATTTATTACCACTTGGAGTGGCAGCCAGCTAACTCTCCTACACTTTAAATCCATGTAGGCAAGTCATATGCTTTTGCAAGATGGCTAGGTTGTTATTATTTAGAAAAGAAATTAAGTCCTTAAACCCACTCCCTAAGAGGCTAGAACATGAGGGGTATGAATAATGACTTAAATCTAATGTAAATTTTTATCAAATTTCATTTAATTTTGGACTCTTTATTTTGACACAGGCTATGAGATTTTGTATTCCTAAATGCATGAGAAATTGATTATGAACCAAATCAAAAGAGAAAGAGGTGTTCTTCCATCATAGGCTCTTAAAGGTTAAGCCCATTCTATCTGGCAAAGATGTAAGCCCTCTCTTAAAATGAGCAAAATAAGATGATATGCATGATATTTCAACATACAACATCCAGCTAAGGGGTTGTTAAATATTTTATTATCTTGATTTAATACCTAGGCTTTTATGTGAGATTTTGAGTTGTTTAAAGAAAAGTTTAGTTATGAGTTATTAATGGGATAGAAATTTTATTTTTATCTTAAGAGCCTAATCGCATCTAGGCCATATAACAATCACCAATCATAAATAAACTTTGAAAAGGCTTACTTTTCTAATGCACAAGCTAAATAAAATATCAAAAAATTTTATAAAGTTATCATAAAAGAATAAAAGGTCGATGCGGTTGGGTACCATCACACAACCCAAAAAGAAACATGGGTAGCGAGTTCTACCCTTATACAACTCAAATTACAAGAAAATAATTACAATTAAAAATGATGAATGTTATGTGGGTCTTCATTCTTCATTCTTCCTTCTTCATTTCTTCATCTCCCATTTCTTCATTTGATTTGCTCCATTTTTTTTCTTTAGCTTGATTTGGATGTGCTTGCTCCAAAGGCATCGCATGGTACATAAGACTTAGTCTTATAACCAATGCTTATCCTAATCCTAATGCAAAATTACATTAAAAGAAGGAAAGTAAATCTACACCTACAAAATAAATGTTAGCTAAACACACCATACATATATGAATAATTTAGACTTAGCACCCCACACATAGGTACCCAAGCCCACTTGTCCTAACTTGGCTTATGCTTAGGGGCTAAGCAACCTGCACAACAAAAGCATTTATATTTTTATTATGACAACCCCTTAAGTAATACCCCCTGCAGAAAATATAATTAGGCTAATATCGGCCTAACATCCAGACTATGCACATACACCCTAATATCCAGTCTAAAATAATACATCCCAAAATAAGCATACATAAAATCATGCACCGCCTTAACATAGAGCTAGAAATGGTGACTTAGTCTAATGTGTGTAAATTAAAGCTTGTGTGGTATGTCCTAACTAGGTTTTAGAGTTGTAATTTGCTAAGTGTGAGGGATTTAATTTATAATGGGGTTGATTTCTCTTTAAGTGATTTAATTGATTTGAAGATTTCATTTAGTATTTTTTTTGTTTCATATGACCTACACTTAGCAACTAAGTGTTATAAAGAGAAGAAAGAGAGGGAACCTCTCTTTCATCCCTAACTTAAGTCACTTCTAAAGTAATTTAATTAATCAATTTTTTTTAATGAATGGCTTATTATTTATTTTAATCAATCCTAAATTTAGGTTCACTCTAAATAACCTTATTCAATAAGAAATACATCTTAAGATTAATTAGGATGAATTAATATCACATACACATATTCATTCATTTATTTCCATCATGTATATCATGCATATGAATGAACCCTAAGCATACCTATGCAAGCAATTTAGATTTTTAGCATACTTGAATGATAAATGCAAAGAAGTGTGTTTGGAATTTAAATATTTCATTTGATTGAATTATTGTGGTGAAAATATTTATATCTCTGCCTTCATCTATCGCCTTTCAAAAAAGAGGATAGATGAAAACAAAAATATAAAATACCATGTTGGGATGCCACGTAGATCCACAGATGTTCTTATTAGGGTGATCAGGTATGGAATTGAGGAAAGGTGTACTATCTTGAGAGATAGAAGTCACCACCGTACAATGGACCTAATCACCTCAATAATGACTCCTAAGGACTATGGGTCTTCAAAATGTACCAGAGATTCTTCCCTTACTTTACATGAAAAAGTAAAGCATGGTTTATTTTAAATCTAGTTCATTAAGTTCCCTATAAAGGCAAGCCCCTATAGTTAATTACACCTTAAAGGATAGGATTCATTAGGAATACTATCAACTAAGATAAATGATCATTGACTCTAAAGATTTTGAAAAGGTAGGAATATCAATTGATTGGTTTATTTTTAGAGAGTCAAGTTGGATCAATCTAGAGGAGGGAGTTCTTATCAAAGTCAAATGAAAATAAGTAGGGGATGTTTTAAGATACTAGGAAGCCTAGTAAGCACCTTGAACTATCCTATGGTTGGGCTTTACATTTTTGAAATTGAATTGATTTGTTTGAGTTGAATTTTTATTAGAAAGTTAGGGCTTACAATTCCATAGTACAAGGTTATGGAAAGGCCTAAGAGGTGAGGATTTATGCTTGTAGCCCACAAAGGGGTGAAGCAACCTCAAACCTAAATCTAGGGAGCTTTGGTGAGGGCCAAAAGCATAAATCTAAGGAAAAAATGGGTATTTGGTTTACCTCCATAAGAGAGGATAAACCATCCGACTGTTGGACTTACAACCGCCTGGGGGTTGCCGCCAACTAACTCCTCCTATAGTATTAAAATACATGTAGGCAAGTCATATGTTTATGCGAGATAACAAGGTTGTTATTTATTTAGAAAGAGACTAAGTCCTTAAACACACTTCGTAAGAGACTAGAACATGTAAGGGCATGCTTTAATGACTTAAATCTAATGCAAAATTTTCATATGTTTTTGTTTGGATAATCAATTTGACACAGGCTTTAGGATTCATATGCCTAATGCATGAGAAATTAGATTATGGTCCAAAATAAGCAAGATGACGAGGTGTGTTTCCACCATGGCTCTCATAGGTCAAGCCAAGTTCTCTGGCAAAGGTGGAAGCCCCCAATCAAGAGTGAAATAATATGCTTTTTATGCATGATGTTATAAAAGTAAGACAACATCCACCTAAGGGCTTGCTAATTCTTTTATCTTGATTTATAGCCTAAGATTTAGATGAGGTTATGAGTTATTTATCTTTAGTTTTGAATTGATTAATTTGGTAGAAGATTTATTTTTCCCTAAGAGCCTAATCGTCATCCAGACCATACATGAAAGCAAGGAGAAACTAGAAAAAGATGTCATCTTAATGCGTAAGTTAAACAAACATCAATCAATTTATAGAACTAGCGCAAAAGAATAAAAGGTCATTTGTGGTCGGGCTCTACTGCACAAACCCAAAAATAAATTGGGTAGCTGAGGTCTACCCTTATACAACCCGGATTATAAATGAATTAATTACATTTAAGCAAGGAATTTATGTTATGGGGGGTCTTCATTCTTCATTTCTTCTTTCTTCTTTCTTCTTTTGGTTCTTTCTTTTAGATGGTTGGAATGTAATTACTTCAAAGGCTTCACATTATACATAAGATGATATTATAACCAATGCTCACCCTTTCCTAACATTCATTCTAAAATCCTAATTACAAAATTACATGAAAAGGAAAAGTAACTCTAATTAAAACCTGCAAAATAGATATTAGCTAAATAAATCACACATTCCCAAGAACGTATATATATAAATTGGACTTAGTACCCCACACATGGGTAACCAAGTCCACTTGGCCTATTTTGGATTATGCTTAGGGGTATAAGCACCTGCACAACAAAAGTAATTTTTATATTTTTATTACAAGCTCCTTAAGCATAATCCCCTATAGAAGATAATGATTAGACAAAATCATCCTACCATTCATTCTACGCACATACACTAACATCTAGACTAAAACATTACATCACAAAATAAAATCAAAGCATCAAACCATGCACCACCTTAACCTAAAGCTAGAAGTGGTGACTTAGCCTAATGTGTGTGCTTTAAAAGGTTTATGTGGTATGCTTAGCTAGGCTTTGAGGTTTAAATTTCATAAGTATGAAAAGTTCAACTTATAGGGTAATTTCATTTAAGTTGTTTAATTGATTTAGTTGATTTTTATTTAATGGTTTACTTAGGTTTGAATGAACCTATATTAATTACTAAGTTGTAAAGAGAGGGAAAAGAGAAGAGAACTTCTCTTTCCTTCCCTACCTTAAGTAATTTCTAAAGTAGATTCATGTTTGATTTTTGTTTAGTGAATGTTTTATTATGTGTTTTAATTAATCCTAAGTTTATATTTTCTCTAAACAAACCTATCCAAAGAGAAAGGCATTTTAAGACTAAGTAAAGTGAATTAATATCACAAAACACACAACACTTTACTTCTTTCCCAACATGTATAACATGAATATGGATGAATCCTAAGCATATCTATACTTGCAAATGAGGATGTTTAGCACACTTTAATGATGAATTCTAAGTAGTGTTACTTAAGAAAATTTGGTTGCTTTATGATGCATGATTTTAATTAAGTAGAAAGCGGTGATTCTTTTATCCATTTTTCACATGCACATCTATCTGTATGAAAGGCATAAGTGAATACGGCGCCATTGTTAGCACCAAGGGTGTAAGGTACAAGACCTACTTAGGGCTACTTAAAGCCTTGCAACCCTGGGGTTTTCCAGACTAATATACCACTTTCCTTAAATACATATGCATGTACAAAAGAAAGGAATGGAAAAGAAAGATGCCAAAGTTTGTGTTTGTTTGTTTATTTTGTATATGAAGTTGATATGTGTAAGTGTGGATGTCCTTCTTAAGTAAGAACATAAGAATGAATAGGAAAGGATTTAAGCAAATGTTGTGTTCTTTTCAAATGAACTATATACTTTGCCAAGTCCTATTCAAAATTATGCTAAAAGAAAAGAGAAGGAAAACCACACTATGCACATCTTTATGTTTCTATTCACATGCAAGCTTATAAATAATCATAAGTAGCATACCTTTCAGTTTTGATAATTGATTTATAAGTTTTAAAAATAATTTTTAGATTTAATAGTGATAATAGCCATTCATATTCTTACTTTAGCCAAAACATGCAATTTTAACATAAAGGAAACATTTCACTTTTAATTTGAGTTTCAAAAGTATAAATGCATGATTTTCATATGGCATACACATTTAGCATGCTAGGAAAGAAATAAAGTGATGAAAGCAATGTAAGTTCATTCACCCTAATTAATTCCTAAAGACAATCCTATGAATAAGATTATTTAAAGTAAATCAAATTTGTTTTGAGTTTGAATTTTGTTTGAGTTTGATTACAATTTGAGAAATGTGAGATGAGTTTGCAGGTCCTAACCCATTCCGCCATGTGTGAGTTATTTAAACTCAATTTTTAGGTGATTAGATCAATTTTCTATCTTGGTTAGGTCAAGGTGTTAATTAAGTGTATTAATTACCTACCTACACCACTTTAACATAATTAATCACATATATGAGCCAATGATATGACATAAAATCACACAAGGAATTTAAATCAGCAAAACACCTAGCAAAAGAATAAGCCTAATGCAATTGGCTCTCAATTAGTGATTAATTAAATTAAAGAGTTTAATTTAAGTACTTTCATAACCCTTCCCACACATATGAGATGGATTTTGATTTCCTTAAGCTACTTAGGTTAATGAACACCTAAGCATCTACCCAAGATGAATTTATTAATTTTTGGAATGTTTTGAAATTTTTATCAAAGTAATTAAGCATGTGGTTATGGGGATTAGTCCTTAATTAAATTTAGATTAAGGAAGGTTTGGGGAATGGCTTAGGAAAATTCCCCAAATCCATTCCATAAACCTCTTCTACTTAAACAAAGCTTAATTAACTTAATAAAAGGATTAAACCACTTCATATGCTTAATTACCATTAAATGCATAAAGAGAGTAATTAAGGATTCATTAATTGATCTCCTAATTAACCCAATAATAAATCCCAAGAAAAATAGGGGAAGTCATCCCCTTAAATGCACATGAGAACTTTGAAATTAATGGGGTAATTAGGGTCATAAATTTTTAATAAAACCCTAATTCAAAAAATATCACTGTTCAAAATTAAGTGAAATTAATTTTAGAATATTCCTCTTTAAATTATCTTTCCAATTGTTTTTATTTCATATTTTTCTGATTTTTCTACATTTAGTTATGAATATTTGAAGATTTAGTGATTATTCCATAATTAATCCCTTAATTATATGGCTAATCCCGTCGGTGCCACATGGAGGCAGATGCGCTTTCCACGTGGCCCGATGGGATAAGTCACTTAAGTTGTCATATCATAGCGTCGCATCAGCAACGGTGCTATGCACTTTCTCCCCATCCGTCCGATCTAAGATCGGACTACTGAGATCAAACCTGTCGGTATTAAAGGATTAAATCAAATATTCTATGTGTTTAAATCATGGTCGTCCATCCAAAATGCGTAGATGGATGGCCCATGATCCATCACTGATCTTCAGAGAGAACATCTATCTACCCTTTAGGGCAAGATTCAAGCTCGATTGAGTTTGGATTGAACCCAAATTCAACCCACACCATCATCATGTGAGGGAGATCACATCTAACAGTCAAATTCTCATGAGGTGAGAATTTGTTTCACAAAGGACTAGACCATGGCTAATTTAAGCTCGGTTTGAGGGCATACCTCATCGAAGGCTATCACCGATGCTCGAGTTCGATGAGGTAGCTTTGTGTAGTGGAGATGAAGCCCTATTGAAAGTGTCAAGCCTTGGGGTTGAGTGGATCTCTCTATGGACCAAGCTCACCTTCAATTCCTTGTAGCATTGATCGAAAGCACTCTTCCCTTACTTGGAGAACTTCTATGTCTAGTGTTTTCGTTTGAAGAAATCCAAAAATGGGGAAATGGAAAATGCACGGGAAACTTTAGGGGAGCTTGGAATAACTTCCTCTAGTTCCTATGCTTCAATCAAAATAGGGAGACTAGAATTCAAGTGAAATTAAGGGAGTATATCTCCCCTTGAAGGATCGACGGGTAAGCTCCTTTGCCATTTTGATCCAATTGACCCTATTCAATCAGGTTAGTGGGAGTTGCACATGGTTCAATTTTGAGTGTGGAGTGGAGTAGTGAAGCTCTCATGTGCTTTAATTGAGTGGAGGGGAGATCCCATGTGCTCAAATCCTAAGTGGGTGGTCGGTTTGGCCATTGGGTTGGGTTTGGCTGACCCAACCCAATAGGTCATGTGCAGCATGTCCATTAGTGATATTTAGTCCACTAAAAGGATGCCAAGTGTCCATGAAAAGGGATTGCCCAAATTCCAAGTGGTTTTGATTTTAGGTTACCCTATGGCCTAGGGGTTAAATGGTCATTTGACCTTGATTTCAATTTGAAAATATTTTGTATGATTAAAAATGGGTTAAGAGTTTCATTGAATTTGGAGTTGGTTTCCATTTAGGTCAAAATGGGTCAACTTGGTCAAATGGACCAAGTTGACCCATCAAAAATTGGGTCAAACCAAAGGTTGGGTCAAGTTCATATGACCATTTGAAATATTTTGGTGGCTTTGGTTTTATTCAATTTGATTTATATTTGAATTTGGTTCATTTGATTTCATTTAGGTCAAATGGGTCAAGTTGACCAATTTGAACCCATTTGACCTATTTGGGTTAGGTCATGGGTTGGTTTATGTTTGGTTGATCATTTGAAATGGATTGGTATCTTTGTTTCTAATCAATTTGGTTTATATTTGGATTTGGCTCAATTTGACCCTTTAGATTAAGTTGGGTTCAAGGTCAATTGGGCTAGGTTAGGTCTAGTTGGCCAATTGAAGCTTTGGTCAAGTTCAATAAGTGATTTGGAATGAACTTGATCCATTGGTTTCAATCATTTTGGCTTAGATCGAGTTTTGACACATTTTTGACTTTTAGGTCAACTTGGGTCAACTTGGGTCAAGTAGCCAATTGAGCTAAGTTAGGCTCAAATGATGACTTGGTCAAGTTCAAACATTGATCATGAATGAGTTTTGATCAATGGTTTCAATCAATTTGGCCTATGGTGGATTTCAGCTAGTTTAGATTTCATTTTGGCTAAGTGTTGACTTGGTCAACCCTTAGGTTTGACTTGGTTTGACCCAATTTGAGTGATTAATCATCTTATGATTATTGTTGCTCATAATGTGAGGCTTAGTAGGGCTTAGTTCAATCCAATTTGGGTATGATTAGAATTTGGCTCATAAGGGGTACTTTAGGTCACTTTGGGTCAAGTGAGCCTAACTGGGTCAAATGGCTTTGTCAAAGCTTGATTTGAGTTTGATTAAACTCAAATATAGACTTATGATTGAAATATATATCCATTTGCAAGTGATTCAGAGTCAAATGTGTTTTGATTCATTTGACAATTTCAAGTTCAAAAGGGTGAACATGAGTTTGACTTGAGTTTGATTTTTGAATTTAGTCTTGGTTTGGTGATTGAAGTTTATGTTTATATTTGGATTCATGATTGAAGGATTGATTGAATCAAAAAAAATCGGGGTTTGACTTGATTTGAATTTTATTTGGCTAAGTTCAAGATTTTGACTTGAAAGGCTTAGGTTGAATTTTGATTGAATTTGGATTTGATTTTGAATTTATTTTTGATATTTAAATTTATATTTCATTTATATATGTAAATATAAATGAGAATATAAATGGGTTATGAGAAAATTCCTTGGATTTGAATTGATTTAGATTTGATTTAGGCTAAGTCCATGAGAGGGAATCAAAGGACTTGGGAAATATTTTGGAGTTTGGAATCCAATCATGGGCTTCAATCATAGGTTTCAATTATTTGGAATTGATTCATGATTTGAGAAAATCCATTGAATTGTTTCAAGGTTTGAGTTAGAGTTGGATTTGATATGAATTTGGAGTTTTGATTTGGAAGAAGGAAGTGAGAATTTTGGTTCAAGCTATAGGGTAGGCAAATTTTCTAACATCCCTAAAGCATAACCTATTCCTATGGCTAACTATTCTAAGTCTCTAAGGCTAGGTTGAGTGTCCACCTAACCACTAGAAGTATCTTATGACTAAGGAACTCTTAAAGTTTAAGAGAAGTCCTATGTCTAAGATGGAGGGGTTGAGAGCTCATTCTAAAAATGAGGTCAACAATTATGAATGGATGCCTTTTTAATAGAAAAGAGGGATTTTTCATCCATTAGCTAGATACACATTCACATATATAAAACTTTTAAGTGAGTACATCACCATTATTTTCTACACCAAGGGCCTAAGGTACAAGACCGACATAGGGCTACTTAAAGCCCCGCAGCCCCGGGATGTCCAGACTAATATACCACTTTTCTTAGATACATGAAGATGTATAAACAACTATAAGGATAAGAAAACCCATGCAAAAGTTGTGTTTGATTTAGTTGATTTATGATTCTTATTCATTGGCCACATCATACATACATATGTATAAGAGTCTTAAGTGAGTATGATGCCATTATTTTCTACACCAGGGGCATAAGGTACAAGACCTATTTAGAGCTACCTAAAGCCTCACAACCCCGGGATGTCTAGATTGGTATACCACTTTTCTCAGATACATATGAATATACAAAAAGAACCACAAGAATAAGAAGTCATGCAAGAAGTCATTTTTGATTTGGTTATGTGATTTACATATGTGATATGAAATTCTTCCTATGTCTTAACATGGAGATGCATAGAAATAGATTTAGACAAATGTTGTGTTCTTTTCGAATGAACTATACATTTGTAAATCCTATATGAATCCATGTAAGATAAGGAAAGAGAATTTCATATTGCATATCTTATATTATCAACACATGCAAACTTATAGATATTTGTAATTAACATCATTTCATTAATAATAATTAATTTATAGGCTTTTGAAAACAACATTTGATTTAATAGTGATAATAGCCACACCTATTTAATTTAAATCAACACATGCAATTAGACATAAAAGAAACCATTTCATTTAGTTAATTTTAAAAGAAATGAATGCATGATTATACATGGCAAGCAATATTTAATACAATCGAAAAGAAATAAAGAAATATAAGCACATGATCTCATTCATTCCAATTAATTCCTAAGGACAATCATACTAAATAAAGCCACTTAAAATAAACCAAAGTTCTTTAATGTTATTTCATCTTTATGTTTGATTTGAATTAAGGAAAGTGAAGGAAGTTTGTTGGTCCTAATCCCATTCCCCCATGTGTGAGTTAATTTGATTTATTGAAAAAGTAATTAGGTTGATTTTATGGTTTAATTAGGTTAGGGTATAAATTAAGTGGATTAATTAACCCTTACCCACATCACCTTAAGTTAATTAACTAATTGATAATGAGCCAATATATATGCAACCACATGGAAAATAAATTTGCAATGCTTCTAAGAAATGAAAGGGGCCTAATACAATTGGCTCATGATTAATAGTTAATTAAACTTAAGGGATCTCACTTAACTACTCTGATGATTTTCTCACACATATGAGCTAACCATAATTTCATTATCTCCCCTTTGGGTTATTGAACACCCAAAGAGCTACCCAAGATTAAATTGGGAAATGGATTCAATTAAATTAATTAAGTTCATTAATTAACCTTAACCAACCAAAATGAGATGGGCTTAGTTAAAGAGACAAAGAAAAGAGAGCCTAAGTCTCAATCCCTAAATCCTTTCAATGGGTTAATTAAGGTTCAGGTATGATTTGGATTCTTGATTAATCCTGTTAATTAATTAATGGGTGTTAATTAATTATTTAATAAGGATTAAAGAATACTTAATGAAACGATTGGATGAGGAAGTCCCAATCCATTTCCAGACTTCTCTCCATCATTAGAGGTTAATATGCTTAATTGATTGATTACTTTACTATTCAATTGCTTAGTATCACTAATTACATTATGAAAGTGATTAGAACTTAATCCATTGATTCCCTAATTAAGCAACCAATAAAATCCCAAAAAAAAATAGGGAGGAGTAAGTCATCCCCTTGAACTTGCACAGAAAGTTTGAGATTAATTGGATGGTTAATTAAGGAATAATTAGGCTAATTACATTTCCAATTAAATTTTAATTAAGCCAAATCCACTATTCAAAATCTATTAATAATAATTTTCCTAGATTATACTCTAAAATATATTTAAAATGAGCCTAAGTTTGTATTTTTTGGATTTTTCTACAATTAGTTATGAACTTAGGAAGTTTTAGGATTAAAAACCAATTAGAGCCTTAATCCCCCATACGTGGTGGTCGACAGCGCTTTCCATTGGCATGACAAGATTCACTATTTAAGTTATCACATCTGAGTGCCAACTCGGATGGCACACGGTAACTCCATGGATTGTTCAATCTAAGATCAAACGACCACGATTAAATATGCAATTTCAAGGGATTAATCAGGGGCTCTAAGCGTGATTAGATCAGGACCATTCAACCGGGATGGACGGTCCATGATCTATCTCCTCTTGAGTGATGTAGGATGGCTACTGTCCATCAATGGCTGCTCAATCCAAGCTCACTCGAGCTCGGATGGGGATGAAAATGATCTCACACCTTTGGGGAAGCACAACAATCAAATCCAATGTGGAAATCGCATGACATTGAAATTTCTTTTACAAAAGTCCAAGCTATTTTCATTCAAGGATCAGTTTCAATGGCATACCTTATCATAGCTTATGATCGGTGGTTCCAACAATTGAGGAAGCTTCATTTAGTAGAAACAAACCTCGGTTGAGCCACACAAGCTTTGATTTGGTGTAGTTTGCTCGGAAGACCAATCCACTAGGCATCGGTGCTCGGGCTTGGTCGAACTCTACCCTCTAGCTGTTGGGATGCTTGGGAAATGATTTGTTCTTGCTCAATTGGCTCCAAGGAAGGTGTGTGCAAAATTAATTACACTTTGGTGGAGATTTGAGCAAATGGGAATCAGACGGAGGCTCTCCTATTTTGGTTTTGCATTAAATCGAGAATGAGGATTTTGGGGAGCTTGGGAAACCTTGGAAATGGCTCTATGATTCCTCTTCTTGGTTGCTAGAGTTGAATCAAGTGTGAGTGTGTGAGTTTGAATGAAAATGAGGGGGGTATACCCCCTCATTCCTTGGATCGGACGACCATGGCTGATTTGGAATTTTTATCAAGGGGTCACCATGGGGAGCTTGGTTTGGGCAGGGAATCATTTTAATTGGCTTCCTTTGAGTGGATGAGGGTGTGAGAGTGACTGCCAAGGGAGTAGTGGGTGTCTTATGGCTTTCCAAGTGTTCAAATGGGAATGGGAGGTGATTTCACCTCCCCATGGATCATGGCTGACCCAACCACCTTTGGGTCAGGTCAGCCATGGTCCAAGGTGCCTATGTGGACCTATGGTTGGGTGTCAAGTGGCCATGGGGAGAGAATGACTCAATAAGCATGTGTCTTATCTCATGGGATGCCCTAAACCCAAGGGCAAAATGGTCATTTGGCTATGGGTTTGGTTTGGGCAAATTTGGGATGGGTCAAAAGTGGGTTAGCCCAAATTCAAGTGGTTTGGAGTTTGATTTGGTTTGATTTGACCTATTTAGCTCAAATTGGGTTAGGTTGGGTCAAGTTGACCAATTGGTCAAATTGGGTCAAACTAAGGGTTGGGTCAAGTTCACATGTCCATAATTTGAGTGTATTGGTGTCATTGGTTTGATTCAATTTGCGTTGGATTTGGTTATGGTTCATTTAGATTCATATAAGTCAAATGGGTCATGTTTACCAATTTGACCAATTTGACCAAATTGAGTTAGGTTAGGTGTTGAGTCAAGTTCAATTGGCTAATTAAAAATGATTGTAGGCTTTGGTTTGGTTTAATTTGGAATTAATTTGGATTTTGGCTAATTTGACCCTTTAGGTCAATTTGGGCTACGTTGGGTCAAGTTGACCAATTGGTCAACTTAGGCTCAATTATAGCTTTGGTCAAGTTCAATAAGTGATTTGGAATAAGCTTAAGCCATTGGTTGCAAATAATTTGAATCAAATTTTGATTTGACCTATTTTGGCTTTTTTAGGCTAAGTTGGGTCAACTTGGGTCAAATGGCCAATTAGGCTTGGTTTGGCTCAAGTTAAGATTTGGTCATGTTCAATCATTGATTATGAGTTAGTTTGGAGCAATGGTTTTAATCAATATGACATAAGGTGGATTTTGGCTAGTTTGGGTTTAATTTGAGCTAGGTGTTGACTTGTTCAAAGGCAAGGTTTGACTTGGTTTGACCCACTTTAAGACAATTGATTAACCTAAGATGATTGTTGATCATGTTGTGAGGTTTTGATGGGCTTAGTTCAATCCAATTTGGGTTGGATTAGAACTTGCCTCAAAAAGGTCATTTAGGCCACTTTGGGTCAAGTGAGCCTAAATAGGTTAATTGGTTTTATCATGGCTTGATTCAAGTTTATTTGAACTCATACATGAGCCTAGGATTGAAATATAAATTCAATTGCAATTGGTTTAGAGCCAAATGGGTTTTGGTTCATATGATAATTTCAATTCAAAAGGGCTAACTTGGGTTTGATTTGGGTTAGTAAGTATTTGGTTAGATAATTGTAATTTATGTTTATATTTGGATCAATGATTGTAGGAATGATTGACTCATGAAGAAATCCATGGGTTTTGAAATGATTTGGGTATCATTTAGCCAAGATCAAGAATTTGGCTAAAAGGGTATAAGTTGGAAATTTGATTTGATTTAGGTTTGGTTTAGCCTCTTGAATTTATATTTCATTTATATTTGTGAATATAAATGAAGCTATAAATGGGTTATGAGAAAATCACTTGAGTTTGGAGTGATTTGGATTTAGTTAAGGCTAAGCCCATAAGATGAAATAAAAGGGCCTAGGAAAGATTTTATAATTTGAATTCAATCGTGGGATTCAATCATTTGATAGGAATTTGGATTTAGATTTAGTTTTGAATTTGAGGTTTGGTTTGAAAGAAGAAAGCAAGGATTGGGTTTAGGCTATAGGGTAGGCAAGTTCTCCTAAATCCCTAAGGCACAACCTATCCCTATGGCTAACTCTTCTAAGTCTCTAGGGTTAAGTTAAGTGTTCACCTAATCACTAGAAGTGTCTTATGACTAAGGAACTCTTAATGTCTATAAGAGTCTTAGATCTATGATAAAGAAGTTGAGAGCTCACTCCAAAGTGAAAGCATGTTAATTTAATTTGATTCTCTTTAGTGAATGACTTATTACACATTTTAAAATCAATCCTAAGTTTAGGCTCACTTTAAATGATCTTATTCAACATAAAAGGCATCTTAGGATTAACTTAATTGAATTACCATCATATGACATATATCAATTTATTCATTTCCATCACATGTAGCATGCATATGACTTAACTCTAAGTATAACTATACATGCAACATATTTCTTTTAGCATGCTTTAAATGAAAGATGCATGTGTATTTTGTAGAAAATGGGATTTCCACTCATTAACTAAATGCACATTCAAGTGTATAAAAGTTTTAAATGGATACTTTGCCATTATTAAATTATGGGAGTAAGGTAAAAACCTCCTTAGGGCTACTTAAAGCCTTGCGTCCCAGAATGTTCAGACTAGATAACCACTTTCTTAAATACACATGAATGTACAAGTGATTATAAGAGTAGAAAATCATGCAAAAAGTTTATTAAGTTGAAAAGAAGATTTCATTCATTAGCTAAATGCTACAAGTGTATTAAAAATTTAAATGGATACTTTGTTATTGTTAAACTAGGGATGAGACCTCCTTGGGGCTACTTAAAGCATCCTCAAACTAGATGTCCAAACTAACTCTTAAATATGAATGAATGTGTGAGTAGAAAATCATGCAAAAATTTCATTAAGTTGGAAAGAAGATTTCCATTCATTAGCTAAATGCACATACAAGTGTATAAAAGTTTTAAGTGGACACTTCGCCATTGTTAAACTAGGGAAGTGGGATAAAGACCTCCTTGGGGCTACTTAAAGCTTTGCGTTACCAGAATTTCCATACTATACATACCCACTACTCTTAAATACACATGAATGTACAAGTGACTACAAGAATAGAAAATCATACAGAAGTTGTATTTCTTTCAATTAAATTATTTATATATGTGAGCTAAAGTTCTATCTAAATTCTAACATAGAGATACATAGGAATGAATTCAAACAAATATTGTGTCCTTTTCAAATGGACTATACACTTGTTAATATCCAAACTTTATGTAAATCCATGTAGACTAAAGAAAGAGAACTCTATATCACATGTTCTAAGCCATAGACACATGCAAGCTTATAAATATTTATAACTATTATCACTCCAAATATTATAGTCTATTTGTAGATTTTTGAAAATAGATTTTGATTTAATAGTGATAATAGCCACATATTCATAGGTTAATCAACACATGCAAGCTTGACATAAAGAAAATTCATTTAAGTTTAAACATTGAAAACATGAATGCATGGAACCACATGACACACATCATTTAATATGATTGGAATGGAATAATAAGACATAAAACATATGTTTCATTCAATCAAACTAATTCCTAAGGACAATCATATCAAATACAATCATTTAAAATAAACCAAAGCTTCTTATTAAGTTATTTTAGGATATTTTATTTGATTTAAAGAAGAGAGGAGATTCAATCATTTGCTACTCCTAACCTATTTCCATATTGGTTAGTCAATTTGGTTCAATAAAACAAAATTAACTTGATTTTATAGATTAATTAAGTTGCAATATGAATTAAGTCCATTAATTACCCCTTTCCTATATCACCTTAACATATTTACCCAAGTAATTGTGAGCCAACATGATATGCATATGCATTAGAAATTAAATCAACAATGATCCCAAGAAGTGAAAGGGGCCTAATGCAATTGACTCATAATTAATGGTTAATTAAGCTAAGGGACTTAATTAAGTACTCGTACAATTCTCCCACACATATGGGCTAATTATAATTTCCTTGGGATTCTCTTAAGTTATTGAACACTTAAGAGTCTACCCAAGAAACTTAATTAGATGATATCTGGAATGATTATGATTTTAATTTAATTGATTAAACCATTAATTAATCTCAAATTAATTAATCAAGTTAAGTGAAATAAACTTAGAGAAAAGAATGGCAAAGAGGTCCCAATCTCATTCCCCCTGCCCATCCACTATTCCAAAATAATTAGCAAGCTTAATTAATAGTTTCCTTGATGTTTAGAATGTTAATTAATCACATAATTAATTATAGTAATTAATTAGACAAGCAATTTCTCTAATTAACCAAGCAATAAATCCCAATAACATTATGGGAGGCAAAGGTCTTCCTATTAATCAACCTTAAAAAGTTTGGAATTAATTACTTTGATAATTATGGAGAAATAAATTAATTAAGTTTTCAATTAAACCCAAATTAAGCCTTAATTATTGTTCATAATCAAATGGGAATATTTTTATTAAATTTTCCTCTGAAATACCTTTAAAATGAGTATTTTTTATATTTTTTGTTTTTCTATAATTTGTCGTAAATTTATGAAGTTTCAATAATTAAAATCAAATTAATTGGCCTTAATTAACCTTAATCCCTTTCGTGGCGCACTTTCTATATGCAAGATTGGTTCTTTAAGTTGTGTCACATGTGCGACTTATGGCGGGACGCATTTTCATGTGAGCCATTCGATCTGAGATCGGATGGCCATGATCAAAGCCATGGTTAATAAGGATTAATCAGACGGGTCTAGCATGATTTGTTTAAGATTGTCCATTCCAATCACGTAAAATGGACAGTCCGTGATTTATCAGCTCTCGAGCGGTCAGAGATGGAGACTGTCCATCGTTCATCGCTCAATCCAAGCTCACCCAAGCTCAAATGAAGATCAAATCAATCCCACACCATCAGGGAAGAAAAGTAAAGAGATTTAATGGTGGAAATCTCACGACATGCAATTTTTCTTCACAAAGGACCAAACTATTTTGAGCTAAGGTTTCTTCACAAAGGACCAAACTATTTTGAGCTAAGGATTAGTTTCAATGGCATACCTCACCGGAGCTTATGACTGGTGGTTCTAATGATTGAGGAAGCTTCATCTGGTAGAGATGAAGCCTTATTGAGCAGCACGAGTTTTGATTTGGTGTAGTTTGCTTGGAAGGCTAATGCACTAGGCGTAGGTGATCGGCTTTGATTGAACCCACTTTCGATGATTGGAGGTGACAGGAAATAATTCATTCCTTCTCGTCTAGCTCTCAAGGAAAGTGTGTGCAAAGTTAATTGCACTTTGGTGGAGGTTTGAGCAAATGGGAATGGAGGTGGCCTCCCCTGTTTCAATTTTTTGCAAAATCGAGAAGGAAAAAAATTAGGGAGCTCGGGAACCTTGGAAATCACTTTAAGGAGGAGTTCTCTGGCTGTTAGGGTTGAATCTAGTGTAAGTCTCTGGGTTTGACTAAGAATGAGGGGAGTATACCCCCTCATTCGAAGGATCGGACGATAATGGCTGATTTGGCCACTTTGATCCAATGGCTACCAAGGGGAGCTGGATTTGGGTAGGGAATCACCTTAGCTTCACTTGGAAGGTGTGAGAAGGTGTGAGTAAGAGGAGTGGGAGTCCTTACTTACCAAGTGTTCCAAAGGAAATGGGGAGGTGATTTCACCTCCCATAGGTTATGGCTGACCCAACCAACCCCTAGGTCAAGTTATCCAATATGCTTAGTGCCTAAGTGGTCTAATGGATGGGTGCCAAGTGGCCAAGAGGAGGAAATGACCAAATGTCTAGGTAGTTTATCTCTTGGGATGCCCTTGACCCAATGGAAAAGTGATCATTTGGCATTGGATTTGATTTGGGCAGATTTGAGATGAATCAAAAGTGGGTTAGCCCAAATTTCAAGTGATTTGGAGTTCAATTGTTTTGATTTTGCTTAATTTGACCTATTTAGATCAAATTGGGTTAGGTGGGTCAAGTTGACCAATTGATCAAATTGGGTCAAACCAAGGGTTGGGTCAAGTTCACATGCACATTTGGAGTGCATTGGTTCAATTGGTTTCAATCAATTTGGCTTATGTTTAATTTTCACTCATTTGGATTCATATAGGTCAAATGGGTCAAGTTGACCAATTTGACCAAATTGGCCAAATTAATTGGTTAGGTGTTGTTTCAAGTTCAATTGGTTAGTTGAAAATGATTGTAGGCTTTGGTTTGACTTAATTCAGATTTTGGCCAATTTAATTTTTTAGGTCAATTTAGACTAAGTTGGGTTAGATTGACTAATTGGTGAAATTAGGCTCAATTATGGCTTTGTTCAAGTTCAATAATCAATTTGGAATGAACTTGAACCATTGGTTACAATTTGGGTTGGACCATGATTTAACCTATTTTGGCCTTTTAGGTCAATTTAGGTCAAGTTAGGTCAAATGGTCAATTGGGTTTGGTTTGGCTCAATTGATGGTCAAATCATGTTCAAATCTTGATTATGGGTTATTATGAATCAATGGTTTCAATCAGCTTGGTGTATGGTGAGTTTTGGCTAGTTTGGCTGGGTTGACTTAGTCAAATGACCAAAGCGACTTGGTTTGACCCAATTCAAGACAGATTCAGGATTTAGTTCAATCCAATTTGGGTTGGATTAGAACGCTTCCAGCCACTTTTGACTAAGTGGGTCAATCGGCTTGGTTTTGGTTTGATTAAGATTTAGTTGGATTTATATATGAGTTTAGGATTGAAATATAAATCCATCTGCAATCAATTTGGGCTATGATAGGTTTTGGTTCATTTGGAATATTCAAGTTAAAAGGGCTAAGTTTGGCTTGACTTAGGTGGACTTGAATTTGGCTTGATGATTGTAGGTTTCATTTATATTTGGATAGATGATTGAAGGAATGATTGATTCAAGAGAAAATTCATTGGTTTTGATTTGATTTGGAAAGGATTTGGCCTAGTTCAAGGAATTGGCTTAAAGGGTATAAATAGATTTTGGCTGTTTGGGAATATAAATGAAGATATAATTGATTCATGAGAAAATCCCTTTCGTTTGGAGTGATTTGGAAGCAAATTTGACCAAGCTCATGGATGTAGGCCAAAAGGGCTAAGAAGGAAATCAATTTAGTTTGATTTATTTTTGGTCATTAGAAGGTGGTTTTCATTTATATTTATGAATATAAATGAATAAATAATTGATTTTAGATTGATTTGGGTTAAGATTTGGTTAAACTTATGGAGGTAGGTCCATATGGCTTAAGAAGGGTCTTGGCTTGGTTTGATTTAGTTTGATTTGGCTTTGGTCATTTGAGTATGGATTTCATTTATATTTGTGAATATAAATGAAGGAATAATTGATTTATAAAGAAATCAATCAAGTTTGGGATTACTTAGGTGGAGATTTGGCTAAGCTTATGAGAATGGGTCATATGGCTTAGGAAGGAATTTTGAAACTTGGATTTAATTTTGGGTTTTAATCACTTAGAATTGATTTTGGATTTGGATTTGTTAAATGATTGAGAGATTGAAATGATCTTTGAAAAAATAAATTGAATTGGAATTGAATTGGACTTGGCTAAGGTTAAAGCCTTGGAATTCAATGATAAGGTTTATGGAGAATTTTGAGCTTGGATTTGATCATGGGATTGAATCATTTGAAGTTGGATTTGAATTGAAATTTAATAGTTTGATTGAAGGATTGAATTGATATTTGAGAAAATCAAATTAATTGGGATTGATTTGAATTTGGTTAAGGCTAAGTCTATAAGATGAAATCAAAGGGCTTAGGAAGGATTTTGAATTTGAGTTTGATCATGGATTTCAATCAAATGATTTGGAATTTAGATTTGGACTTGGAATATGAATTGGAATTTGAGGTTTTGTTTGAGATTTGAATTTGGATTGTATTTGAGAAGGTGCATATGAAATAGGTTTAAGCTATAGGGTGGATGATTCTAGTCTAAGGCATGACCCCAACCTATGTCTAAACTTAGGTTAAGTGTTCACCTAATCACTAGAAGTGTCTTATGACTAAAGAAGTCTTAGTGTCTAGAAGACTCCTAGAGGTCTAGGTTGAGAACTCACTCCAAAAGTGAGGTCAATAGATTCATATAAAGAATTAATAGAATTACCTTTTGATTGGTACTCGCCTTGTGTTCTAAATTTAACAAAGAAAGGCTTAATTCCACATAATGGTTCAAGCAGATTACTTTGAAAGATTATGAAACAACAGATGCAAGAACTCTCAATTAAGACTAGGCTTCAACACAGTAGGCCCAATCATTGATGATGATTACTACTTAGTCATCACCAATCATTTTGAATCTGATAGGTTATTTTCAAATCAAATTAACTCGTATGAGGAGGTGTGCTTAGAAACTTCAAATGACTCAAATGATTTCCAAGTCAAAGATGCATCACCAAAATTCAAAGAAGAAATCAAATCAACCATTGATGAACTCAAAGAAATAAACTTAAGAATTGAAGAAAATCCACGTCTGACATACATCAGTTCCTTGTTGAATGAAATTGAAACCAATGACTTAGTTAGGCTATTGACTGAGTATAAGGACTGCTTCGCATGGAGTTATGAAGAGATGCCTGGATTGTCTTCTAATGTAGCAGTCCACAAGCTAGCAATAGAACCTGATGCTAGCCCTATCAAGCAAGCTCCTAGACTCATACAATTAGACATTGAACAATAGGTCATTTTTGAAGTTAAGAAACTAATCGATACTAGTTTTATCTAGGAGGAAAAATTCCCACTTGGTTAGCTTGTGGCATCCCAGTTAAAAAGAAGAATGACCAAATTCACATATGCATCATTTTTAAAGATCTAAATAAGGCATATCCAAAAGACAAATTTTCACTACCGATACCAGAGCTAATGGTAGACATTGCCTCATCTCGTGTAATCTTCTCTTTCATGGATGGCTCATCTGGATACAACCAAATAAAGATGGCCCCTGAAGATGAGAAAAATATTGCTTTTAGAACCCTGATCAGAATTTATTGCTATAAGGTCATGCCTTTTGGCCTTAAAAATGCTAGTGTCATATATCAGCGGGTCATAACTCAAATCTTTGATGAACTCATTTATCACCAAGTTGAATGCTACGTCAATAATCTTGTAGTCAAAAGCAAAGAGAAGGAAGACCACCTCTTTGACCTAAGAGTAGCTTTTGAACAGTTAAGATAATTTAATCTCAAAATGAACCCCCTGAAGTAGTAGCTTCAGGGAAATTCCTTAGGTTTGTTGTCCTAGATCGGAGAATGATCGGAGAAGATCAAAGCAATATTAGAAATGCCACCCACTAAGAGTTTAACTCAACTCAGATCATTTCAAGGGTGGTTGGCGTATCTAAGATGCTTTATATCCAACCTATTAGGAAGATACCAGTCATTCTCAACACTTGTCAAAAAGGATGCTAAATTTAAGTGGGATGACAAGCATTATGCCTTGAAAACATCAAGCACTTCAAACCTTGATGACACGCCTCTAGCTATCTAGCAAGCCACTCATACTTTACAGTGTTGCATTAAATAACTCCATTAGCACTTAGCTGGCTCAAACCAACAATTAAGGGAAAGAAAATGTGCTCTACTACCCATCGTGTCTAATCCCTGCTGAAGCAAATTATCCACCCATTGAGAAGCATTGCCTAGGATTAATCTTTACATCATAAAAGCTATGGCATTACATGCTTTACCATAAGGTGAACTTGATCTCCAAGATCAATCCACAGTAAGTTCTCATGACACAGTCGATGTTATCCAGATGGTTGGCATGTTGGTCCATGATTTTATCATAGTTTGAAATTACTTTTGTACCCCTCCATGTGGTGAACGGAAAAGCACTCACATATTTCTTAGCAGCACACCCACTTCCTACTAACTCTCCACTTAGTGATGACCTCCCCGATGAACAAATTATGAACTTAGGGGACACTAGCATTCACCGCTAGGAGATGTACTTTGATGGTGCAGCTTCCTCTCATAGAGGAGAAGAACCACAATCTACTCTTCCAGGAAAGGCAGGGGTAGGAGTAGTTCTCCTAACTCTGGACCATGACGTAATGAGATTCTTATATCACCTTTCCAATTCTTGCACCAACAATGAAGCTGAATATGAGGCTTTGATTGCCGGTCTAGAGTTAGCCATTACTCTAAGCATCCATAACATCAACATCTTGATTCTCAATTAGTCATCAATTAGATCTTACAAGATTCTAAAGCATAACCTTCATCACTACCACAAGTACACTATAAAGTTGTTAGCCCAAATCCTAGAGGTTACCATTTATATAATTCCTCGAGGAGAAAATGTCATAGCAGATGCTTTTGAAAAACTTACCAAGGAGTTGGCATATCCAAAAAATGAGTCCATATCAATGAGTATCCAAGATAGATAAGTCTTATCCCTTATCGATATTGAACTCATTGAAAGATGCTATATTGAAGGGGAGGTTGCCATTTCCAAAAAGGATGATGAGTTAGATTGGAGGCAACAATTCATGGATTATCTAAATAGAGGCAAACTACCTCAAGAGAAGTCACTAGAACATCAGATAAAGCAAATAGCACTTTCTTACGCTATTATGGATGGCACCTTGTACTGATGATTCTTTGATCATATGTGGTTACGCTGTTTAGAAAACACGAAGCCCGTTAGATCGTGATCAAAGTACACTCAGGATTATGTGGAGCCCACCAATCTGGTCTGAAGATGAAAGCCAAGATTAAGAGACTAGAATATTACTAGTTGTCGATGATCATAGATTGCATGGATGTAGCTAAGTGATGCCACCAAAGTCAAGTACACAGTGTGATCCTACACTAACCACCCAACATTCTACATTTTATATTGGCATCATGGCCATTTAAGTATTGGGGTACCGACATAATGGATATGATTGACCCTCCTTCTTCCAAAGGTCATCGATTCATCTTAGCTGCAATTGATTACTTTTTTAAGTGGGCAGAGGTGATTCTGCTCAGAGAGGTCACAGCTCTGCATGTGCTCTAATTGTTTAGGAATCATATCATATATAGGTTTGGAGTTCCTCAATAAATTATATTCGATAATGGTACTGCATTTAAGAGCACCAAGATCAACAACTTTGCCCAGAGACACAATATAGATTGGAGATATTCAACCATCTATTACTCGAGGGCAAAATGGCTTACAGAAGCCTTCAACAAAACTCTCATCCAAATATTAAAGAAGACACTCAACAACAATAAAGGATAGTGGCATGAGTAGTTAGTTGAAGCTTTTTGGGTCTACCGCACCACATACAGAACTCCATCCCAATCTACTTCTTTCTCCTTAGTGTATGGGTCTGAAGTCGTTCTACCATTAGAAGTCCAACTTTCATCACTAAGGATAGCTATATCAAAGATCAGCATAGCAAAGTTAGTTAGAAGAGCTTGAAGGTTTAGAGGAGAGACACCTACGGGCATGCCAAAATCTCGAGTTGTACAAAGCCAAAATGATTCAAGCTTGCAACAAGTTGGTCCATCCAAAAGATTTTCAAGTAGGAGAGCTTATTTTAGTTCTAAGGAGACTAATTGCTACCTGCCGCAAAGTGGGAGGCATGTTTGAACCCATTTGGGAAAGACCTTTTGCCATGGAGAAGGCCTACTAAGGAGGATCTTATCATCTTATTAATCATAATGGAGAACACCCAATACTTCCAATCAACTGGCTCTACTTAAAGAAATACTACTCATAAATTTATATTTGAAAGCAATCATCAATGAAAATCCCATTTCAAGTTCAATCTTGTCCATATTGAAAATGTCTTTGTTTTCGAATCCCCCATGATGTGTTTAGGGTAGGTGTAAGAGAACCCAAGCGACATCCTATTTCCTTTAACACAGCACAACATAAACTACACACATATCTTTTATTTACTTGAGTTGGGATAACTCTCATTTCACTCATACTCTAGGTGTGCCATGCTAGTGTCACCCCAATGGTCTTCTTGCTTTGGAGGATTTAAGTCTACTATGCTTTCCTTCCTTACTTGGCCACTGCACACCGACGAGTACCCTGTTAGTTTAGTAGGCCTTACTGTGCGGCCGATAAGCTACAGTCATGATGGCTATGCTTAAGAGGATGTAAATCTGCCGCACCTTCTTCTTAGCTATCATTGAACTAGGTCGAGTATATTCGAGGATTAGGGTAAGTCCCCCAGTGGCTCCTTTCCTCCTGACTACTTCAAGTCTGGGTCTAGTCCTTCTTCGTGACTCCCTACTTAGTAGTCTCCCTTAGGTCAGATTGACTTGTTGTGCCAATAATGGGTATCCTTAGCGATTGTTCTTTAATATGAAAGATGTAAGTTTGCTGCACTTTCTTCCTAGCACAGTCGTTACACATCGGTGGACAACCCTAGGTCAAATAGCACTTGTCGAGCTGATGACATACTTTCTCGGTGATTAGTTCCACTTTAAGGAGATGTAAGTCTACACGCCGTCTTCCTAGACTAATCGTCACACACCAACGGGCACCTTAAGTTGGTTGGTTCTCACTATCTTGCGGCGACCCTGGTGGAAACACCACTCATGGCAGATGTAAGTCTGCTACATTTTCTCCTTGAGTTGGTCACCGTATACCTACAAGCATTATTTTCTTTAGGGATCAGGATAATGCCCCTAGTGGCACCTCCCCTGTGGGCACTCTAATTGGATTACGCCCTTTGCAACCCCAGATAGACACTACCCGGGTTATTACTGGATTGGATAGTCCCCCTTTCCTAGTAGCCACCCCTATGGTCGGAGAATCCATTCTGCGGATGTGTACATTCTCCCTTGGTCCAGTAAATCTGAGATAGGTCAAGGCCGACATAGCCCCTTCTTGGTGTGATCCCTCGTACACCAGCAGGGTCCATGTAAACATATAAATAAATAAAATATATATTTGCTTTTGGATTAGGAGAACGCCCCTAGTGGCACCTCTTCCCAAGAAGGCATCCTATCTTTAGGGTAGTGTCAGCAAAACTCTATAAGGCCTAACTACTCTTGAATTGATGTAAGTCCCCAGTGGCATTCACTCAGTAGTTGCCATAGGTCAAGTTTGACTTGTTGCGCATTTAACAGGCCACCCAGGTGACTTTTTTGCTTTGGAAGATGTAAGTCCTCATGCTTTCTTCCCAGCACAATCGTTACAAAAGACAACCTTTAGGTCAGATAGTCTCACCCTTCGGCTGGTAGACTACCCCTTTGGATTGGTAAATCTGAGATAAGCCCAAGCTAACATATCCCCTTCTCAGTGTTGTCCATCGCACACTGACGGGATCCATCAAATGAAATCAAAATAAGAGAAAATGAACCAAATCAAATTAAAACAAATCAAATGAAATTAACCTTGACTACTTTTGAGCTAACATAAGTCTCGGCAGCATTGACTCGGTAGTCGCCCTAGGTCGGGTTTGATTTGTTGTGCCATTGACAGATCACCCTATCGGTTGGTCCTTGCTTTAGAAGATGTAAGTCTGCTATGCTTTCTTCCTAGTATAGCCGTTGCACACCGAAAGGCAACCCCTTAGGTCGAATAGTATGGCTGGTAGACTATCCCTTTGGATTCATAAATCTTAGATAGTTTAAGGCTGACATAACCCCTTCTTAAAGGATCCATTGCACATTGACAGGGTCCATCAAATTATAATAAAATTAATCTTGACTACTTTTGAGCTGACGTAAGTCCTCACATTCACTTAGTAGTCGCCCTAGGTCAGGTTTGATTTGTTGCCATCAGGTCACCCCAGCTGTTGTTTCTCGATTTGGAAGATGAAAGTCTACTATGCTTTCTTCCTAGCACAACCATTGCACACCAAAAGGAAACCCTTAGGTTGGATAGCCCTACTTTATGTCGGGTAGACTACCAATTTAAATTTATAAATCTAAGATAGGCCAAAGCCCCTGTGACTCCTTCTTAGTGGCTCCATCACACATCAATTAGGTCCATCAAATCAAAATAAATCATATTAATCATCTGGACTACTCTTGAGTTGAGGTAAGATCCCCAATGACACTCACTCAGTAGTCGCCCTAGGTTGGGTTTTACTTGTTATGCTACCAATGGGTCACCCCAATGGTTGTTCCTCGCTTTAGAAGATGTAAGTCTGTTACACTATCTTCCTAGCATAGTTGTTGCACACCGAAAGGAAACCTTTAGGTCGAATAGCCCTACCTCATGGCGGCTAGACTACCCCTTTGGATTTGTAAATCTAAGGTAGGCCAAAGCCCCCGTGGCTCCTTCTCTGTTGATCCATTGGTCCATAAATCAAATCAAAATTAAAATAAAACAAATTCATTCAAGCTCATATCCCCAGTGGATAGGCCCTCAGACAAATCAAATTCAAAATCAACCTCTCTAGTGGAGTCAAATCAAATAAAATAAATCAAATCCAAAACTAATCTCTCTAGAGTCAAATCACACTCCTCCATCAGTGGATCCCAAGTTAAAACAAATTAAACCAAATCAATCTCCCCCAGTAGAGCCAAATCAGTAAATTAAATCAAACAAATTCAACCAAGCTTATATCCCCAGTAGATATGCCTCCAAATCAAACATCAAATCAACCAAATTAGTCTCCCTTAGTGGAGCCAAAATCCATTCTTGATCCTGGATTTAAGTCCATATCTTGAACGGATATGCCCCAAATTTAATCAACAACACAAATCAAAACAAAATCAGATTCAAACTGGTATCCCTAGTGAATCCTCCTCTCATAAATTAAATCAAATTAATTCAAATAAATTAAATCAAATCTTCATCCCCAGCGGATCTTTCTCCCAAAAAACTCAAATATATCAATCAAGCCTCAATCCCTAGAGGATTTCCTTTACTTTTATTCCCTTGGCATATATCTATCTCAAATAAAATCCAATTCATGTGTGATTCTCCAACGGATCTCTTCTCATGTCCTTAACATGAAATCAATCTTCAACCAATTCAAACCAAATCTTCCTGGCTCTCTTATGTCCTTTGCATGAGATGAGTTGCATTGCACTATGGTCATGATTCTATCTACCTCTTGGTTTAGGAGTAGATGTTCTCTATTAGTGCTTGCATTTCTTTGGATATTGTTGATCATCTCGGTCAACTCCAATACGTGCGGTGTGCCCTGTTTGTTACACCACATCTATTGGGGGTCCTTTTGTTGACCTCACTTTTGGAGTGATGATTCAATCTTCCCATCATAGGTCTAAGAGTCTTATAAACACTAAGAACTCCTTAGTAATAGGACACTTCTAGTGCCTAAGTGAACAGTTAACTTAAACTTAGAGACTTTAGGAGGGTTTGCCATACGACTAGGTTAAGCCTCAGGACCCAAGGTGACTCACCCATCCTATGGCCTAAACAAGCTCATGCCTATCTCCTTAGCCAAAACCCAGATTAAACCCAAATTTAATGAAACTCCACAGAAATCTAAATCAAACATATTTGAATTAAAATTTAAATCCAATAGAACTTGGGTTGAGGAAATTAGATTGATTAACTCAGTTAACCATTTTAAGCTTAAAATAATTTAAGCCCAAATAAAATAAAATTAAATCATATTAAATCAAACCAAAAGCACAAAATCAATGCATAAACATAAATAAACTCAAAAATAAACCCAAAATGAGGTTCAAAGTGGCAAATTAGGTTATTTGACCTAGAGTTGACTCATGTGGGCCCCACTAAGTTAAAAGTCAACAAACCAAAATTTGTCCAAATTAAATCACTCTGAAGGCTCAAAATCATCAAATGAATATGCTTAAACATAAAACTAAATAAATCTAAATTAGATAAGATCTCAAATGGGTTAATTGGATCATTTAACCTATTGAGCCTAATTTAAGTTAAAATATATTCAAATCAAAATTAACATCAAATCAAATGAAATCAAATACTCTAAATCATCATGATCACTTAATCAAACATGATTAGAGCTTAAATACACCTTGGTTGAGTCAAACAAAATATTTAACTCAATTGAACCGATTTGACCCATTTGAACTCAAAATGGGTCAAATCCAAATCCAAGCCAAATTAACCTAAATAATTGACCAAAACATTCCAAATTATTCATAAAGCACAATTGGAGCATAATCTAAACATAAAATGACAAATTGAATCACATAAATCAACTTAACCAATTTTGGTCAAAGTTGGTCAAACTTGGGTCAAATTCAAAATTAATCCAAATTAATCAATCAAAATATCATAAATGATCAATTAAACATAATTAAAGCAAATCCAAAGCCAATGTGTCAAATCGGGTTGCTTGAACCCAAACCAACTCATTTGGGTCAACATGAGTAGACCCAATCCCAAATTAATCCCAAATTAGATAAAACACTTAAAGCATCATGTAAAAAGTTGAATTTCAACTTCTATGGCTAGGTGAAACCAAGAGAAAGAAAGAGAGAGAGAGAGAGAGAGAACTAAATCTTGCAAAACCCCCACTCATCCATTCCTCTCCATCTCTTGCATTGATTGAGACTGACCTCGTAGCAAGAAGAAGGACTTTGGATGCTAAAATCCAAAGTCCCCAATCAACCATGGCCACCAAACCACCACCCCATCACCATTAATGATGATTTTTGGCCACGATTAAGAGAGGACGAAAAGAGGCACCCAATAGATCAAATTTCTGAATTAGAGAAGCTTCAGGAACTCCTCTGAGCAAGAAGAACCCCTTTCCACTTCTTTTCGATGAGAGAATGACCCAATCCAAGCAGATTCGAAGTGCGATGGAGGTTGGTGATTATGATGTTCCAAAGGAAGGCAAGAGACCATATTCATTCCAAAGATTTATCTCGCATCCAGGAACATGTTCGAATCAACTCTGCCGCAAAAAATTTTCTCCAGCGAGGTAATTTTCAAAACCCATAGCGAGCCATAGGATCTCTTATTTATGATGATGCTTGCACAATTTTAAGAATTTTCATTAGATATCCCTTACATCTTTCATTTTACACAATCCCAATGCAAAAATAGGAGTTTTTTCGCATGAATCATCATAAAATCGAGCCCAAAATGGACCCTCAGTGTTCAATTTTCTCGTTCGTCCATCGGTCTCATGTTTCGAACATCACTTTCAACCTTTGGGAAGAAGATGCACATCAACTGTCTAATCCTCTATTTAGGAAAGTGATGCGTAGGCATTGTGATGAACGCCGCATTGAGTCTTGTTAGTTAAGTAAGAAAATTGGATTTTCAGATTTTAAAAATTATTTAAATTGCCTGAAACTTCAAAAATTGTAAAAACTAAATACTCATCGAAAAATTACAAATAGGGCTCGTTGGCTTCATCTTTTCAAGAGGAATCCAACAAGCTCAAAATCCCTAATTTCTATGAAGTATTTAGACCTTAATTTTAGTTTTAGTGAAAATTAAATTTTATTAATTAAACAAAAAATATAAATAAGATTGTCCCAAAACTTTTAGGGATTGAAATGGATATCAAAATACATCTACCATAAAAATATCAAGTCAAAATAACTTCTAGATTGAGAGACATTAAATTTTGAAGCTCAAATTGTCTATTTTAGTAAAATAAATTAATAAATTTTATGAAAATTATAAAAATCTTCAGAATAGCTTAAATCACTTGATTAACATCTAAGATCTTCTTAAACTTAATAAAACTGAAATAAATACTAGGGTTAAGAGAATTAAATAAAATTAAACTCATAATAATATGAAATTAAATCAACAAAAAATCAGAAATCAAATAACACTTAAATAATTGTTAATCAAACCTCAAATCAGAAAATATCACATAATCCTCAAATGAAACAAAATTAAATATAAATTTGAACCTAATTAAGTTAATAAAACTCAATTAAATAATTAAATTTTAAATTAAACTCATAATTAAACAAACCAATGAAACTTTAAACTCAAATTAAATTAATCTTATTAAACCTATATCAAACATTGAATCTTAACCATATAAACCACTTAATAACTTAAAGCAATTTGAATATTGATTAATCATTAAGCATTAAAAACCAAATTGATTGTAAATCCAATTCATCCTAATCATTTAATATTAGTCAAATTAAACCAAATAAAGTTAATGTAAACTCAATCAAATTAATATATAACTAAATCAAATCTAATTCATTCCAATTGGAATAAGATAATTAATTAATCATTAAATATATAAACCTAAAAACTAAATCAAACATGAACTCATAATTATAGTATTAAATGAAATTCAATGAACATAATAAAGGAATGAAATCAAATAAAACTCTAATTATAAATAATCAAGCTTAATTGAAATAAAAATAAACAAATAATTCACTTAATATAATCAAACAACAGCAACAACAACAACAATAATAATCTTTTAATCAATCAAATTTAAGTAAAATGCTTAATTAACTCTATTAAATCAAATCACTCACATGTGGGCAATGAAGTCATTAATTTCTAATTAAATAAATCTTTATTTAATCTAATAATTTAAAATTGAATTATCCTTAATCAAATCTAATCAATTAAACATGTAATTAATGCAAACTTAATAAATAAACCCATCATTTTAATAAACCAAATTGATTTAATTAAATCACATTAAAACTAATTCTTAAATCAAACACTTAATTAAATTTATTATCAATATTTAATCAACATGATAATAATTAATCAAATCTTTAATTAATCTATAACTAATTTAATCAAATCCCTTAATTAAGTTAATTATATTAAACCTAAGCTTAATCAAACATAAATTCAAACTTAATTAAATTGCAATTAAGTGCCAAGTAAATCTTATATTAAACCAACTTGGTAAATCTAAATCATCAAATCATTAATTGCAACATTAATCTAAACAAACATGAAATCAAATTAAAAGTTTCAACAAACAAATAACCTTCAAATCCTCAAAACTCAACTTAATGAAAATATTAATCAACCTATCATTAAACCTTATATTTATCAAACATTTTAATTAGTCAAATCAAATAAATAAAGATCAAATTAAATTAAATAATTTCAGCAAACCAAAAGAATGATCAATATATAAACTAAATAACTAAGCTTAAGAAATCAAACCCTTAATTGGAATTCAAATAAATGAGCACATTAAACTTCAAATAAATCATAAGTTAATTGGAATACATTCATCGATCTAAACCAAACTTAAATGAGATAATAAGATCAATGAATCTTAACAACATTGAAATGATATTAATCTATGAAATTAAAATCTTAAATTAAAACCCAAAAGAAAGGAATTAGATATCAGTTTAAAGGATATTGAATTATGAAAATTTAATTAAATCAAAGCATTTAATCCAAAATTAATCAATCAAAACACATGAAATTAAACAAACTTAAACTTTATTAGACATCAATTTAAAGGATAATGAATTATCAAATTTTAATTAAATCAAAACATCTAATCTAAAATTAATCAATCAAAATACATGAAGATTAAACAAACTCAAATTTTAAAATCTAAATCAAATCAAACAAACATTAATCAAATCAAATAAATTACACAAATTCAAATGGGAAAATTAAGATACCTAAGGACCTTAATTAGACTTTTTAGATTAAGATTTAGGAGTTAGGATGTATAATAAGGTGAGTTCCATTCAAAAAATGGAATTCATCCTACTCTTTATTCTTGAAAACCTAAACTTCACTTTAACCAAATAAAAGTAAAATAAAAATGAAAAATAAATCATTAAATCATTTGAATTGAAACCACTAAAAGGTAACATTTAAATAAATTCAAACTCCAAATTGAAACTTAAACTAAAAAAGCCTAGTAAAGTCTTGTCACACAAGCTCTCTTTTCACACATTAGAATACTAGGCCACCGACCATAGAATTAGGTTAGGTTGATGTGTTGATTGTATGGTTGATGTTATGTTTTGTTTTGTGATGTAATGTTTTAGACTATATATTAGGAATGTAGATCGTAAACTGGATGTTAGGCCATTGATAGTCTAACATTAGTTTCTACAGGAGATTATGCTTAATGAGATGTTGTAAAAATAAAATATAAATATTTTTCTTGCAGGTTTCTTATGCCCCTAAACATAATTCAAGTTAGAACATGTGGGCTTGGTTAGCCATGTGTAGGGTGCTAAGTCCAAATTATAAAATATAACTACTTGGGTTGTATGTATGTTTAGTTAACCTCTATTTTACAAGTGTAGTTAGATTTACTTTTATATAAAATATAATTTTGTAATAGGAATTAGGATTAGTGCTACGAGAGGATTAAGATGAGTAGTGGCCAGAAGGCTTAGTCCCTAGGGTGCCTTGTGATGCCTTGAAGTAAACCAGATTGAAAAGTGAAGGAGAACATAAAGAAGTGAAGATTGAAGACCCCCATAACATGTATTCAATTTCAATTGTAATATTATTTTATAATTCTAGGTTGTATAAGGGTAGAGTTCGGCTACCCATCTTTTCTCTTTTTTTTGGCGTACCATGCACCTTTTATTCTTTTGCGGTAGTTTATAAAATTGTTTGATGATGACTTTAGATTGCACACTAAAAGTGCATGCTTTTCCTAGTTTCTTCATGTTTGATGTTTGAATGTGTGGCCTAGATACGGTAGGCTCTTAGAATAAAATTATTTTTTCTACCCCAATTAATCACTCATAACTAAAATTCTTAACAACTCATAACCTCACCATAAAGCCTAGGTTTTAAATAAGATAATTAAAATATTTAGCAACCCTTTAGCTGAATGTTGTATGTCTCACATCATGCATGCATATTCCTTCTTCCTTCAATATGGGGGATCTCCATTCTTGCACGATAGGGGAATGCCTGACCTGTGAGGGCATCCCTTGTGGTGGAGAACACCCTCTTCTCACTGATTTAGCCAAGAACATTTTTCATCATACATTTAGGCATCAAAAATTCTAAGCCTTTATCTAAATGAAGTGTAAAAATAGAATAAAATTTGTACAGATTTTTTACATTTAGCTCAAGTCATACACTTATACCATTCATGCTATAGTCTCTTAGGGAGTGGGTTTAGGATTTTAGTTTCTTTCCAATTAAACAACTACCCTAGCCATCTTGCAATTTTATAAGACTAGACTATATGATTTTGAATCATAGGAGGTGTTAGCTGGCAGCCACTCCAGGTAGTTATAAGTCCAGACGTCAGACGGTTTATCCTCTCTTATGGAGATTAACCATTATGTTCACTCTTCGCTTAGATTTAAGATGCGCTTTAGCTTGTGCTAAAGCTCTCTAGATTTAGGATCTCAGGTACTTGTTTCCTTCGGGCTACAAGCATAAATCCTCACCTCTTAATACTATCTTGTGTTATTGGATTATAAGCCCTAGCAATCTAATAAGATTTCAACTCGAATAAATAAATCTCTTCAATTTCAAATATATGAATCTCAACTATAGGGTAGATTGGAATGCTCACTAGGTTTCCAGTATCATGAGTATTACGTACTTATCTTCCTTCGGATTCCAAAATAAGTCTTTCCAATTGAACAATTCTATTTAATTTTCCAAATATAACTAATTTTTTGATAGTCTTGTTTGAAATCTTTGGAGACCCTAATTGCCCACTTTAATCGAGAGTATTGGAAATCTCATTTTCTAGGAAGTAATTAACTATGGAGGCTTGCCTCTATAGGGAACTTAAGAACTTGGCTTAAAGTAAACCCTAATTTACTTTTCAAGTAAAGTAGGGGAAAGATCTCTAGTATATTCGAAGAACCATCATGCCTTAGGAGTCTTTATTAGGTGATTAGGTCCATTATAGGATGATATTTCTATCTTTAGAAATAGTACATCATAACTTAATGTCATACCTGATCATATTAATAAATAGCTACTAAGATCTGTGTGGTGTCCCACATCCAAAAAAAACACCACAAATTTTTTCTTTATCAATCACTTCAGAACCCTTTTTCTTCTTTAATCTTCAATAATATTTCTTTTTTTGCCTTCTACTCAATTTTTCTCCAAAAGAGGATGCTTCAGCATCATGCCTTCCTAGTGCGAAAGGTTCAACTGGCAAAGTGGTCACATTCACAGGCATGATTGAAACTTTCTGCCCAGTGATGATTCTTTTCATGACTGGCCCCTCAAAATGACCAAATATTTCAAATACAAAGGCTCTTTCTCGAGTAACCTGAGTAGTAGTAGCGGCCATTCCAGTCATTCTCCTCCCCTGCACAGGTTGGTGTATAGAATATGTAGTTGCTTCAAGTAAAGGACTATTTGCAGCATTAATGGCTAGGAAGTCTACACTACCAAATTAAATAGTAACACTAAAATCAAAGTATTCATAACAGCACTAGCCAGACGAAAATTGGCCCTGATATTGCTACACGATCAACAGTATGTTATGAAGATCCATTGATATAAAAAATAAGCATATTAGTCATAAGGACATGATTGGCTTAGTTTTTTGACTTATAATGCTCCACTGTTACTATAGCTCAGACTCGACTAACTAAAGATGGAAAGAGAAACCTATCCCTAGTGGAGTCGCCAAAAATCTGTGGGCTCCAAAAATTCACCACCGACCTCTCGATGAAGAGAGAATGATTTAATGTCGATCAAATATTTAGAAGGATAGAATAGTAGATAAGACACTACCTAGAGATTTTGCCCTCATTTTGTGAGGATTTAGATATGGTTCCAAGTTTCCTATAGGCCCAAGCACCTATAGTTAATTACCCCTCCCAATGTTGAGAGAGAACTTTTGATTAATGCTAGTCATTAGATCACTAAATGTGTAACATATAGTAGCAGCATGTGGAGTTTTGGAATTTAGATTTGTGAAATTTATCATATTAACTTAAAGCGGATGGTTGGGGGAATGATGATGTGCCCGATCAAGATTCCATGGTTCAATCATCCCGGGTTATCGTGGTCTCTAGTCTACTTAGTCAGAGGAGTTAGTCGACCCAACCTGACTAAAGGATCTTTGTCAGTAGCCATGGGTTACATCGTCTAAGGAGGCGTTGTAGACTTGGGGTGTTGTTTGTCTAAAGATACAAGCTTAAGTCCACCTTAGCTAACATAGAGCTTTTTTCCCTATCTTATGGTTTACAACTCAAAGGACAGAGCCTTTGGGGAGCATACGGGCTATAGTCGTGACCATAATATAATGGTATCATTTAGCAACAGCTACCTGATTAGAGGATTATGATCATAACCGCATCATATGTGGAGCATACTAGCCAAACCAGATGAGGGCACGACATCACTGGTATGAGATTGATTGAGAGTGAACATAGTTGAGTACTTGATTTGACTTTGGCTCATTTGTGAGCTAGAGTTTTCTTAATTTTCCACCGATGATAAATAATTATGGAAGGTGGATGAATTGAATTTTACTTTAAGTTTTTTAGGTTTATGATTTTTATTTAGTCATTTTGAGCTTAATAATTCATCAAAATTTTCATTTGGATTGATATTTAATTTATATTAATCTAATTTTAAATTAGAATCACATTTTGATGAAAGTATCCCCTCTGATTGAAATCTCCATTCAACAAAGCCATCATCATGGTATATGAGTTTGCTTGATCATTTTGTTTATTGTTCCAAATCTTGTTGACTCTATTAATTTAATAATAGAGGATCAGATCTAGATTCACATTTTAAGAATTTTACATTTGGGAATATTGAATATAAATATCTTAAATATTTTAGAAATGATGACCCCTTCGGTTGATATCTTCAATCAATTTAACCATCATTAGGGTAGACCTTGTCAACTCTATTCTTTTGTTGGTTAAGGATCGATTCCACAACTTGCATTTAGAAATTTGAATTGAAATATAATAATTAAAAAAATTGAACAATAGTAATCCCCTATGGTTGAAATCTACGCTCGCCGCAGCCATCACTGGGGAATTTGACTCTAAAATTTCTGTATTTAGACCTTTGATGATCATATGTAAATGTAAAAAATGAAATCACCCTTCTTGGTGATTGAGCATTTGATTTAGAATAAATCCTGTCAACTCTTATTTTTCAAGGAGGATTGGATTGATTAAGTGGGACTTATGACTTCACCATATACATAAAGAGGCCCAATTGGATTTATTTTCAATTTTATTGAATTTTATGTAATTCATAAAATTTGTATGTTTTATGAGGCAATTGATGCTTAGGCCCAAGATGCTCCTTATGAAACATGTAAATCGGTTGGGAGTACTTGCATACTTCTCAAGATGCTACCTTTGAAATTATTTCATCTATTGATATGGTCATGTGTACAAATCTCAAGATAGCGATTAGAAGTTTGGTTGCCTCATAAAGCATGCATGAATGATTTCATTTTAAAATAATTGATTATCTTTATGCATTTGAACACAAGCTTTCAATATAGGATTTGCATTGAAATACATGCATAAGACAATCTTTCAAGCCACTTGTGAGCATTTTAATATGATGAAATTAAATGCCAAAATTATCTCACTATATAAACCATTTTATCTATAAGCAACTTATGTACATTTCAATACTATAGTTTGAATGTTAAGTTGCATCGAGTATATAAGTCTTGATCTTTTGGATTAGTCACACTTATCAAAGAGCTTTCAAGATAACCACAAATCTAAACCAATCCATTTGATTATATTTGACTATTTAGTGTGAATAGTGATACCACCATTTGCACATTGGAAAATGATCAATTCATGCTCATACTCATGAGTGAGCCATCAAGCCCCATGTAAGCTCTTCAAATTCAGTTGCACTTATTGACCTCACTTTCAGAGTGAGTTCTCTTTCTTTTCCTCTTAGACCTAGGAGTCTTCTAGACACTAATACTTCTTTAGTCATAAGATAGTTTTGACGACTAGGTGAACACCTAACCTAAGCCTAGAGGCTTAGAAGGGTTGATCATAGGATTAAGTTATGCCTTAGGGATTAGGATAACACTCCTACCCTACAACCCAAGCCTAATCCAAGCCTGCCTTCCTAAGCCAAACTCAATACCAAATCCAAATCTAAATCCAAACTCCAAGTCAAATGATTGAAGTCATGATCAAATCCTAAACCAAAATCAACCTAAGCCCTATGATTTTATCTTATGGACTTAGCCTTATCCCAACTAAATCAATCCAAAATCAATTTATATCTTCAATTATCTTCCCGAATATAAATCAAATATACATCAAAAATGATCAAAATTAAATCAAACTAAACCAAATTAAATCAAAACCCTTCCTAAGCCATATCAGTTAACCTTCATCAACTTAGCCAAATCTTAGCCCAAATCACTTCCAATTCAATTCATTTTCTCATGAATCAATCATATCTTCAATCATCTTCACAAACACAAATAAAATATACATCAAAATGATCAAAAATAAATTAAACTAAATCAAAATCCAAATCTAAACCCTTTAAGCTAGTTTCATCGACTTAGCCAAATGTCATTCAAAATCAAACCAAATTCAATTGATTTTCTCATAAATCAATCATTTCATCAATCACCATTCTAATTATAAATGAAATCTACAATCATCAAGCCAAATCAAAATCAACCCAAGTCAAACCCAACTTAGCCCATTTTACTTGAAATTTTCAAATGAACCAAAACTCATTTGAACCCAAACCAATTGCAATTGGATTTATATATCAATCCAAAATTCATATATAAACTCAACTAAATCAAACTCAACCCAAAATCAGGCCAACTAAGCCCAATTAGCTCACTTGACCCAAAGTGACCAATTTGACCTCTTTGAACCAAAATCAAATTCTAGCCAAACCAAAGTGAATCAAACCAATCCAAACTTCATGACATGATTGTTGATCATCATAGGTTGATCAATTATCATAAATTAGGAAAAACTAAGTCAACCTAGCCCTTTGACCAAGTCAACCCTTTTAACCCATATGAACCAAAACTAGCCAAATTACAACCTATGCCAAATCTCTTGAAACTAATGATTCAAACCCATCCAAAATCAACACTTGAACATGACTTGACCTTCAATTGAGTCAAACCTAACCCAATTAGCTCTCTTGACCCAAGTTGACCCAAATTGACTTGCATGGTCAAAATGGGTCAAATCTTAATATAAACCAAATTGATTGCAACAAATGGCTCAAGTTCATTCCAAATTGACTATTGAACTTGACCAAAGCCTCAATTGAGCCCAATTGACCCACTAGACTCAATGACCTATTAAACCCAACTTGACCTAAAGGGTCAAACCAACCTAAAACCCAATCAAATCCAAATTGAACTCAACAATAGCTCACAACATATTGTAAATGATCAACCAAATCTAAACCAAGCTGTGACCCAAGCCAATTTGGTCAATTGGGTCAAATTGGTCAACTTGACCCATTTGACTCAAATAAACTAGAACCAAATCTAAACCAATTTAAACCAAACCAATGACACCAATACATCCCAAATGATCATATGAACTTCACCCAACCTTAAGTTTGACCCAATTTGATAAATTGGTCAACTTGACCCAACCTAGCCCAATTTGACCTAATAGGTCAAATTGAGTTAAATTGAACCTAATGAAATCCAAATGAGATGAAATTAGGTCCAACTCACTTTTGACTCATTTCATATCTGCCCAAATCAAATCCAATGCCAAATGACCATCCTACCCTTGGGCTAAGGGTATCACATGAGGCAAATCACCCATGTAAGTGGTCATTTACATTACTTGAACACTTGGAACCCTCCCATTGGTCCGCATAAGCTTCTAGAACACTACCCAACCTGACCCAAGGGTGGTTTAATCGGCCATGACCCATGGGGAGGTGAAATCACCTCACCTCCCCCATTGGAGCATTTGAAACCACCAAGGGCATCCACTACCTTCCTTAGTAGCCACCTACACACTCTTACCCAACCAAACCGAGCCACCTCATCCACTGAAGGACTCCACAACCCTCTGAGGTGGCAAAATGATCAAGAAGAAGCCAGCCCAAGTGGCATCCAAGGGGGGGTATACACCCTCTCATTTCCACTCAATCCCACACACTTGCATTTCCTAGAGCCATAGCTACCCAAGATGAGCCACCAGAGACTTTCCCTAAGCTCCCAAGGTCATTCCAGATTCCTCACTCTCGAATTTCCATAAGCCGAAACATGGGAGCCATCCCTTCAATCTCATTTTCTCAAGGCTTGACCAAAGTGCAATTAACTTTGCACACACTATCCTTGGAGGTAGTCGAGCAAGAACGAATCACCTCCCGAGCTTCTTGATAATCAGAGGGTGGACTTCGATCAACACTGACCACCTACATCTCGTGCGTTGGACTCCTGAGCTATCCACCTCAAATTGGAGCTTTTCCTGATCAATTGGCTTCATTTCTACTAGATGAAGCTTTCTCAATCAAATTTCACACCGGTCTTAACCTCTGGTGAGATATGCCATTGAATGAGCTCAGAGTAAAAATGTGTTGGAGCTTTTTGAAGAAAACTTGCATCCCGTGCGATCTTGGCTGTTGGATCTCTTCAGATCCTTCTTGTGAAGGTGTGGGATCTATTTGAGATCAATCGAGCTTGGGTGAGCATGAATCGATTGAAGGAAGGGGACATGTCCATCTTCCATCTTCCGTTGATAGATGAGGGATCACACACCATCCATTCTGTGTGATTGGAACAGACGGTTGTGATTAAATCTGATAGAATTATCCATTTTAATCCTTTAGCACTAAAAAATTAATCATGGTCATCTGATTTTAGATCAGATGGCGCACGAGAAAGCACATCCCACTACCAGCTGACTCAGCATTGATGGTGACAACTTAAATAGCCAATCTCGCGGCACCATGTGGAAAGCACACCACATGGCGCCGACAGGATTAAGGGCTAATTAGGCTTAATTAATGTGTTTTAATAACTGACACTTAAATACAAATAAATACTCATTTTAAAGGTATTTTAGAGGAGAATTCATTAAAATATAATTATTTTGAATAGTAATTAGAGATTAATTAAGGTTTAATTAAGAAATTAATTAGCTTAATTACTCTTTGATTACTTAAGTAATTAATCTTAAACTTTGTGGATTAATTAAATAGGATGACCTCAGCCTCCCATAATTTTCTTGGGATTTGTTGCTTAATTAATCAGGGAAATTGACTCATTAAGCTTTAATTATCCTTCTAAGTTAATTAGTCATTAATTAATCACATAAATAATAAAGTTTCAATTAATTAAGAGGTTAATCATCATCTAACAGGAAATGGACTAATGGAATGGGATTGAGGCCTCCTCCCCAATCTATTTCCCTAAGTTCATTTCTCTTTTTCAATTAATTAATCAAATGGTTTAATTAATTAATCAAATGGCTTAATTAAATTAAAAAATCATAATCATATCAGAACTTGGTTAATTAAATTTATGGTAGACCCTTAGGTGTTCAACAACTTAATGAAATCCTAAGAAAATCATAGTTAACTCACATGTGTGGGGGAATTATAAGAGTACTTAATTAAGTTTTCTTAACTTAATTAGCCATTAATTATGAGCCAATTGCATTAGGCCCTTTCATTTCTTAGGATCATTGCTAACTTAATTTCCAATGCATGTGCATATTATATTGTCTCATAATTATTTGATGTTAATGCATATTACAACCTAATTAACCCATAAAATTAACATGATTACATTTCATTAAATAAAATTAATTAACCAACATGGGAATTTATTAGGATCAGCAAACCTTCTCTCACATTCCTAAATCAAATTAAAACATAAAATTAAAAATGACATTAAGAAAGCTGTGATTTTCCACAAATGATTTTATTTGGTTTGATTGTTCATAGGAATTAAATTGGTTGGATTAAATCATGCGTTTATATTTATTTCTTTCTTTCCAATCATGTTAAATGTTGTATGTCATTTGAAATCATGCATTCATCTTTTTAAAGTTAATTAAATCAAATTATTTTTCTTTATGTAAGCTTTCATGTGTTGGATTAATTTATAATATGTGTGGCTATTATCATTAATAAATTTAAATTATTTTTTTAAAAGTTTATAAATCAATTACATTGATTAGACTGATAGTAGTTATGAACATATATAGGTTTTCATATGTTTATAGCTTAGACATATGAAACAAAGCTTTCTTTTCCTTAATTCATATGTAGTTTTGCATGTATTTGGATGTTAACTTGTTTATAGTTCGGACATCTCGGGAACACGAGGCATTATCTAGCCCAAGGACATCATTTGATTACCTCACTTCCCTAGTTAACAATGACACGTACTTGTTTGATTTCATTTAGTTGTGCTCCTACATTAGAACTTGGATGGAACTTTACTCCACATGCGTAAATATTTTAATCAAATAAAAATACAATCTTCACATGGTTTTCTTTCATTTATTTATGTATACATCCACATGTATTGGAGAAAAGCAAGTGTTTAGTCTGGACAACCTAGGAATACGAGGCTTTAGCTAGCCCCAAGAAGGTCATTTGATTACCTCACTTCCTTGGCTAATAATGGTATGTACTAGCTTATGTCTCTTATACATATATGTGTGTGTATTTAATTATGGAATTAGAAACACCTTTTCTTTTATTAAAATTACATGTATTCATAATTGACTAAGTGATTGAATCAATTAGCCATATGATTTGGAGCTTTCTTTCCCATGTTCATGTATATAAATCTATATATGCTTGAATGCAAATGGGTATATAGTTTGGACATCATGAGAATACGAGGCTTTAGTTAGCCCCAAGAAGGTCATTTGATTACCTCACTTCTCTAGTTAACAATGACACATACCTATTTAACTTCATCCATATTTATTTTTGTATAAGAATTTGGATAGAGCTTTAAACTAATATGATTAAATAATTCAATCACATAAAAGTATATAAACTTCAAATACATATCTACATTCATCATATAAGTGTGCTAAAATATATTGTATGTATAGAAGCATTTAGGATTAAATCATATGTATGTTACAAGTCATTGAAAGGAATGACTTGACATATGTTATGTGATAGTAATTCAATTAGATTAATCTTAAGATGCCTTTCACATTGAATAGAGTTATTTAGGATGAACCTAAACTTAGGTTTAATTTAAAATGTGTAATAAGTCATTCACTAAAGAGAACTAAATCAAATTAACATGCTTTAGAAAGTGGCTTAAGGTAAGGATGAAAGAGGGCAATCCTCTTCTTCATTTTATAACACTTAGTTGCTAAGTGTAAATCAAATGAAACAAAATAAAACACAAATTAAAATTCTCAAATCAATTAAATAACTTCATGGGAAATCAAGCCTTCATGTTAAATTAAATCTTTCTACACTTAGAAAACTATAACTATAATGCCTAGTAAGGCATACCACTCAAGTTTTAACACACACATTAGAATTAAGTCACCACTTCTAGTTATATGTTAAGACAGTGCATGATGTGATGCATATTTTGTTTTGCGATGTATTATTTTAGACTGGATGTTAGGGTGAATGCCTCATAGACTGGATATTAGGCCAATATTAGCCTAATCTTATTTTCTGTGGGGGATTATGCTTAAAGGGAGTGCTTAAAATAAATATGAATGCTCTCTTTGCAGGTTGCTTAAACCCCTAAGCATAATCCAAGTTAGGATAGGTGGGCTTGGTTACCCATGTGCAGGGTGCTAAGTCTAAATTATAAATATAACTGCTTGGGAATGTATGTATGTTTAGTTAACCTATGTTTCACAGGTATAGTTAGATTTACTTTTCTTACTTTTAATATAATTTTGCATTAGGAATTAGGATTAGTACTATGGGGGTTTAGGATGAGCATTGGCTAGAAGACTTTGTCTTGGGGTGTCATGTGATGTCTTGAAACCTACCAAATCAAAGAAGCAAGGAAGAAATAAATGAAGAATGAAGACCCCGATAGCATTCATTCATTATAAAATATAATTATTTAGAAATCTGGGTTGTATAAAGGTAGAGCTCAGCTACTCATCTTTTCTTTTTCGGGTTATACTATGGTACCCAACCGCACCGGCATCTTATTATTTTGTGGTAGCTATAAAAAACATTTGATAATTTGTTTAGTTTGTGCATAAAAAATAACATGCTTTTCATAGTTCCTTATAATTGATGCTTTAATGTGTGGCCTGGATGTAATTAGGCTCTTAGGAAAAAATAAATTTTCTATCCAATTACAATTCATAACTAAAGTTTTAAATAATTCATAACCTCACGTTAAATCCTAGACATTAAATAAGATAATTAAAATATTTAGCAATCCCTTTGCTAAATGATTGAATGTTTCATAACATGCATATCATATTATTTCACTCTTGAAAATAAGGGATTTCCATCCTTGCACATTAGGGGAATGCTTGACTTGTGAGGGCATCATTGTGGCGGAAAACACCCCTTCTTACTGATTTAGCTAATAATCTACTTCATCATGCATCTAAGCATATAAAATCCTAAAGCCTTTGTCAAAATGAAGTGTCAAAATTGAAATAAAATTTGAAAAGATTTTTGCATTAGATTAAGTCATTACTCATATCACTCATGCTCTAGTCTCTTAGGGAGTGGGTTTAAGGACTTTTAGTCTCTTTCTAAATAAATAACAGCCCAACTATCTTGCAATTTCATATGACTAGATCACATGAATTTAAATCATAGGAGGAGTTAGCTGCCATTCCAAGCAATTGTAAGCCCAGCAGTCGGGCGATTTATCCTCTCTTGTGGAGGTAAATCTTATGCCCATCTTCACTTAAATTTAGGTCATGCTTTAGCTTATATTAAAGCTCCTTAGATTTAGGATCTGAGATTGCTATTTCTTTTAAGCTACAAGAATAAATCCTCGCCACTTAGACATTTCCACAATCTTTTGTTGTTGGATTATAAGCTCTAGCAATCTAATAAAGTTCAACTCAAAATGTATAAGTCTCTTCACTTTCAAAATTATAAAGCCTAATTTACAATTTGTGAAAAGTGTTTTTATTCAATTTTTTTTATAAGTGCCTACGCAATATCAGAAGAAGAAATGTTATCTTGGAAGATTGTGTTATTTCTACCAATTTATTATTCAACTAATATATGGTATTCTGCATGAGGATCAATGGGCGTTGCATCTCAAAAGAAGAGAAAAAATACGATCCATTAACTTATTGCACATTGATTTCTCAATTCCTATTAACCCAAGAATTAATGAAATTATCTACTGTTCCTTTCACTAAATTATTTCAATACCAAAATGAAGCTCTATGGTAAAACCTCAGCCAAGATGACTATTAACAATCCAAAAGCTTTCGTCTCTTTACTTTCCCACAATTTGGATTAGGCAAACTTGGACCAGATGGTGGATATACCATCGAGCAAGCCGGCTTAAAAGCATCCTAATCGTAGTCAAAACTATCAAACATCACACAAGTAGAATGCAGGACTTTGCAAACACATTCGGGGAACTATAATTACCAAGGGAGGCCCTCTCCCTTGGATGTCGATTTGATGAAAGACAATGATCAAAGGATGTCGATTTACAAAATTCACTTATATATTTCATAAATCAAATCATATATTCACAAATAAAAAAACACCCATTGAATCGAGATACTTCAATATCTTTTTAGTAAATTGGTATTATTTTTTAAAATTAAATGTGAGGTAAATTAAACCAAACATAGCATTCATAACCACTGTTTTAAAAACCGGACCGGACCACAGGTTTGGTCGGTCAACCAACCGGTTCAAATAAATCCTATTTAATTTCTTTTAATTTTTTAATGAAATGATTACAAATTTTTAACTAATAATTAAACATAATATTTTTAATTAAATATTTTTAAAATAAATTTAATACATCTTAAAAGATTTATTATTATTATTAATATAAATTTAGCCAAATTTATTTATAATATAAATCTCAAGCCATCATGTCAAGACACCACTTAAGTGAATCCAAAGCTTTTTCTTGAAAAGCTCTTTTCTTCTATATAAAGAGTATAACATTAACTTCATTTATGATGTGCGACAAAAAATTTTAGAAATATATTTAAACTTAACTTGGACTACAAGAATAAAGAATTAAATCAAAGAATTGAGCTTTTAAAATATTAAATGGGCTTTTAAATCTAAGAATAAAAATATAATATTTTTAACTTTATACTCTTATTTTCAATTTTTTATAATATAAATAAATTATTTTAGGAATACAAAATTTATAATAATATATTATAAATATTTTACACATTATATTATTATTTATATTTATAAAATTTAAAATAATTTTTTACATTAAAAACTTTATATTTTTATTATAAATTATATTAATATTTATAAATCTATATAACCTATTCTTAATTTTAAATATATTTAATATACATATATTTAGATATATAATAGATGTATAATTATATCTTAATAAATTTTAATTTGAATTTTAAATTTACAATTATTAAAAATATTACTTATATATTATTTATTTTATGTTATATTTCTCTTATATTTATATTATTTTTTCATTTAGATTATTTTTAATAATTTAAATATTTATTATATTATTCCATTCAACCCTTAATTTAACACTGGTTTAAACATTGAATCTTAAACCTCTCTTTCTTCTGATTCTTTACTCGATCCGATTTGCATAACCTTGTTCATGCCAGCAAACTCCAATACAAGTTGTAAATCCAAAAGTATTTGGTGGTTTATAATAACAATTGTTACAATAATTATTATTGAACATGCTTATTTACTCAACTTATATATATATATATATATATATATATATATATATATATATATATATATATATATATATATATATATATTTAAAATGCATATTTAATTGTTTTTTTCTAAAAGAAACATTGTTCAACTTTGGTTCATTAATATTCTATCAAGTTTAATTTGACTTTGAGTTCAGTCAAACTTCAATAATTTATTTCCAAAAATAATCCCAACGTAGGGCAAAAGAATTCGTCGGAGTAAAGGCAAAGATCGGCAGAGAAAGCATACAGAGAGTAATCAAGACGACGAACATATGACAAAAAATAAAAAAAAATTGTTAATCTTACGAAAGGAAAACAAATATGTTCATACTAATAATAATAAATAATAATAATTGCAGATTAACGTAATAAATTATGAAAGTACTTTATGTTTAACGTACAGTAAATGAGTTTATTCATAGATTAATTAATCAAACATGCACACTTACATTGACCTCGAGAATATAAGTTCCATATCTTTTCTAAATTACTAAGGTTGCTAATTTTCACATGTTCATGTCTCGTTTAATTAATTCAAAATATTTCACTTCAAATGAAGAATAATTCATTTGCAATCTTTGTTAATATTGATATGATCCTTGTAATTAATTTTATACGATTGGAGAAGAATTTTGAAACTATTTTAAGTAAGTTTAATAAGCACTAGTTATGTGATTATGTGAACTCTAATTTTTAGAGTAGTTATAAATAAAATGATTGTCTTGTAGAAACAATTTCATCAGTGTCATAATCTTTCAGGATTTTACAAAATAATAAGATGATTAAAGGTGAGGATGACACCTTTAATCAACTTAAACCTAATTTTGTATTAATCTAGTTAATTAAATTGTCATATGGCTTGATCTTGCAAATTAGATGGTGAGGATGACACTAGGGAGTTATTGGAGTAACGAAAGGCCATTTGGGTTTAAAGGTGTCTAAATCCTATTAGATAGCCTACATAGCCTAATCAAGATTTAGCTCTTGTTAATCTAGGCAAGTGAACTAATCCAATGGGCTGGTTGAGGTTGGTTTGACTCTTGTTTAGTTACCCAAATCAAACTGGTAGGCCAATTTGGATATTTGAGGACAATTGTCTCCATTTGGATTGATGTTAGTTCAAATGGGTCAATTTGACTCATTTGATCAAAATTGGTCAAATCAAGAGTTAATCTAGTTGACCAAGGTTGGGTTAAGTTAAACTAGTAACATTTTAGGGTATCTTCAAGTCCAAGAAATTAAATTAGCATAAAGAACAAGGTCAATTTGATGCGAATGTTGGTTGAAGTCGAGGAATGCATTTGGCTGTGTAATAGAAAAGTACCGCTTAGAATTAGACTTAAGGGAAAATTTTATAAGATGGTGATAAGACCTACAATAATTTATGGTGAATATTAAAGTAAAAGAAAAGCATAAGACTAAGTTAAGTGTTGCATAGATGAGGATGCTTGGTAGATGAGTGGCTTTACTCTTAGAGATAAAATGCAAAATGAATATGTTGAGAAAAGGTTGGAGTAGCTCCAGTGGCAGAGAAGATTTAGAGAGAGTCATTTTAGTTTATTTTTGGATGTATATGGGAGGGACACCATGAGGGGTACTTATTGACATGATCGGGTATGACATTGAGGTATGATGTACTATCTCGAAAGATAGATGCATCACCCTTCAATGGACCTAATCACCTAATAAGAACTCTTAAGACATGATGAGTCTTCGAATGTACTAGGGATTTTCCCCCTACTTTACATGGATGGATAAAGCAGGATTTATATTAAACCGAAGTTCTAAAGTTTCCTATGGGAAATCCCCATAGTTAATACATCCTAAGGAATGTGAGTTCCTTAGGAATTAAAGTAGAAATTATTATCTCCAAAGATTTCAAAGCTAGACTATCAAAGGATTGGCTATATTTGAAAAATCAAATGAGAAAAATCAAGGAGAAGACCTATTATCAAAAGCCAAAAGGAATAAGTAGGGAATACTCATGATATTAGGAAGCCTAGTGAACATTCCAATCTATCATATGGTTGGACTTTATATATTTGAAATTGAAGAGATTTATTTTGTTAAAGTTGATATTTTATTAAAAAGCTGGAGCTTATAATCCAACAACAAAAGATTGTGAAAATACCTAAGAGATGATGATTTATGCTTTTAGCTCGAAGGAAACAGCTACCTCGGATCCTAAATCTAAAGAGCTTTAGGAAGAGCTAAAGCATGACCTAAATCTAAGCAAAAATGGGTACAAGGTTTACCTCCATAAGAGAGAGTAAGTCACCCGACTACTAGACTTATAACCGCCTGGAGTGACAGCTAGCTAACTCCTACGTTTTAAATCTATGTGGTCAAGTCTTATGAATTTGAAAGATAGTGGGGCTATTATTAACTTAGAAAGAGACTAAAGTTCTTAAATCCACTCCCTAAGAGACTAGAGCATGAGTGGTATGAGTAATGATTTAATCTACAAATGCAAATCTTTTTATATTTTATTTGATTTTTGACACTTCATTTTGACAAAGGCTTTATGACTTTTATATGCCTAAATGCATGATGAAATGAGTCATGGGCTAAATCAAAAGAGAAGAGGGTGAAGCTTCATCAGTAGGGGTTGCTCTCACAGTCACGATCCCAAAGGACGAGGCTCTTAAGTTGCAAGAGTGATTCGAGAAGATGCATGATGTGAAACATACAAGATTCAGCTAAGGGGTTGTTAAATCTTTTAATTATCTTATTTAATTCCTAGGCTTTATGGTGAGGTTATGAATTATTTGAAACTTTAATTATGAGTTGTAGTTGGTAATAGATTTATTTTTCCCTAAGAGCCTAATTGTATCCAGACCACACATTAAATCATCATTCATAAAGAAACTAAGAAAAACATGTTATTCCTATTGCATAATTTAAACATAACATCAATCAATTTTATAAATCTAACGCAAAAGAATAAGAGGGCGATCGCCGCATAACCTCAAAAAAAGAGAAAATGAGTAGTGAGCTCTACGCTTATACAACCCAAAATATGAAAGAAAAATTACAATTTATAAATGAATAAATGCTATGGGGGATCTTCAAGTCTTCATGTCTCCATGTCTCCTTCACTTCTTTTACCTTTGATTTGGTGGACTTCAAGGCATCAAATGGCACCCCAAGACAAAGCCTTCTAGCTAATGCACATCATAATCCACCATAATATTAATCCTAATTCCTAATACAAAAATTACATTAAAAGTAGAAAAAGTAAATCTAACTACACCTGAAAAATAAGTGTTAGCTAAACACACATACAATCCCAAGTAGCTATATTTATGATTTGGACTTAGCACCCTGCACATGGGTAACTAAGCCCACCTATCCTAACTTGGATTATGCTTAGGGGTTTAAGCAACCTACAAAGAGAGCATTTATATTTATTTTTAAGCACCCCCTTAAGCACAATCTCATGCAGAAAATATGATTAGGCTAATATGCCTAACATCTAGTCTACAAAATATACACCCTAACATCCAGTCTAAAATAATACATCACAAAATAAAATATACATCACACCATGCACCGTCGTAACATAAAGCTAGAAGTGGTGACTTAATCCTAGTGTGTGTGTTAAGACTTGTGTGGTATATCTTAACTAAGTATTAGTATTATGATTTTCTAAGTATAAATGACTTTCATTTAATATAAAGGGTTGATCTCACTTGAAGTTATTTAATCTATTTGAGGATTTTTTTATTATTTATTTTCTTTTGTTTCAAATGATTATACTTAATAACTAAGTGTTATATAGAGAAGAAAGGGGATTGCCTTCTTTTATCCCTACCTTAAGCCAATTTCTAAAGCACATTAATTTGGTTTAGTTCTCTTTAGTGAATGAGTTATTAAATAATTAAATTAATCCTAAGTTTATGTTCACTTTAAGTAATTTCATTTAACATGTAAGGCATCTTAAGATTAATTGAATAGAACTACTAACATTTGACACAAATCAAATCATTCCTTTCCATCATGAATATCATGCATATGATTTAATCCTAAGTGTATCTATACATATAACACACTTAAATAATGAATGTATGTGTATGTGGAATCTTATATTCTTTTATGTGATTGAATTATTTATTCATATTAGCTTAAAGCTCTATCTAAATTCTTATACAAAAATACATAAGGTTGAAATTAAATAGGTATGTGTCATTATTAACCATGGAAGTGAGGTAATCAAATGACCTCCTTGGGGCTAACTAAAGCCTCGTATTCCTGGGATGTCCAAACTATATACCCATTATATTAAATCATATGTAAATTTATATACATGAATATGAGAAAGAAAGCTCCAAATCACATGACTAATTAATCCAAACACTTAGTCAAATATGAATGCATGGATTTTTTATAAGAGAAAGATGGGTTCTAATTTCATAATTAAATACACACACACATGTATAAGAGATATATGTTAGCCATTGTTAACCAAAAGTGAGGTAATCGAATGACCTCCTTGGGGCTAACTAAAGCCTCGTATTCGGATGTCCACTAAACACTTACTTTTCTGAAATATGCATGGATGTATATATAAATAAAGGAAGAATAACTATGCAAAGATTATAATTTTCTTTGATTGAATCATTTATGCATGTGAATTAAAGTTTTATCCAAATTCTAATGTAGAAATAAATATAAATGAAATCAAATAAGTACATGTCATTGTTAACCAGGGAAGTGGGGTAATCAAATGACCTCCTTAGGGCTACTTAAAGCCTCGTATTTTGGGATGTCCAGACTATATACTTATTAACATTCAAATACATGTAAAATCATATATAAATTAAGGAAAAGATAGCTTCAATCCATACACTTAAGGTATAATCACATATATCTCTTATGTATTTATAATTATCATCACACATGTTATCATTCGTTGATAAACTTTTAGAAAATATATTTGGATTTAATAGTGATAATAGCCATATATTAAATTAAATCAACACATGCAAGCTTTACATAAAGGGAAAACCATTTGATTTAATTAATTTTTGAAAAGGAATTGATGCATGGAATTAAATAACATACAATGTGTAGCATGATTAGAAAGGAATAATCAAATACAAGCATATGATTCATTCAATCTAATTATTTCCTAAGGATAAACATACCAAATACAACTACTTAAAATAAACTAAAGTTCTATAATGTCTTTTTTAATTTAATGTTCAATTTGACTAAAGAAATGTGAGAAGGAGTTTGCTAATCCTAACTCATCATCATGTTTGTAAGTTCATTTGGTTTAATGAAATATGATTAAGTTGATTTTATGGATTAATTAATGTTATGATACACACTAGGTTTATTAATAAACCCTTACCTATGTTGCCTTAAAGTAATTATCCTAATAATTGTGAGTTGATGTGAAATGCAAATGAATTGAAAAGTAAATTAGCAATGATCCTATGAAATGAAAGGGTCTAACACAATTAGCTCACAATTATTGGTTAATTAGATTGCAGAACTTACTTAATTACTTTTATGATTTTCCACACATATCGGTAAACCATAATTTCATTAAATCTCTTTAGGCTTTTAAACACCTAAAGATCAACCCATAAATTAATAAAAAATAGATATGATTATAATTTGTAATTTGATTAATCAAGTCAATAATTAATTAATCAATTTCTCTTACTTAATTTATCAAATTTGATTAATTATCCTCTAAATGAAATGGACTTAAGGGGAAAAGGTTGGGAAAGAGGTCCCAACCTAATTCCCTAAGCCCCTCATTGTTAAATAGTGATTAAGAAGCCCAATTGATCAATTAATTACTATTCATATGTCTAATTAATACTTAATTAAGTTAAGAAGGTAATTAGGGCTTAATCAATCAATTTTTCCAATTAATTAATAAATCTTAAGAAAAATAGGGGAGGCAAAGGTCATCCCCTTAACCAATCTCAAAAAGTTTGAGGTTAATTAGTTAATTAATTATGGAATAATTAGGCTAATTAATTTTTTTATTTAAACCCTAATTAAGCTTTGATTACTGTTCAAAATCAACTCAGGTTAATTTTAATGGATTCTTCTCTGAAATATCTTTAAAATGAGCCTTTATTTATATTTTTTGGACTTTTGTACAATTTATTATGAATTTATGAGGTTTTAGCCTTAAAAATGGATTAATTAGCCTTAATTAAGCCATAATCCTGTTAGTGCCAGACTATACCGCATGTTTTCCACATGGTGTTGTTTATTTAAGTTATCATGTCTTCCATTGAGCCATGGTGACACACTTTCTCGTGTGCCATCCGATCTTATCGTGTGTCATACGATCTAAGATTAGAAGGCCACGATTAAACCCATGGTGTAAATGGGATAAAATTGATCAGATCTAATGGATCTAATCACGGCCATCCATTTCGATCATGCAGAATGAATGACATGTGATCTATCTCCCTGTAGACAATAAGAGATGGAGCTCATCCGCCATTGCCCGCAGGATCCGAGCTCACCCAAGCTTAGATTGGCTCTAAATGGAATCCACACCATGTAGAAGGATCTCAGAGGATCCAATGGCTATGATCATGCGGAATTTACATTTTCTTTGAAAAGATGCAAAAAATGGAGGAAGCTCAATTTTAATGATGTTACCTCTCCATAGCTAAGACTAACATCTCGCACGCTTAAGGAAGCTTTTTCTAGTTGAGACAAGCCCTGACAATTATATCAATTCCAAGTGGATTTCTGGGAGGCCAAGATCTGCTATGGAGCTTTGATCGAACTCGACTCAGGGCTGCTTGGAGCTCGAGGGAAGGTTCTTTTGGCTTCAACGAGGTGCAGGGATAGTGTGTGCAAGAGGAATTTGATTCAAGTGGAGAATTGGTGGGGTTTGGATCAGATGATGCTTGCCCTATTTTGACTTCACTCAAAAAGGGTAAATTCTAATGAGGGAGGCCTTAGGAATGCTTAAGAGCTTACTAGGGAGTTCAAAATCTCTCTTGGAAGCTCGATCGATGTGAATAATGTTGTTTCAATTGAGAGGGTATATCCCTCAATTTCTTTTGATAAATGGATGTGATTGATTGTCAATTTTTTGGCCCAACCATCATTGGCACCAAGTTTTCCCCATCAAGTCCACGGCTTGGTTTGAGTGGAGGAAGGCTTCAAGGTGGCTCAAGGTTGATTGGAGATTACATTCCTTGGATCCTTTGGGTTTTGGTTTGTAAGGGAGGTGAGTCAACTCACATCCTTTTGGTCCATGGAAGACCTACATGGGTTGGGCTAGGTGGCTTAGACCCCATTTGGGGTGTGTGAGGCGCCAGTGAAAGGGGAAGTGGACTTTGCTATTTTAAGCAAAATCCCATGTTGGGTGGCATATCCAAGGGAGATCTCATTGGGTTGACTCCAATTAGGTTTTGGCTGATTTTGGGCTAACCCAAGATAATTTTGGGTCAGGTTTGGTCAAGTCCAAGTGGCCATGGGTTGGTTCAAAGGGGTTTGGCTCAATTTGACCCTTATAAGTCAAATTGGGTTATGTTGGGTTAGGTTGACCAATTGGTCAAATTAGGTCAAACCAAAGCTTGGGTTAGGTTCAAATAATAATTTAAAGTGTTTTGGTTCAAGTGGTTTTAATCAATTTGGCCTAGGTTTAATTTTGGCCCATTTAGAATCAAATAGGTCAAATGGGTCAAGTTGACCAATTTGACAAAATTGGCCAAATTGGCTTAGGTTATGTGTTGGTTTAAGTTCAATTGGTCAATTGGATAAAATTGTAGGCTTTGGTTTGAATCAATTTAGATTTAATTTGTATTTAGGCCAATTTGACCCTTTAGGTCAATTTGGGCTAAGTTGGTCAATTTGAGTTCAATTATGGGTTTGGTTAAGTTCAATAATAAATTTGGAATGAAATTGAGCCATTGGTTGCAATCAATTTGGGTTGGATCATGATTTGACCCTTTTTGGCCTTTTAGGTCAATTTGGGTCAACTTAGGTCAAATGACCAATTGGATTTAGTTTGGCTCAATTGATGGTCAAGACATGTACAATCATTGATTATGGTTTGATGTGAATTAATGGTTTCAATTGATTTGGTGTAGGATGATTTATGGCTAATTTTGATTTCATATGGGCTAAGGGTTGACTTGGTCAACCACTTGGTTTGACCTAATTTAATGTAATTGATCATCCTCGGGTGATCAATGATCATGGCATGAGATTTGGATGGACTTGGTTTAATCCAATTTGGGTTGGATTAGAATTTGGTTCAAATGGGTTCTTTAGGCCACTTTGGGTCAAGTGGACCTAAATGATTCAATTGACTTGGTTTGGTTTGATTAAGGTTTAGTTGAATTTATATATGAGTTTAAGATTGAAATATAAATCCAACTACAATCAATTTGAGCTATGATGGGTTTTGGTTCATTTAGAATTTTCAAGTCAAAAGGGCTAAGTTGGGCTTGACTTGAGTTGATTTTAATTTGGCTTGATGATTGTAGATTTCATTTATATTTGGATAGGTGATTGAATGAATGATTGATTCAAGAGAAAATCCATTGATTTTGGCTTGATTTAGATGGGTTTTGTTAAGTCCAAGGAATTGTCTTAAAGGGTTTAAATTGGGTTTTTGATTTGATTTTGGATTTGATTTGGCTATTTAAATTTATATTTCATTTATATTTGGGAAGAAAATTGAGTATATAATTGGCTTATGAGAAAATCACCAGAGTGATTTGAAGGAAAATTTGGTTAAACTCATTGAAGTAGGTTAAAGGACTTAGAAGGGAATTTGATTTAGTTTGATTTAGTTTTGGGGAATGTGGGTTTCATTTATATTTGTGAAGATGATTGAATATATAATTGATTTATGAGAAAATCAATTGATTTTGGGTTGATTTGGGTTAAGATTTGGCTCATGGAAGTAAGTCAATATGGCTTTGTTTGGATTTGATTTAATTTAGTTTTGGTTATTTGAATTTATATTTCATTTATATTTGTGAATATAAATGAAGATATGATTGATTCATAAAGAGATCAATCAAGTTGGATTGAATTGGGTGGAGACTTGGCTAAGTCCATGGAATTCAATCACAAGGCTTAAGGATGATTTGGGAGTTTGAATTTAATCCCGTGTTTCAATCATTTGATTTGGAACTTGGATTTGATAAATGATTGAGGGATTGAATTGATCTTAGAGAAAATCAACTGAATTTGGATTGAGTTGGATTTGGATAGGGCTAAGTCCATAAAATAAAATCATAGGCAGGGATTTTGATTTTGGATTTAATTATGGAATTAATTCTAAATTTTGGGAGTTTGATTTTGAATTTGAATTTGGGGTTTGGTTTTGAGAATGAGAACATGAATTGAGTTTAGAAAATAGAGTATGCAAGTCTCCCTGAGCCCCTAAAGCATAACCTGCTCCCATGACTAACCCTTCTAAGTCTCTAAGCTTAGGTTAAGTGTTCACCTAATCATTAAAAGTGACTTAAGGCTCTTAGTGTCTATAAGAGTCCTAGATCTATGATGAGGAGGTTGAGAACTCACTCCAAAAGTGGTAAACAACACCCTAACATCCAGTCTATAATAATACATCATAAAACAAAACATACATCACACCATGCACCGTCCTAACATAATGCTAGAACTAATGACTTAATTCTAATATGGGTGTTAAGCATTAGAGTTGTATTTTCTAAGTGAAGAACAATTCAATTTAACACAAAAGGTTGGTTTCACTTGAAGTTGTTTAATTGATTTGAGAATTTTAATTTGTATTTCCTTTTGTTTTGTTTGATTACACTTAACGACTAAGTGTTGCACATATAAGAAAAGAGGATTTCCTCTTTCATCCCTACCTTAAGTGACTTTCTAAAGCATGTTACATTGATTTGGTTCTCTTTAGTGAATGACTTATTAAATGATTTAATTAATCCTAGGTTTAAGTTCACTTTAAGTACTCCTATTCAATATGAGAGGCATCTTAAGATTAACTTGATTGAACTACTACCACACGATATATATATTAAATTATTCCTTTCCATCACACACAGCATGCATATGATTTGATCCTAAATGTATCTATACATGCAAGATGTTTTAGCACAATTATATGATGAGTGTATACATCTGTATTTAAAGTTTATATTTTTTTTCATTTGATTGAATTATTTAATGATATTAATTTAAAGCTTTATCCAAATTCTTATACAAAATACATAGGGATGAAATTAAATAGGTATGTGTCATTGTTAACTAGGGAAGTGAGATAATCAAATTATCTCCTTAAGGCTAACTAAAGCCTCGTATTCCTGGGATGTCCAAACTATATACCCATTTGTATTCAAACATATGTAAATTTATATACATTAATATAAGAAAGAAAGCTCCAAATCGCATGACTAACTAATTCAATCATTTATTCAATTATGAATGCATGTATCGTTGATTAAGAAAAGGGGTTCTAATTCCATAACTAAATACACATATATAAGAGACATAAACTAGTACATGCCATTGTTAATCAAGGAAGTGAGGTAATCAAATGACCTCCTTGGGGCTAGTTAAAGCCTCATATTTCTGGGATGTCCAGACTAAACACTTGCTTTTCCCAAATATATATGGATGTATACATAAATGAAGGAAGAAAACCCATGCAAAGATTGCATTTTTATTTGATTGAAACATTTATGCATGTGGATTAAAGTTCTATCCAAATTCCAATATAGAAATACATGAGAATGAAATCAAATAAGTACGTGTCGCTATTAACTAGGGAAGTGAGGTAATCAAATGACCTCCTTGGGACTAACTAAAGGATGTCCTGACTATATACTTATTAACATTCAAATACATATAAAACCACATATGAATTAAGGAAAAAAAAGCTTTACTTCACATGTCTAAGCTATAAGCACATGCAAACCTATATATATGTTCATAACTACTATCACTCCAATAAATGTAATTGATTCATAAATTTTGAAAAAATAATTTGACTTTATTAATGTTAATAGCCACACACATTATAAATTAATCCAACACATACAAGTTTACATAAAGGAAATTTATTTTACTTTACTTGATTTTGAAAAGATGAATGCATGATTTCAAATGACACACAACATTTAACATGATTAGAAAGGAATAAATAAATATAAACACATGATTTCATTCAATTATATTAATTCCAAAGGATAATAATATCAAATAAAATTGTTTAAGATAAACCAAAGTTTCTTTAATGTTATTTTTAGCTTCATATTTAATTTGAGTTAAGGAATGTGAGAAGAAGTTTGTTGATCCTAACCCCATTCCCATGTTTATGAGTTAATTTGGTTTAATAAAATGTGATTAAGTTGATTTTATGGATTAATTATGTTGTGATATGTATTAAATCCATTAATTAACCCTTACATATGTTACCTTAACATAATTATCCAAATAATTGAGCCAACATGATATGCAAATGAATTGAAAAGTAAATTAGCAATGGTCCTAGGAAATGAAAGGGTCTAATGCACTTAGCTCACAATTAATGGTTAATTAGATTAAGAAACTTAATTAAATACTCTTATGGGTTTCCCGCACACATGGATTAACCATAATTTTCTTAATTTCTTATAGGTTATTAAACACCTAAAGATCTACCCCTCAATTAATTAATTAAGATCTAATGTGATTTAAAATTTTAAATTAACTAATTAAGTAATTAATTAACCAATTAATTCCAAATTAATTTTTCTTGAAAAGTGAAAAGAACTTAGGGAAGGGATTAGGAAAGAGGTCTCAATCCTTTTCCATAAGTCCCCTCATTGTTAAACAATGATTAATGAGCCTAATTAATTAATTAGTTTATTGTTCATGTGATTAATTAACCCTTAATTAATTTAAGAAAGTAATTAGGGCTTAATTTACTAATTTTTCTAATTAATTAACCAATAAATCTTAAGAAAATTAGGGGAGGCAGAGGTCATCCCCTTAAACAATCTCAAAAAATTTGAGGTTAATTAACTAATTAATAAGGGAGTAATTAAGCTAATTATTTTTTTAATTAAATCCTAATTAAACCTTCATTACTATTCAAAATCACTTAAGGACATTTTAATAAATTCTCTCTAAAATATCTTTAAAACAACCATTTATTTATATTTATTGTATTTTCTATGATTTGTTATAAATATTTGAAGTTTCTATTAATATTGATTATTTAAGCCTAATTAACCCTAATCCCTGCTACATGGCTATGACGCGTGCACTTTCCATATGGCATGGCAGATTGGCTATTAAAGCGTCCAAGACGGCTGATGGTGATGGATGCTCCGCCGTCCGATCTTGGATTGGATGACACAGAATGATCTGGTTAATAAAGGATTAAAATGGCTCAATCTAATAAATCTAATCACGGTCGTCCATTCCACGGGTGACGAAGGAGGGAAGTCATCCGCCATTGCCTGCATGATTCGAGCTCACCCAAGCTCGGATCCAATCCAAATCGATCCCACACCTTTCCGATAATGATCGAAGGGGATCCAACAGTCAAGATCATGCGGCATTCAACTTTCCTTTGAAAAGCTCCAAAATAATTTCAAGAAAGCTCAGTTTCAATGGAATACCTCAACTTAATGGCGGTTCACACGCTTAAGGAAGCTTCATTTGGTGGAGAGCCCTGAGTTGCAATTGGGTTGATTCCAAGTGGTTGCTGGAAGACCAAGTTTTATCCTTTGAGAGGACTTGATCGAACTCCTACTTCTAGTGGGCTTGGAGCTCAAGGGAAGATTTTTTTTGCTTCGATGAGATGTGGGGATGGTGTGTGCAAAAGGAATTAGAATTTAGTTGTGGTTTGAGACAATTGGGATTGGACAATGGATGTCTTATTTCGGGTGAACTCGGGAAGAAAAAATTATGGTGAGGGGAAGCTAGAAAAAGGCTCGAGAGCTTGCTAGGGGAATTGCCTTAAGAAGCTCTTACGAATTGAATGGCACTCATGTGAGAATTGAGGGGGGGGGGGGGGGGCTATACACCTTTTCCATTGTGATGGAAGGATGGATCAAACTCCATATTTTGGTCGCCAACCATCGGGCGCTGGTCTCCACCTCCACATGGCATGACTTGAGTGGAGGGGAGGGGGGAGGCTCAAGGCAAGATGTGCCTTGATCTTTGTCCATGGGGTTTGGCCATAGAGGGAGTTGAGTTAACTCACCTACCTTTGGTCCATGGCAAGCAGCCTTAGGGTGGGCTATGTAAGCAAGTGATCCCATGTGGAGGAAAAATCTACAATTGATTTGACCCCATTTAGGTTTGGGCTAATCCCAAGTGGGTTTGGGTCAGGTTAGATCAGCTCCCAAGGTGTCATGGTTTGGTTCCAATGAATTTGGCTTAATTTAGGTCATATGGGTCATATGAGTCACTTTGGGTCATGTTGAGTTAGGTTGACCAATTAGTCAAATTGGGTCAAACTAAGGCTTGGGTTAGGTTCAAATGATGATTTGAATTTTTTTTGGTTCAAGTGGTTTCAATCAATTTGGCATAAGTTTGATTTTGGCTCATTTGGATTCAAATGAGTCAAATGGGTTAAATGGGTCAAGTTGACCAATTTGTCTAAATTGGTCAAATTATCTTGTGTTAGGTGTTGGTTCAAGTTCAATTGATCAATTGAATGGGATTGTAGGCTTTGGTTTGAGTTGATTTGGATTTAATTTGGATTTAGGCCCCTTTAGGTCAATTTGGGCTAAGTTTGTCAATTGGGTCCAATTGGCCAAATTGGGCTCAATTATGGATTTGGTCAAGTTCAATAATCAATTTGGAATGAACTTGAGCCATTGGTTGCAATCAATTTGTGTTGGATCATGATTTTACTTATTTTGGCCTTTTAGGCCACTTTGGGTCAACTTGGGTCAAATGATCAATTGGGTTTAGTTTGGCCTAACTGATGGTCAAGTCATGTTCAATCATTGAATCAATGGTTTGAATTAATTTAGTGTATGATAGGTTTTGGTTAATTTGAGTTCATATGGGCTAAAGGGTTGACTTGGTCAAATGGCCAAGTTGACTTGTTTGACCCAATTTATGACAACCCATCATCATGGGCAATCAACAATCATGATGGAGGGCTTAGGTTGGCTTAGTTCAATCCAATTTGGGTTGGATTAGAACTTGGCTCAAATGAGTTCTTTAGGTCACTTCAGTGTCAAGTGTCAATTGGCTTATTTTTGGTTTGATTTAAGTTTAGTTGAATTTATATTTGAACTTAGGATTGAAATATAAATCCGTAATCAATTTGGGTTTCAATATGTTTTAGTTCATTTAAAATTTTCAAGTCAAAAGAGCTAAGTTGGCTTGACTTAGGTTGATCTTGGTTTAGTTTGATGATTGTAGGTTTCATTTATATTTGGAAAGGTGATTGAATGAATGATTGATTCAAGAGAAAATCTATTAGTTTTGGCTTAATTTGGATAGGATTTGGCTAAGTCCAAGGAATTGGCTCAAAGGGTTTAAATTCGTATTTGATTTGATTTTGAATTCAGTTTTTGTCATTTAAATGTATATTTTATTTTTATTTGGGAAGATAATTGATGGAATAACTTATTTATAAAAAAAGTAAATTGAATTTGAAGTGATTTGAAGACATATTTGGCTAAGCTCATGACAGTAGGTCAAAAGGTCTTATAAAGGAATTTGATTTAGTTTGATTTATTTTTTATCATGGGAGTACAGATTTCATTTATATTTGGGAAGAAGATTTAATATATAATTAATTCATAAGAAAATCAATTGATTTTGGGTTGATTTGGGTTATGATTTGGCTAAGCTCATGGGATTGATTCATATGGCTTAGAAGGGTTTTGACTTAATTTGATTTAGTTTGATTTAGTTCTGATCATTTGAATGTATATTTTATTTATAATTGGAAAGATAATTGATGGAATAAGTGATCCATGAGAGGATTAATTGTGTTTGACTTGATTTGAATAGGAGATTTTGGCTAAGCTCATGAAAGTGGATTACATGGCTTAAATAGGATTTGACACAATTGTAGGTTTTAGAAAATTGGACTTGGAATTGAGTTTGGTTGTAAGTTTAATAGAGTGATTGAAAGGCTGAATTGATATTTGGAAAAATCAGTTGAGTTTGGATTGATTTTAATTTTGTCAAGGCTAAATCCATGGGATTCAATCATAAGACTTAAGGATTTTTTGATTTGAGGTTGAAATTGATTGTAAAATTTTGGGAATTTGAATTTGAACTCGATTTGAATTTGGGGTTTGGTTTGAGAGAGAACATGGATTGGGTTTAAAGAGGTAGGTAAGTCTCTCTAAGTCCCTAAGGCATAGCCTACTCATATGACTAACCCTTCCAAGTCTTTAGGCTTAGGTTAAGTGTTCACCTAATCACTAGAAGTGTCTTAAGACAAAGGAGCTCTTAGTGTCTAGAAGAGTCCTAGATCTATGATGAGAAGATTGAGAACTAACTCTAAAAGTGAGGTCAACATCGCCTTAGATGGTTTGGCCATATAAAATGTCATCTATCTAATGACTCCATTGGGAGAGTAGATGTATTTGATTTGCCTTATGTTAGAGGTAGATCTAAAAGACTTGGTTAAAATGTATATAAAATGACCTTAGTTTATTAGAATTAAATGAAAATTTGACACGTAATATGACACAATGGAGAAGGAGGATTCATGTAGCCTGTGGGCTTCAAAAATTTGCCACCGACCTCTTGATTAAGAGAGTATGATTTAATGTCACTGAAATTTTCAGAAGGTAGATGGAATAGTAGATAAAACACTACCCAGAGATTTCACCCTCATTTTGTGTGGACTTTAAATCTAGTTCCAGGTTTCCTATAGGTGAAAGCACCTATAGTTAATTACCCCTCTTAATGTTGAGAGAGCACTTTCGATTAAGGCTAGTCGTTAGATTGTTAAATTCGTAGTGTATAGTAGCAGCAAGTGGAGTTTGAAAATTTAGATTTATGAAATTTTATCATCTTTCAAACTTAAAATAGATGGTTGGGGGAATGATGACACGCCTAATCAAGATCCCATGGTTCCATCATACCGAGCTATCATGGTCCCTAGTCTACGTAGTCAGAGGAGGAAGTCAACAACGACGGAAGAATCCTTAGCCATGGGTTACATCATCCAAGAAAATCATGTAGACCTGAGGTGGTGTTTATCTAAGGAGACATGCTTAAGTCCACCTTAGCTGACATAAAGTTTTTTTCCTTATCAGGTGCACTTATGGTTCACAACTCAAAGGATAGAGTCATTGGGGAGCATACACGTCATGACCATAATATAATGGTGTCATTTGGCAACCACAACCAATGATCGGTATCATATGTGGGAGTCTATTAGCCAAACCACACGGTTAGAGGACACGGGCCACATCCTTACAAGCATGAGATTGATTGAGTAAACATAATTGTGTACTAGATTTGACATTAGCTCCTTTGTGAGCTAGAATTTTTTAATCACTCATCAACAAACAATTGTGGAAGGTGACTTAAATTTTGGCTTTAAGTTTTTAGAGATTAAATTTCATTTAGATATTTATAGCTTAATGATATATTAGATTTTACATTTGAGTTGACACTTGATTTAAGTTAATTTGATCTGAGCTTATGAATATATTTTGATAAAAGTATTCCCTCCTGTTGAAATCTCCATTCAACACAACAATCATCAGAGTGGTTTATTATTTTGGATCCTATCGACTCTATTAATTTAATAATAGAGAATTAGATCTACTATCATATGATAGAATTAGCTTCTCAGATGTCTTATTGAGTTAGAATTCTTATAATATTATTATTATATTTTTAGGTTTTATTAACCCAAACCCAATCCTAAGACCCAACCGGGAGTCAACCCGCACAACATCCTCAAAGACTAAATTTAAGCATTCATAGTGTCGGAGCCCATGCGGATTATTTATTTTAAAATTGATTTAACTTTAGGAGATTTGAATAGTGTTATTTATTTTGATTGAGTTTCATTGCAAGTTTAGGATTTTAGATTAAATTTTGACAAGATTTGTAGTTTCCGTATCCCCACATAGGGGCTACATGTGGGCCTACCCACCATGAAAGGCATGTATGGGTGGTGTAAATGCCACAATCAAATGCGCCATCTCATCATGCCAAGAAAGACATATATCTCAAGCACTGCATGTAACACGATTTTCCGTCACGATAAAGGTGTGTACTATATACTTGCAATGTCAAATTAAACATCAATTTTAGGTTTATATTTGATTTTATATTAAGCTGCTTAGGCCTTCTATTGGTGTAGAAGTTTGGTAGCATTTCGATAGCATCCCGACATCATCTCCATGTAGGGGGCTGCCTCGGGTATGTTGGACCTGCCCACTATGCCAAGAAAGACATGTATGGGTGATGTAAATATCACGGTCAAATGCATCATCCCACCATGCCAAGAAAGGTGTGTATGAGACTCTAAAGTATCTGTATGTAACTCATATTTTCCTATCACGCCAAGAAAGATGTGTATGGGTACTTATACACCTGCAATGTCAGTTTAAATAGCAATTTTATAATTATGGTTGAATTTAAGTTAAGTTGTTAAGGTCTCCTGATAGTATGAAAATTTAGAAATATTTTGGCAGCATCCCAGCATCTTTCCCTTGTAGGGGCTGCCTCAGGTATGATGGGCCTGCCCACCATGCTAAGAAAGACGTGTATGGGTGGTATAAACTATGGTTTAAATGCGTCATCCCACCATGCCAAGAAAGCCATGTATGGGGCTCTAAGATACCTACATGTAACACATATTTTGTCATCAGCAAGAAAGGCATTCTTATATACTCAAATAAGCACAAACTCATCAAAAAAAAAAGATGAGTAAAATAATTTATATTTCAACACAAACCGGCGGTATGGATATGGGAACGCACGGGCATGCAAGGGCACAAAGGGTGCGCGAGGTGCGCGTGAGTGTGCAGTGACCGCGTATTTGCAGATGCGAGAGGCGGGATAGTCTCATGCTGCTCACCTACAGGAATGACGGGACGGTCTCGATCGCTCATGATGCTCGAGTCACTGGAACGGACGGATGGTTGGAGCTGCTAGACGGGCTAGGCGACGCGTGAAGCCATGTGATCCGGAACGGAGGGGAGGAAGCAGCAGCTATTTTGATATAGCTGAATAGGAGAGTTAGGGTTAGGGTTAGATATAAGTAGGTATTAATATAGGTTTTTATTTAATTGTTTAATTAGCTATAATTTAGATTTTTGCACCGATATTATTATATAGGTAACATATATGATGATCTTAAGTTATTATGATGTTCTGATGAAATATTTGTTTTTACAATTAGAGGTTTGGTTTGAGTCGGCATCGAATTGGGTCAATTTCAGTTCAAAATGTGCATTGTCGCTTTCGACGGCTCGATATTTGGGCAGACTCATCCAAAATGAGCACATACAATCTCTTTTAAAAGGTTTAAACATTTTGATGCTAACGACGTGATCAATTTTGTGAACGGAGGTCATTTGGGCATAGTTGCGGCTTCCCAACCTCGATATATGCATAGGCACTTCGACAACCCTCCTAGATCGGTCGACCGTCGAATTGTGCAATATGTATATTATGATCAATTTTGACATTTTGAACACGATGATGACGTTCGTTCGTCAATCAGAGGCCATTTCATTGATTTTGGTGACACCGAGTGCATTTTAGCTCCAATTTGTGCACTATTGCATCCGAAGTCCATCGAATTTGGCTTGTAGACTCGACTTAACTGATGCAGCATGCATGGAGGTCAACATAGCGGGCCCCACATAGTGGGATAAAGGCTTATTTTTGTTGTTGATGATGAAAAGTCATTGAAGAAACTTACTAGTGCATGATGGGCAACATATTCAAAGATTAAAAGACTTAAGATGTATAAAAATGACCTTAATTTATTAGATTTAAATGAGAATTTGGCACATAATAAGACACAATGAAGAAAAAATTCATGTAGCATACCCCACACATAGTGGGATAAAGGCTTGTTGTTGTTGTTGGAGATCAAGGTCAATTTAGCTAAATTAGACCAATTTAGGTTTAATTAAGTAAAATTTTATTAATTAGATTTTGTATTTTTTTAGTGATGTTACTAACTTATGAACATCCTGTGAAGAGTATAGGGTTCATTAGCTAGGTCAATTTGGGGTCTTAATTCTAATTTGGTTGAGGGTAAACCAAATTGACTTAGCTTAGTAAAATAGTTGACCATGCTTAGGTCAAGGTGACTTAATGGTCAAACCACTTTGGAACACTCTATGGATGATTTAATTTGAACTAATTTGGCAAATGTAGTTAAATTAGTCCAATAGGTTAAAAAAGTTATTACTGGGCTCACCTTGGAAGACATTGTCCAATTGAGCTAATTGGGTCAAAATAATGGTCAGTCGAGATCATTGGAGTTTAAAGAACTTATCAAAGGAAATAAGTTCAATTAGAGGTCAACCTAATTAAATTATCATTTGAGTCTTTTTATTAATGGGTAGTTCACAAGTCGATTAGAATAATTTGTTTCAATCAATTTGGTCAAATTGATCAATTTGTATTAAAAAGATTCTTTTGAGTCAATTTTGATTAAATGTGTTAATTAGCTAAAGTGGGCTTTTTCAAATGTTACTTGAACTCAAACCATCTATGGTGAAATAATTGAAAGGGTTGTCAAAGTTTGGCTTGACTCAATTTAGTAAAGAGAATCAAATTAATCGATATTCCTTAAGGATCAAATTGGATCAACTATGTTCAAGTGAACCAATTGGCCTATCCATGAGAATTAAAATTTTTCCAAGTCATTAGGAGCAATCAATTTGAGAAATCTTGTCCTAAAAGGATCAAATAAGTCAATTTTAAATTAATTGAGTCAAAGGGTCCAATCAAGCTTCACCAAAGGGCTACTTATCTCTATATAGGTCCTTAATAACCTATCATAACATTTATAAAAGCTTGGTCATGGTCAATTAATCTAATTTAATGATTAGGGTTTAATAAACCTAATTAGATTTTATTATGTCAATCTAGAGTTTAAAGAGGTCTAGTTTAGCTTAATGGTCAACATTAATCATTTGGCTTAAAATCATCAAAGTGCTCCAAGTTTAAAGAAGTGTTAGTGCTGGTTTGACCACAAATCAAACCTAAATGCGCAAATCAAGCTAAAAAATTATTAATTAATTACATTGTAAAATCATCACATTGAATAAAAAATTAAAAGAGTAGGTGTTGATATCACCATTTAAATCCACTAAGATCTATAATGCACTGACACTTTCAAAAATTAGGTGAGCAGTGTCTGACATGTGTCGGATATGATAGAGAAGTGTCTAATTAAAATAATATTAAAAAATTAAAGGGATGTGTGTCCTAAATAATTGAATTAAAATTATATAAGGAAATATTTTAAATATAGTTTATCATATTTTAAATTATTGTAGAGAGTTTTGGAAATTTAGATGATGAGATTTGAGCCAAAAAAAAAGATAATAATAAGATATATTTATTACAAATATTTAAAATTATAAAAAATTATAATTAAATTTATAAATTTAGAATTGATAATAAATTTTATTCATTAAGATTATTAAAGTATAATATATATATGTGTGTGTGTGTGTGTGTGAGAATAACTTAAGTAATTAATTTAATTTTTTAATTAAATGACTTATTTTTATTATTTTTAATATTTTATCTATTTAATTTATATATATTATTCTTAATTATTATAATAATGTCGTGTCCAATGCGTGTACGTGTCTTATATTTTTAAAAATAGAAGTGTCTCGTGTCTGTTTCGTGTCGTGTCTGTGCCTATGCATCATAGACTAAGATTAATTAGTATTAAATCTTGAAAGATATCTATCATAGAGCTAGGTAACATTAAAACTATTGATAAAGATTTAATATAATTTAAAATTAAATTATTAAAGGGTTCCTCTTATAATCTTTGTCAAATCTATTAGAATTCTATAATCATCCTAAGATCAGGTCGAGTCAAGACATATGCAAGCTAAGACTCAAGGCTAAAATAGGGATTCTCGCTTAGCATCTCTTGGAAATAAAATCTAAAAAATGAACTAGGGAATTGTAATTTGAAATTGAAATTGATATGGAGGAGTGCTTGTAACATCTATAGGAGTGAGCCTGAGGTCTAAGTAAGACGATTATCTTAGTCAAGTTTAAATGACTAAGATTAAAATAACTGCTTAATCTCATTATGAAGAGCAACTTAAATAATTAATTGCGGCCATCAAGTCATATACAATGCTAACATTTTGAGTTCCAACTATGTCAATGAATTTGTGAGTCATTTGGTGCAATTAATATAACAAAAATTGCTTTATTAGTTGAGGTTTATGCTGAAATGGGTTTTCTTGGCAATATCAAAGGTTTATTGAATAAGTTGATTTGTGATTATTTTGACCTAAAATGGAAACAACTTCTATTATTTAATCCCTAGTTAAAGATCTAAAGAAGAAAGATGGATTGGATTATTTGTGTTTCAAGCACATAAAGTAGATATAATTAAACTCAAATTGATGAATTATAATAACTAATGCTTTCTTAAACATAAATAATAGATTATTTGAAAAAAAATTATTAGAGTAAATGAATTAAATAGAAAAAGCACAGGCCTTAAATATAAGAAATAAACAATATTGGTTCCTTTATTAAATTGGGACAAAATACTTATTGCATGTAAATTTTTATTTTATAGGCTTACTTAGGAAACTTACTTTCTCTGAAAGTTAAGAATATTTATTGCAACTCCGAATAAAGTAGCAAAGAAAACTGCAAATAGGATGACTATAATAACTCCCAAGTAATCATGCTTGTATCCAAAGTAGCTCCTAACAAATTCATCCACTGTTTGATTTGTATCAAGTAAATTGTTATCATCACCATATGAGAAGAAATCAATCCATATAGTGTCATGCAACCGACAAGCCCAAGAGTACCATCCACACCAGGGCATTCTCTACAAGATGAACACATCATTTAATCTAAGCGACGAGATGGAGATATCATAAATTAAAGAAGACACAACTAGAAGAAGTTCATTAGTACCGTTCTTGGGATGAGAAACAGTAAAAAAATATTCCAAATGCCATAAAATGCATTCGCTAGTATTGTTGCTATGTTGTAGTTGGAGGTTAAGGCAACAGCTAACATGCCATAATAAGTGTAGTATGACAAAGTCCAATGTGTAAAGATAATGTACCAAAACAACTTGGAAGCCATCCATTTGAATCCAATCATCAAATAAACTATGATGCTATATAGTGATTGAACGAAGATATAAGGTTGCTCAATTACAATGAATATTAACATTGCAATATATATTACATATATATATATATATATATATATATATATATATATATATATATATATATATATATATATATATATAAGAATCAAACTATTAAGTGTTTTATAGCAAAAAATTAAACTATTATTACTTGTCCAAAGGCATAGGGTAATCCTGAATACATTCTAGATGCTCTTTCTCTATAGAAGACTGTACGCTCAGTGGCCACAATTGGTTGAATTCCAGTAGAATATAAGAGTCCCATAAATATAACATCAAGGTACATGGAGCCCATTGCGTTGAATAAGTCTTGTTGCTTTGCTCTATAACCATGTAAAATATTTAAATGCCATGAAAAAGTTATTTATATAGTAATTAAATTAATAAAAAAAGTATCAACATGTAATCTTGTTTAAGCGTAAAACATACCTTTACTACCCTAGGTCCTAATATATTGTCCCAAATGTCAATGCTATTAACATCTGACGAGAAATCTTAGTGCAAAGATAAGGTGGATTCCTCCAATATGACAAGTATTGTTTCAGAGACAAGCATTGTGTATGAAACATTTGTGGGTATTGTGTTGAAAAGTGAAGATCATTAGATCCAAGAGGTGGTATGCTTAGTTCTGCAATAATTGCTTTATTCTTCGTATATTAGTAAGTCAGTTATAGATATGAAAAATGATATGGATTTAATATCTTTCTCACTTACTCATAAAATTCTGAATTCTTTTATACTTGACAAAAATCAATTCCTAATATTTGTTCTTGAGCTATGGTGGTTACTTCTAACATCCATGTCGCAGGATTGCAACCATCTTTTAATTTATCGATTCCTTCAATACCCTAATGATATATAAATAAAAAAAATTATAATTATTTTAATTTTGATTGTAAACGACATAAGATGAAAGAACAACGTTATGGAATCACCTCAAAATAATTAATGATGTTATAAGAATGGGGTCCCTAAGGCCCAAAATATATTTGTTCTCCTCCTTTCTTCAGTAGAAGTAACTATAGTTATCAGCAAAATCAATCACATCATATATAGGTATGTCATGAATTTGAGTCATGGAAGGCACTCTATGTAAGAAAAGGTTAATCATTGCATGATTAGGACAATAACTTTTGAAATCACATTTATCTTAGTAGTTTCATATATTGGGCTGCCCTTTTGATTTTGGTTTCAATTTAAAAGCTTATTGTTGAAGTTTATTCATTCTATGATATTTCTTACCTCATCAAATGACTCAAAAATATCAATGCTAGGTTGGTGGATTGTGCACAATATGGTCCGTTTGGTTTCCACTATATTCCTTATTGTTCTCAACAATACACGCTTCTAGCATCAAGAGTAAGTAGGCTCATCCATAAATATTATGGAAGGGTTAGAAACTAGCTCAACAGCAATAGTTAGATGTTTACGTTGCTCAATGGATAACCCATTCACACTTGGAAGCCCAACCAATGCTTCCTTTATAGATGTCAGCTCTACAAGATCCATTATCTCTTCTATGAACATCTACAATATTTATTTAATCAATTTTATTAATAAATCATGATCTCAAAACAATATTTAAGAAAAGGAAAATGCAACCTTTTTTTATTCTAACATAACATACTTTTTTGTTGAAAAATCTATTTCATAAGGTAAACGTAGCCATGTAGAGAAAGTAAGAGATTCATAGATAGTTATATTTGGAGAGTGGATATCATTTTGTTCACAATATCCTAGCATGCGAGCAAACATTTCTTATTTTTTAGGATATCCAGATATAGTTATGTTTCCCTCAAGGTATCCTTTGTTTTTTCTCCCTGCAAGCACATCCATCAGAGTGGTTTTTCCTGCACCACTAACACCCATCAATACTGTAAGCACTCGGTCTAAAGTATCCACTCACACCTTTAGTAGAACCAATTTTTCCTCCACAACACCTCGATCTTTCATTTCCTGGAGAAGAATAATGCAAAGAAATGATTTAGTATTATACATAAAAGAATTTAGAGGGTGGCTCTAGAGAAATGATTAATTTTCATTCATTATAATATGGAGTTAATATGCTCATGATAACAAAAGCAATCTCTATAAAGTAGGTTAATATTCCATATATCAACCATTTGCAAGAATTTTGTATTGGAGGATATAATAAACAATAAAATGATGAATATGTTAAATTACCTTTGGCATATCTATAGAGAATCTTATATTGTCAAAGGTGATAGAAAGTGGTTTAAATGGAAGCACCATTCCATTCCTTTTAGCTGAATCACTAATTTTATTTGCATATGTGAGACTGATCATTTGTAATCTAAAGATGAGCATTTGTGAAGCCCTACGATGTGTTATACTTACTCTCGAATAATGAATGGCAATTAGATCCTCCCACTCCACTTGAAGGACCATCAAGTTCTTCAATCCTATTTATTTCTTTTTTTCCTTCAAGGTTTCCTCGATATACCATTGAACCAAATGCAAAAATTATTAAATTTTAATTACATATGATATTTTGATTTATGCAAGCAATTTAGTCAAATGAAAGAGCATAAGAAGGTTCTCACGTTTGAAAAATGAAAGTGATATATTGAAGAGAAAATTGAATAGAATCACATATCCAAATAAAGCTGATGCGCCAATCCAATACCATTTTGCATCTTGGAAAATTCCTCGAGACTTTAGGATACTCAATCCAAGTGTTTGATTTGTTCCAGGTATGATCTGTAATAAATGTTTAACCAAAATTATCTATCGTCATTTGTTACTCCTATTTTTATTCTTTATGTAATGAAACATTAATGTTTGTCTTACCTGACTCCATTTTTGTCCAAGAATTCATTAACTGAGATAGCATTTTGTGAGTACATAAAAGGTGAGATCCAATAGTCACATATCCACCATTTTTTTATAGCATCGTAGATAACATAAAGTCATGATTGATACTTATAGCATTAGAAAGAGATTTTGATAGCAAAGCTCTAACCATGTGCAAGAATGAATCCACCCAAAAGTATGATTGTAAAGAAATGCAAAGTGTAATCACATTAGCAATAATCATGATTCACCAATTATAGCAATTAAACAAATAATCCACCATTAGATGAACTAGAAGAAGTATAAAGTATTGCTTCATGAACCTGTAGGAAATGTCAATTTCAAGTGTTAATAAATAAATATAATCATTAAAATTTAATCTATTATATGTATGAAACCTTGTTGCACTTGGATCATATCCAATAACATGGTAAGTGATGATCACCCGATAGTTACTTCAAAAATTGAAAATGGTATTTTCACAATCCATGTCGGTATTCCATAAGCCCATGAAGGATACAAGTGATGATCCCTTTGTTTAGAAGACAGGAAGCTTAATGACAGTCAAAGCAAGCTCAGCGAGTCCAGTTGAGTTCACAATGACCATTGAGAAGTAAAGGGATCCCATAAAAATAATTCCATCATTCACTATGTCATGGTGCATGTTTGTCCTTGTAAATATTGTTATCATAACTAATGCCATGAACATGACCTGATAGAAAAAAAGAAAAGAAATGAGGGTCTTCTATTTATTGATCTTACAAATTTGCATCATTAGCTGACCTAGAATGCCCTGAATGCATAAACGAATGAATTCCTTTTGATCAATAGAAATTCAATTTCAGCTCAAGCTTTCAGCAGATCTATTTTACCAACACCGTATCTCGAGCTAGTCAAAGCATCAGTGTGGCACTTACTTCTATCAAATGGGATAGATAGCTCTCTTTTTAACCTTTTTCCAACATGAAATGATAAAATTTTTAGAAATTTTCTAAGAGACACATAACTATATTCTCATATCTTCCCCAATATTGTTGTTGATCTCTTCTTGATGTCACCTATGAAATCAATAAGACAACAATTAATTTAATCTCTTAACTAAAATTTACTTTATAGGATGCAAGACATTTCTTCATGCTTTGCTTGGCTGTATCTTTTACCTAACCTCTTCTAAGAAGTTTGGGACAGCTTTCCTCTCCGGGCACTTGAATCCCATGGATTCAAATAATTCGAGGGCATGCTCAACAGGGCCTTGGTATGCTATGTATCCATCTGACAATAGTATGATATCATCAAAGAGCTTATATGTCTCTGGTGGTGGTTGTAGTAGGGAAACAACTATTGTTTCAGAATATGTGCATTTTTGCCTTAATGAGTTCATTATGTGGGACGCCCAACCCAGTTGATATCTCATCCATGAATAATGCTCTTGCTGGGCCAACAATCATCTCCCCTATATCATCATTAACAAATAAAAAGTATCGTTTCATCCCGTATCGTGTAATGCAATTATATGAACAATCAGTTGACTTACCTATGGTGACACGCTTTTTTCTCCCCGAGATACCTCACATATCATTTCCTACTATGGTATGCACAACCATCTAGCCCTAAAATCTTTTTCAATGAAGAAGAAAGTGATGATATATAGTTTCAAATGACTGCCTAAACCCTCTTAACATATCTCCATATGGAGGAGTTAGTTTATAAAATGCATTAAAGTTAGTTGAATGAAGACTGTTTATATGATACACAATCTTAATGAACATGATAAATTATTATTATTATAATTCCCTATTACATGATAAGCAACTACCTTCAATGTGTGCCCTGTGATCGCTCCAGTTTCTCTCCCTTCACCTGATATTGCCTGCACAGAGCTCAAGCCGTAACCTCCTCGCATATTAAAATATATCAAATTTCATTAGCAAGAATAAGAGTGATTTAAATGACCTTCATAAATGCATTTCTTCTCAACAATTCATATAACATATGGAATATTTTTTTAGTTCTTATGAAATAACATACCAAATTTTTTATAGCATTTCTTATTGTGTTCAAAGTGACAAAATGTTATGGACCATCATATCCAACTCCTTGACACCTTGCAGAACTGTGGTTTCTCTCACAGCATTCTCAATATGGAGGTCATCGATTTATATAAGTGTCGCTCATGAGGGACAAACTCATTTATTTGATGGCCATTATATGTCACATCTCCGTAAAACCTATCGTGTTACCTTCCATATACAAAGTTAGTTTTGATGGTCTGTGTCTTAACTAGGAAGAAAAAAGAAAATGAAATTTAAAAATGTGAATAAAATAAACATGAACATCAAGACCTTTAAATTAGAATGCAGCCTTCCAGAAAGCGCTTTTAACAAAGTGGTCTTCCCTGAAGATGGTGGACCTAGCGGTCATCCTAATAATCACGTTAAAATTTATTTATCTAATTAGCTTATCAATAGTAGACTTTGATATATTATACTAATCAAGTGACTTCAAAATAATAAAAAGATAAACCTGAGGCTTGATGATTCCACTTGCATCTTGAATGATGGTGAATGGCCTTTTTTTGCTTTGTATTAAGTGCAAAAAGTGAGCAAAAGTCTGGTTCAAAATTATTAAAAAATGCAAAGAAAAAAAATATTTTTTAGCTTATAATAGCATTATTATAAAGGAACTCAACAAAAAAAAGGATTGTCTGATTCTTTATTATAAACCTCTATAGCGTTCAAAAAATAATTGAAGAAGGAAGAGATGCTTCGCCTACATGCAACAATATGCTTGAATATCGCACCTCAATGGCCACAATCAATTCCAACACTGCAGATTATCAGACAATTAATGATCCATAGTAACACATTGAAAGCTCACAACTTATTTTTCTTCTAAAGTAGGACTATTTTTCTAATGTGTAGTGAGTGTTTCTCTAATTTTAACTCAATTCTTTCAAGCATTTTCTCACATTTTGGAAACCCTAAAACTATGAGAGTGTTGGTCTTAGTTAAAAAAATGATGAAATAAAGAAGGCAACTGGTTACCATTGCACCACACCTAAGCTTAATTTTTTGTGATTTAAGGATTATTTTAAGCACTAGTGTATGTACACTTTAGTTCTCTCTTGACTCGAGAGGAGTTAGTTGAGGATTATGAGGAGCAACACCTCTTTTCTTATGAGATTTAAGGTTAAGGGTAGTATATTCAATACAATGTCTAAGAGGTAAATACTATTTATTATTATTATTATTATTATTATTAGATCATTCTATCTTTTATTTATAAGACATTATATTTTATAATTATAACTTGTCCAAACAAATTGTTGTGGATGGAACATTCATGAGAGCATTTAATGTCTCATTACATAAAAAAAAGTTCAATATACATAGATAAATGTATGTTTTGTGGAAATTGGTGGCAAATAAAATATTAATGATAAGATGATGCAAAACACTTATTGGCCATAGATGCAATGGCAAGCATTGACATTGGTTTCAATGTCAGTTATTTACCTTATCTATGATGAACATTAGTGTTATAGACAATAATGATGTGGTTTGAGATTGGCCCTCTTAATGTTGCTAATTATAGGGTTTGGAGATCTTTTTAAAGGGCTAAGAAGAGGACTTAGGCATTGGTGAAATGAAATACCATGAATAATTAGAGTTAAGGTTATCAATTAGCTCAGGCAACAAAAATAACTCATAATATGAAAAAACTTTAATTTTGACTTTATGATTTTATTATAATAAAACTATTAATCCTTTGGGGTTGAAACTCTGGATGATGTTAATTCAAATTGTTTTGGTATGTTTTAAAGAATTTTATAATTTTTAAAATAATTCTTAAAAAATTTTAAGATTTTTTTAATATTAGATAATAAAATATTTGATCAAATTAAAAATAGACTTCTAGAAAATAGATTTTAGGGAATGAAACTAAACTCTAAAAAAATAGTATTTTAGAATTTCTAGTTATGATTTTAAAACTTTCACTCAATTTAAAAGCTCACTTATTAGGTGGGTGCTACAATAAAACTAGGTGTTGTTACAAAAAATCCCTAAGTTGACCTTCCTTAGTTGGTTTTCAAAAAATATAGAAAATAATAATTAGGTAACAAAAAAGTTTAGAAGAGGGCTACAATAAGCACTATAATTTATGCACAAAATGATAAAAATAACCATCAAAATGACTAATAAAAAAAAGATTTCTTTTCATGGTAAGTGGCAATCATGATAATCTGAATTAGAAAATTCACTAATAATTTTAAAAAAAAAATAAAAACGTACAAAATAAAATAGCATATACAAGTAATAATAATAATAATAATAATTGAAAACTATTTTGGGGTCTGAAGTTAGATTTTAAATTTTTTGCAACCTAGTTTTCAATCGATAAAATCAATTTGACAATTAAACCAAATTATTGAAAACTAACTAAGCACATCAGGTTTGATTTTATTTTTATGATTTTAGAGATCAATAAGCTCATCAAAATTCTTTAAAATTCAAATAATATACCATCAAAATGGTCTTTGATCTTGAGAAGAAGGCTCTAATGATATATCTGGAAGAAGCCTCTCCACCACCGCCTTCCTTCTCCTTCTTTCATATGAAGCTCTTCAAGCTCTTCTGCTCATCTTCCTTACACTCTTAATACCAAAAATTCATAAATGCAGACATATATATATATATATATATATATATATATATATATATATATAGTATATATATATATATATATATATATATAACAATCTATCATGAAATAATTAATACCTGATTAATGAAGGAGATTATACATTGCACTCTAATGATTTCATGCCATCTCTTGTCAATATATAAAAGTGTTAATTGAACGCAATCAAAGCTTGGATGTATCTTTTGTATTAATCGAGTGATTTGATGAAGTCTCCATTATTTTATTTACAAGCTGCTAATAAGAGGGTAAAATAAATAGGATCTTTTCTTTAAGTAATGTTAAGATAATTATTTAATTCATGGTGTCACCTAGTTGATAGAGGTGTTAAGTCCTATGATTCACAACTCAAGAGATCGAGTTATTGAGGAACTTATGAGGTGTGACTGTAATATAGTGTAGCCACTTAGGAGCTAGACCACTTGATTATAGGACCATATTGTGAAATTTAATGGGGTCATTAAGAGGTCAAATCATCTTACCATAAGGCCAATTATAAGAATAATTTTGTGATGTTATTGAAAAGTCAAACCATTTGATCAGAGAATAAAGTGTCATATTCTTTGTATATGAGAAAAAAATCTACATTGTTAAGTTAAGATAGCAATTTAAGGAAAATAATAAATTAATAGTATCATTATGTTTATTTTTCTATTTCTATTCATATGTGATAGTTATTTATTTCTGAGCTTTAGGCTCAATTGAAGCGAGAATCATACCATATACTAAAATATTGGTCTTAATTTATTTTTTAAAATACTAACATTGAACAATAAAAATGATATGTGCATTAAAATAACTAGATGAATTGGTCAATGAGAAATTAAGTTAAGGAGTTGAAAATATAGTTTTACTTGGAACGTTGATTGGTCGAGGGGTCAATGAAATTTGGCTTTTTCTGAATTAAAGCCCAGCATAATGTGCCAACAACCCAATTATTATGTCTAGTCTTATCTAGTCTCGTGAATTTGATTAGCTATCAGTACTGTGCCATATATAATGATAATAACATAATGTTATGATTAGCTTTAAAATAAGTTTAAATTAAATTTCAAATTGTAAACAGAACAACGAGGCGGCGATGGCTCTAGGGTTTCCCTCTTCCTGTCGGCTCTGAATGGATATCTGGTTTGTTTCCTCACTTTACTTTTCAATCGGTGGTTTGTTCTAGTGGATTGGTCTGTTTGCGCTTGTTTCTCCTGTCTGGCCGAGAGTTCCATTTTTTTATGCCCTAGTTCTGTCATAATGCATTTGGCTTTGGTAATGGATTTGCTTCTACTTCCTCCTTTCCTCATCTCTCCCATGGCTCTAGCTCAGTGGCTAACTCACACCCCCACCCGACCGCCCCTTTCTCGTAACTGGAAAGCGAGTTCACACGGAAAGTTCAAATAATGTTTCATTAGCCTACATCCCTTCTTCAAATCCTGAAGTTTCATTCTCTGAGGTCGAACTTGTGGAGGGTCAGAAAGAATGTGAACTCTCTCTTGTCGGGCATGCGATTGGTAAACATCCCTACTATGGTTCTCTTTTGGCCGCAATTAAATGAAAGTGGTCTTTTAAAGGGCATCTTGACTTGCTTATACTGGAGGGGGATTTCTTTCTTTTTTTGTTTCTCTTGTAAGGAGGATTTTGATCTTGTATGGGATAGTGTCCCTTGTTTCCTCAATGGAAGGTCGCTTCATTTTCATGAAATGGTATTGGGATTTTAGACCTATCAAGAAAATTTTTCAAAAATTTTGTTGTGGATTAAGCTTCCAAATCTTCCGTTGTGCTACTGGAATGATGAGGGATTCTCCAAAGTCACTAGAAAAGTGGGGAATCCTCTTGCAGTGGACAACCTCACGACATCCAAATCCAATTTGCTCAGACTGTCCGTTCCTTCCTCCACACTCCCTGACTTTGTGTTATTAAATTTGAATGGGGTAAAGTATGAGCAACCCGTTGTTTATGATTGGAAACCTAGTGCTTGTTCTAAGTGCTCAACTTTTTCCCATGTTCCTTCGAGATGTCCACTAAATCCATCCCCCAGTCCTCCTGTAAGGGGACGCAGTAGAAGCAGAAGACCTCAAACCCTTCCCTCCCGACCACTCATGGGTGCAACCCCTACCATTCCCACTGCTACTACTTCTCACTTGACCCAAACCGTTCTCCTAATGAGAACCCCTTCCTTGGTTGAGCAAGCTCTCCATGAGATCATCCTCCACACACATACAAACCTGTAAATGACCTTAATCAACTTGATAATCCCCCCCCCAACCTTAGATAGATGAGCTCGACCGCCTAAATGAGGAGATGACTGAGCCTCATACCTCATCTATTCTTAACTCTACTTATACTATAACCACCCCGCCTCCTAAATATTCATCCACTAGATCCCAAGAATCTATCCAAAAAAACTCTAGGGAATTCTTCCTTGGAGAAAGACATTCCCAATCCCCTAACAATGCCTCCTTCCTTGTCCAAAAGATTAAGAAGAAAGACAAAAATTATTAATTGGTTGGCATGTCTCTCCCCAAACTAGGAAGTTGGAATGTGAGGGGTTTGTTGGCGAAGGCGTGATTCGCGGATTTCTTATCAAGGACTTCCACCTTGATATGTTCTTGGAAACCAAGATAAATTCGACTTGTCAACCCTCCTTTAAGAAGAAACTTACCTTATTCTCTTGAAGATAGTTACATCTTTGATCGGTTTTGGGTGGTAATTTGGCTAAAATGGAACCCGAATATCCTCTCATTTACTTCCACCATTATCAACTCAACTCATTCATGGAAAAGTACATTCCAACCAAAATTTCTTTGTGCTCATAATGCTGCTAATGAATGACTAGAGCTCTGGTCAACTCTTCATCATATTTCTACCACAATGAATGAACCTTAGCTGATCCTTGGAGACTTCAACTGTATTTTCTATTCTCATGAGAAGATGGGAGGTAATTCTATTCCTCCTAACGTTATCTGATTTTAAAGATTGTGTTAATGATGCTGGGTTAATGGATCTTACTAACTCTGGGCTTTTCTTCATATGGTCTAATTTTTGGGTGGATAACCATATAAAGACAAAGATAGATAGAGCTATGTGTAATTCCATCTGGCTGGATTTTTTCACTTCCTCCTCTTATAAGATGCCTCCTCCCTTATCCTCGAATCACTCCACCGATCATATCAAGCAAGATCCAAGGAAACACCATTTATTTTCCAGAATTATTAGGTCCATCTCCCTAATTTTTAGACTTTGGTAAAGACGGCTTGGTCTAAATTTGTTTATAAGATCCCATGGTGGTTCTATTCAAAAAGTTACAATCGGTTAAAGAATCCCTCAAAAATCAAAAGTTGGATTCCTCTCCTCTTGAGCAGTTAATCTTGAATCTAAAAGTCGACTGAGATGTGAAGCTCCTAGAAAGTGAGCCCACTAATTCATACTATATTCAAAACATGAATGAAATCAATTCTAAATACCAAGAGGCAATCAGATTGGAGAGTCTATGGGTGAAGCAGAGAGCTAAAATATCATGGCTCTCTCATGCCGATGATGATCTAAAGTTCCTTTACTGCTCTATAAAGGAAAGACGGAATAATAATCATTAATTCTCCTTATGGAGAGGGTACTATATCTTGCCTTCTAATTTGGCTACTAAAATTTATCTCTACTATTCAAACCTCTTCAATAAACATTACCCTGATGATTTGTCTTGTTCGAACATCCCAGCTGGCTCCACTATTAACCCCTCCCATTTGGATGAAATTGGTGGCCCTATCACTAACATTGAGATTATTAAGGCCCTTCATAGTATAAATGAAGACAAAACACCTAGCCCTAATGGTTTTACTTCCAAGTTTTTTATTCACTATTAGGATATTATTGGTAAACAATTCTTGCTAGCTGCCCACCACTTTTTCAATACTCAAAAACTTCATGAGGCTTTCAAGCATATCATCATTACCTTAATTCCAAAAATTAAACATTCAAACTCATTGGCTGATTATAAACCAATCTCTCTTTGCAATACATTTTACAAAGTAATTGCTAAAGTCATTGCTAATAGACTCAAGCCATTCCTCCCCTCTATTATTCATCCTGCACAGTATGCTTTCATTAAAGGAAGAGATATTGCTGATAATATTGCGGTGGCCCATGAAATTTGCTATGATTTTGATAGTAGATGGTCACACAATCATGTGCTAAGATTGACCTTCATAAGGCATTTGATAGTTAATAGAAGAATTGTCATCTAGAGGTCGTCCTTGCCTTCTAATTTGGCTACTGAAATTTATCTCTACTATTCAAACCTCTTCAATAAACATTACCCTGATGATTTGTCTTGTTCGAACATCCCAGCTGGCTCCACTCTTAACCCCTCCCATTTGGATGAAATTGGTAGTCTTATCACTGACATTGAGATTATTAAGGCCCTTCATAGTATAAATGATGACAAAACACCTGGCCCTAATGGTTTTACTTCCAAGTTTTTTATTCATTATTAGGATATTATTGGTAAACAATTCTTGCTAGCTGCCCACCACTTTTTCAATACTCAAAAACTTCATGAGGCTTTCAAGCATATCATCATTACCTTAATTCCAAAAATTAAATATCAAACTCATTGGCTGATTATAGACCAATCTCTCTTTGCAATACGTTTTGCAAAGTAATTGCTAAAGTCATTGATAATAGACTCAAGCCGTTCCTCCCCTCTATTATTCATCTGCACAGTATGCTTTCATTAAAGGAAGAGATATTGCTGATAATATTGCGGTGGCCCATGAAATTTGCTATGATTTTGATAGTAGATGGTCACACAATCACTTATAAGATTGACCTTCATAAGGCATTTGACAGTGTTAATAGAAGAATTGTCATCTAGAGGCTGCTTCAGAAGGGGTTTCCCAAGGTGTTTGTGGATTGGATTGAAGGTTATATTTCGAACATCCCATTTTTTATCATCTTGAATGGTCAATTAGAGGGATTCTTTAAATCTTTTAATGGTTTAAGATGGGGATGCCCTCTTTCCCCTTTTCTATTTTCTATTATAATGGACATCTTTTCCTGTCTTCTGGAGAGGAAAGTGATGGATTCTTCCTTTAAACCGATCGTTATAGGTAACTGCCTTATCTCTCATCTTCTCTTTGCTGATGATATTCTAGTGGTTGGTGAAGCTGAGCCTTCCTTTACTATGGCACTCAATGAAGTCTTGGGGTGTCTTTCTTCCCTTACGGGTCTCTACGTGAACCATGCCAAATCTCAAATATGCTTTCCTAATTCATACGGGGTTTCAAGTAATATATGCAATATCCTGAATATGGAGGCGGGGAATTTCCCCCTTAAATATCTTGGTCTTCCCCTAGTAGTAGGTCCTCTCAAATCTATCCACTTCTCTGCTCTTCTTGATAAGCTAACAAATTGGTTAGCGGGTTGGAAATCTAAATGGCTTTCTTATGGGGGTAGACTCCAACTTATCCGTTCATCCATAAACAGAGCTATCTTACCTACTGGCTCTGGGCTCTTGTGATTCCTAAGTGTATTCTCAAAAAATTACCTCTCTTACTGCCAAATTCTTTTATCATGGGGATGTGGTTAAAAAAGATGCACCCCATCTCGTGGTTTAGGACAATCTTACCTAGAGACAAGGGTGGCACCGGTTTGATTTCTATCAACACCCTCAATGTCTTATGCAAAACAAAGGTTTTGTGGAAATTACTCCATCATTGAATGGAGCAGGAATAAATATGGGTTTATTTGGGAAAAAGCTCAGCGCTCCTCAGCATTATGGAGAGAGCTTCATCTTTGTGCCACAAGATTTAAAAGGAATTTACTTTACACTGTTGGTGATGGTACCCGCTTCTCCCTCTTTTTTGATCAATGGTGCATAGGTAAATCTATTATTAAGTTGTGTGGGGCTGAATGTTTCTCCCTGATCAGCCTTCTTAATGAATCTACTCTTAGTGGGCTGATTAACAATGGTGCTTGGGTAATACCTGAATTATTCCACAAGGGTTTTCTGGACTGTGCACAAATCATTAGGCTAATTACCTTACATTCTGGGCAAGACACTATTCGTTGGAATGGTGAGACTAGTTTTGGGAATAAATATGTCCTGAGGAATATGTATGATTCTCTACCATCGGTGGATTGGTCAAATGATATTTGGTTTAAAGGATATGCTATAAACTTTGCTATTTTTAGTTGGATGGACATTCAAAATGGTCTCAAAACTTCTGATGTGCTTTGTCGAAGAGGTCTTGACTCTATCTTGGATTGCATTCTTTGTAATTCTGAAAGGGAATCACAAGCTCACCTATTCTTTGGATGCCCCTACTCTCTAAGCATCATCAGGTCTTTCGTGCCTAATGGTAGTTTCTTTCTTTTCCACCCGACACTTCATATTATTCTATCAGCCTTTTGGATCATAAAGTCTTGAAGAGACTTTACTTGTTAATTGTGGCGATGTCAGTCTATTCTATTTGGTGTAAGAGGAATAAAAGGATGTTTGCTAACCAATGTTGTTCTCTAAATTCCATATCTCTTGGAAATTAAAGTTAAAGTGGCAACAAAAATTCATCATTGGCCTATGAAAGACTCTTAGCCTCTTGAGGTTAGAAGAATGCTGGAAACTTGGACAAACTTTGAGAATTCTGGGAACTCTGTTATTCTTGATCATCCCCCATTGTTGGGGTAGTTTTTTGTGCTCTGTTTTTTTACTTTTGGCCTTTTTGTTGATGTTTTGGTGGCATTTTTGCTATTTTTGGCTATTTCTTTCCATAGTGGTTGCTGCTATTTATTCTGCAATTTCTTATTGTGCTGGGAGTTTTTGTTCGGACTAAATCATTCTTGCAGGGTCTTTGATCTTATTGTGTCTGCTGGGCCTTGCTGTTTCTTGGGCCATTTTGTTTTACTAATTGTGCTGGGAACTCTTATTTTGGCCTTCAGGATGATTATCCTTGGGTTGGTAGTTGATCTTGCCTTGTCTCTGGCTCTGTTATTTGGGCTATTTCTTTTTCTGCTTTGTGCTTTGGAATTGTTGTTTTTGGTGGATGGTGCTTATGGGTTCCTATGATGCTGGGTGGGTCTTTGAATGGACGATGATGAGAGAGGAGCTGCTCAGTTCTATACCTTGGCTTCTAGCAGCTTTTGGTGCTTCCCCCTGGATGGACTGCATCTACAACCTGGAATAGATTTCTTCACCCTGCAGGGCTCTCTTTTTCTTCAGTATGGATTTTGGTTCCATTGGAGAGTAGATTGACCTGTGTTTACTATTGTCCACTTATATTTTTGGTCTCTGAGTCCATTGAGTTGTTGCTCTAGTTGTGGTTTTTATTAATTTGTTACAGCTTTCTTTCGTCTCCTGGTTAGCTTATACTTGTAATTTATTACCTTATACCTTGGAATGAAATTGGGTTTGCCCTCAAATTTCCCCAAAAAAATTCAAACTGCATATGTTCATACTACATGTTAACTCTTTCTCTCTCTCTCTCTCTCTCTCTCTCTCTCTCTCTCTATATATATATATATATATATATATATATATATATATATATATATATATATATATATATATATATATATAATAAGGAGTACTATTATTCTCCTCGCCTGCCCTAAAAATTCTCAAATCCATCTTTGCCTAGAAATACTCAATTGCTAGCCTATTTCGGGTCTGAGGACCACACGTCATTTGATTTGGCCATTTCTATGAATTTAGTATATATACTTATGAGAAGAATTGTTTAAAATAAGTATTAATTATAATTTTAAAAATATATATAAAAAAATTTTAGTTTGGGTACAATGGCCCCATAAATGGGCGACTGGCCAACCACCTCATCGCTGAGGTGGCTTAGAGCCAGTAGACCGATTATTGGTGATCAAGGTATGCCAAATATCCGATAATTGGTCGATTAGCTAGGTATTAGTAACATTATCTGACGCTATGCCCTAAATAATTTGTCTGCGACTATGGTAGACCCCACACACAAGTTTTTCTTTCCCAACCCCGCAATGGCCCCGCGACGACAGAGTTCTTCCCATGCAAATCGCTTGGTCTCGGTCCACCTATAGAATCCAGCTCCACCACCAAGTCCTCCACGCTGAAAGTTCACATAGGACTCTTGGCTCCAGCTCCTTACGCACGGCTCTGGCTCGCACGACCCATCCCACAAGGTATATTTTCATTTTCCCTAGTATTTCATTTTTTTGGGTGGTGTAAAAGGAGGAAGTTAATCTTTGATTTGGTGATTGTCTATGTGCTTCGAATCTAAAGAATGAGTAAGGTCAAAATTCTTCTTTCTTAGTTAGGGTTTTTGTGGTGATTTTGATGAGTGATGAATTAATTTTTAGGATGCATTAGAAATTGAGTTAATTTTTGTGATGTAATAAGTTTGACAGTGATGAGTTTGAAAATTATTTTAGGATGTGTTGAAATTGAGTAGATAATTTTGATATTAGTGAAATATCAATTTTGTATTTTTTCATTCAACACTATAGGTTGGTTTGAGCATATATTAGATGAGTTAGAGCTCTTTCCTTGATCTTCTATGCCAGACAACTGATCATTGATGATCAGTTTATTCCAAGTTATGTTGGTGGCAAAAATCATCCAATGCGAGTCTCGCGTATGCAAGCTTAGAAGATTTAAAATAGAAAGTGCTTAGATCTCTACGTTATGACATAGATAACTTCATAGTGGAGCTAACGTGCCATTTTCCTATCAGCGCGGAATACATAGCATCTACGATTTCTGATGATGAAGTCTGCAGTACTGTACTGGATGAAGCTTCCCATTAGACATTAGTTCTTTATGTGGAAGTCAAGCCATAATGTACTGCTTCAACTGCAATTGATACTAATCTCATGCAGCATAATGTTTCATCTGATTATGCACATGATTTCACTTTATCAATAGCTGTTGTACCACAACACTACTATGATGACTCAGAAGTAAGGTTAGCAATTACCTCAACATCAATGTTAGTGTCTTCATTTTATGGTTCATCATATCTTTTATTTTTTAAGGATTTTGACTTTATTGACACGTAACACAACCGAAGCATGATTGCAGCAACCTAGTGCATCTAGAGTTCGATGATGAGTACAATACAATAAATAGTGAATTAAGCAATACATCGATGATAGCTAAAGAGGATTCTTTTCTTGGTAATACCAATTTATGTGACACCAATATTGGTCACGAGCTTATTCAAAATCATTCAATCCGAAATTCTTCAAATGATGATGCTATGATTTGCAATAACAACTATGTTCGCACATGCCAAACCATAAAAGATTAGGATGCATACATTGTGTTTGATGGTCCATTTGATAGTTCAAGTTTTTTAGATGATATCGAAGTCCCAGTTGAGTTATATGAATGTATGTGTTTCTCAAATAAGAAGAAGCTTTAGTTTGCAGGTACTGGTTGGTCAATACTCAGTAATGTTCAGTTTCTTACCATAACTTCGAATCAAAATAATTTTACTGTTATATGTGCACAACATAGCAATCATAACATATCTTACAAATGATGCATGCACTGTAGCAGGACCAAAAGGTTGGGAGGTGCTTGGAGGATATCAACATTAAGTGTACTGCACACATGCATCAACACTATCAGTGGTTCTAGACATCGTCAATGCACTTCTAAGTTCATTAGTTATTTCATAATACAAGTTATGCAATTTTAGATAGACTTGAAACCAAGGGAGATCATTAGAAGGATAAAATCAAAATTTAATATTAAAGTGTCTTACATGAAGTCACGGATGCTGTAAGAGTATCATAGCAATATTTGGCAAGAGGACTCATATCGCTCTCTTAGCCTATTCATAGATTCATTATGGTCTATTTTTCCAGGAAATGTTTACATAATTTTATCATAAAATACATGCAGGTTTCAGAGATTATTTTGGGCATTTGGACCATCAATATCAGGTTGAGAATTTTGTCATCCTATTCTGAGCATGAATGGAACATTCCTACTAAGAAAGTATCATGGAACGTTACTCACACCTATTGGTATTGATTCTAACAATGGATTATTTTTGGTTGCTTTTGATGTAGTTGAATATGAAAATAATGAGTCCTGGCTCTGGTTCATTATGTTCATACAGCAGTTGTTGCCTATTATTTTAGCAAGGAGTGATTTATGTATTATCTCAGATAAGCATGCGGGTTTGGTACGTGGTTTTCGAGATGTATTCCCATGGGCTGCACAATGTCATTGCTTAAGATATTTGTGAGAGAACATCAAAAAATAGTGCAGAGAATGGGTATGGATGTTGAATTTCTATGTAAGAAAATGTATATGTCTGACAGCACGGAAGACATCAACATATTCAACCGTCACATACTAATGGTTAATAGAGTGTGATGTGTGCAAGTGGTCATTGGTTCATGATGGTAGTAAGCGATATGGTACTATGATGATAAATGCATCTAAATGTTTCAATGGAGTTCTCAAATGGGCACGAGGACTACCAATTCAAGCACTGATCACTATTATTTACTATAACATTATGAGTTTATTTTATAATAGAGTCAGTATCATGGATTCCGAGGAACCAACTGATGAATTCACATTCTTTCCTAGAGCATAGACAGTGCTCAACAGATTTGAGCGTGAGGTCAGGCACTATCCACAACCAGTCAATATTAATGCTAATGAAGTGCAAGTGTTCGACGTGAGTTGTCATTATTTCAGAGTTGATTTCATAGTTGAGCAGTTCAGTTCATGTAGTTGTCTCGAACACTAATTTATCACATGTCATGCGCTCATTCCATAACTATTTTATTCCATCGGAGATTGAATCATTTGGCTTATGTGTCAAGGTATTACACCATGACAATATAGGGCGCATATACCCGTGAACTTTCATGTCTAGATCAATGGGTCGACTTTAATGTGGAGCGAGGACTTTATCCTTTGCTGCCACCAACTGTTAAAGTAAGATCAGGTGGACCACGATCAAAGATATAAGAACACAATGGATGAGAGTGCAGTACAGAGCACTCATATGTGTAGTTTATGAAAATCAGTTGGTCATTATCGGACATCGTGCCCACCCAAACCTACTAGCAAAAGGTTAATATGGATAGTGTAGCAAAATACCATGTATATAAGCTCTAGGGATTTGCATATTTCTTCTGTACTTTTACACTATTTTAATATTACTGACTTCTAACATTGTCACATTTATTTTTTTGTCATAGGTATGATGGCCGAGGAGCCTTCGAGGCCGACTAGACGTCGTTAGAGGAGGCTTGATGAGATGGCCGATGATGCACCAGATCTTGCACCTTTAGAGGTCCATCCCAGCATAGCCTTACTGCATGGCAGACATAGGGTCGCACATCCAGATTCGGCATGAATTTACTTTCAAGCTCATTTTGTCAAAATATTTTAATTGATCACCTGGCTTGACAATGATTTCTTCCTATTGTAGGGTACTATATTGGAGGCAGCTTCACATCTCCTTATGCTTAGGGAGTGGCCTGTTGCTTGCCCGCAGTTCATAGCTTCCCTCCACGCACTGGGGATTCATTGTATTAGCTAGATGTGATACATTCAATTTGACCATCACCTCTTGACAGCATTAGTTGAGCGTTGGTGTCCCCAGACCAACAATTTTCATTTCACTGTAGGCGAGATGACTGTGACATCGCATGACATTGCAATAATCTTGGGATTGGGAGTAGATGGACCACCGATCATTGGGCCTATCATAGTTGGAGAGGGGAAGCGGTGGCAGAGTTAGCTTGACTACTGTGATGAGCTACTGGGTGGGCACCCCATTGCAGACACTCTATATCATGACCCGGTTGACCCAGCAGTCCATTTTACATTCCGGATGGGGCAGACACATGCTTAGACCTGTATGCCTCTTAGATGGCTATGTTGGACATTTTTCAAGGTGTCCTACATAGACCTCGTAGATATGGGCTTCAGTAGACATTTACGAGCGTATGTGCTATTCCTTTTGGGGAGTTTCTTACTTCCAGATACTTCAGGGTCAGAGGTGCACTTGCAGTACATTCCTTTGTTAGAAGATCTAGATACATTCAGTACATTCTCAGTAGGCGGCGTAGTGTTGGCACACCTATACAGGGAGCTGCATGGGTCTACCAAACCAAGGAGGGCCAACATGGCTGGTTGTCTTCAGATGCTCTAGATCTGATTTTGGGAGCGACTTCATGTAGAGAGACCAACATTACATGTCCCCTACCCTAAGGATCTTGATGGGCTGAGCATCGATTTCAGGTCAGAAAACTAAACTGATTTTTAATTGCTTTAATATACTGAGTTGCAAGTAACTGATTTGTATATGAAAACTATTTTACTCAGGTGGAACAAATGGTATGTGCATCAGATGCCCTTTAGAAATATAAGAATTTTTTGGGATGGGCTTGAAGGACTACTATTGAGCCAGGTACAACTCTTAAATGTTAAAACATATTTTATCTGAATTTTACTTTACGATATTCTATGTAACAACCACTCAAACTTGCAGGTGACTTGGGAGCCATACGATATTCTGATTAGGATTCACCTATCTAATATTTGCCTTGTTGGCGAGGTTGTATGGCTAGCACGTGTTCCCCTGATAAGCTGGAAGAGGGTGGAGTAGAACATTTCTAATAGAATTCTTCGTCAGTATGGTCACTTACCACACATTGATGTCGCTCCGATGGATCCTAGCTTCAAAAGAGTAGATGGCAGAGGGAAAGCTATCGATTAGGTTTAGTACCATCAGTAGCACATCACTATCTAAGAGGCTCATAGAGATCACATTGATGTGGTAGATGACACTGATGTTGACATACAACAAGCCCTCCAGCAGTACATGTTATGGTTCAGGTCATGGGCTTCATTGTACTTACTTAAGGGACCTATTGATCCACCAATGATATACTACCCTGAGCACATACCGAGTGAGCATATGTTAAGATAATACTACAATCTACAAATTTTCTTAGCTACTCTATCTACAGATTTTCATAGTAATATTTTAAACTTATTTCATATAGGAGGAGCATATCTTAGTGGTGACATTTTTTCAACCTTTCTTTGGACGTCCAGGTGACTCGGACTTCCAGTTGGCTATAAATAGGTATGAGTATGTCATGATCTGAGATTGCACACACACATTAGCGACTGCATGCTCCAACACATCACAGTAAAGCATATGTCACATGGCTATGATTCAGCTCTGACTACACAGGCGGTAGACATAGGTACAGGCCCATCTACTTATGCTGATCCAGGGCCTTCCACTTCTCAGGAGAGCTCTCAGTCTCAGCACCATATGGACGTTGCACCTTCACAAGATTGGGTGCCTTTAGGAGACTCGCAGCCAGAGCTGGGTTCAGATATTGTAGGCCAGAATCAGGGACCACATGATATCTCCCATCAGTTGCGTGATCGTCTATTGTATCCACCTACGCACTACACTCCATGTAGTGCTACGATAGTGCATAGACGTCATCGTAGACTATAGTATACAGAGATGTATTTGTATTATATATTTGACTCTTTTCTATAGTTTTGTATTTTCTATATTTGTAACTAGGTTTACTTAAGATATGAATGAAATTTTTTTGTGTAATTTGTTTAGTAGTACAACTACTTCATATAAAGTAGTTTTAATTTGAGGCTAGTAGATATCTAGTTGAGTTTATATTTGTAAATTGTAGGAAAATACAACCCTTGTATAAAACACTTCTCCTTTTTCAAAAAAAAAGTAACAGTAGGAAAGTCGCCCCCATATTGGGTGATTGGTCTGCTATAGTTAAAGCCAGTCGCGAATCGGTCGATTGACTTTACCTAAAGCCAGTTGATAGATTATCAGACGACTGGCTTGGCCATAGCCAGTTGCCCGATAATCGGTCGACTGACTCTAAGCCACCTCAGCGATGAGGTGGCTGACCAATCGCCCACTAATGGGGCGACTGTACCTAAACTGATTTTTTTTAAAATATATTTTAAATTATAATTAGTATTTATTTAATACTTATTTTAAAAAAAATTTCTACTTATGAATGCATCTCATGTTAAGAAAATAATCAGATATACATTTATAAAAAATTAATAAGGATATTCTTATAAAAAATCAACTTAAATGCACCTCAAAATTATTAAATTAAATTTCAGGTAAGTATAAAATATAAATTATCAATTAAATATTTTTATCAACTGATCTTAAAATTGCAAAGTATTAGAATTAATTTTTTTTCACATTTATTCTGTTACATAAAAAAGTTTGTTGAAGAAAAATAATGCCATTCTTTTATAAATGATTTAAAAAATTACTAATTTTATTACACTTGACGGATCACTATTCATTTTTTATTTTTTTAACTTATGTTTGCTATAAGCTTTTTAGATTTAAAAATATAAAAAAGTTGGAAAACAACTTATGTTATTATATCCCATCTCTCTGACTCTTCTCTCTCTCTCCACTAACAATCTTACATGCATTGGCAGTAATTCCAGAGAAAAGAATAGGTGTCATAGTCAGCAACTGGATCAAACCAGAGTTGACCCTCTGCTCTCTGTCTCTTTTCCCATTGGCGTACACATTTTGAACTGTCTAAGGATGACCGCTTCAATGTTAAAACTAAAAAATGAAAACAAAAATGAAATATTGTGTAGAACTTTTTTTTGGAAAAATTTGAGGGCATAGCCCAATATATTCCAAATGTAAAATAACAATACAGAAAAAATACAATCAATGAATCAGCTAGGGCTAAGAGGACATCATCACATGGGATCTATTTTTAGCCTAAAATAAAAAACCTGGACAAAATCTCAACTAGACTGATTCACAAAATAGAAGAAAAAAGAAAAAAAATAGTATGATAGAATGCCAATGGGGACTCAGACCATCAATACTGGAAAGTCCAGTAAGCTCCTTCATCATTAACAAAATAGTCAGAAGAAGACATCCTTTCTTAGCCATCCAAAAAGGGGTCCTGTGTTCAGAGGCCATCCAAGCAGGTTATTAGTTGTTCAGGAGATATAACAATTATCATCCAACAAAACAAAAGGATCACCATTTACCGTTCATGTCATTATCATCCCTTATCGAACCATATCAGTACAGGGAAGAAGTAGAAAACAAAAAAAATCAAGAGAGAAGAGCAACATAGTGAGGAGCAGTATAAAAGATTAGCTAGTAGCTCATGGGGGCTTGTAATTGCTCCACATCTTTATCAGATCAGAGACATAACCAGGCCATGTGTCTTTCATCTTCCACCTTTGGAGTTTGGCAGCCACCCTTATTTTGATTAGCTCTATCGATCAAGATATGAGATGTCTGTATTTTATCATATTGCTAAGAATTTGCTTTAATGTGGAGCCTATAGAAAAGAATTGCATTAGGAAGTAGATTCCTAATTAATTTCATTGAATAAGGGCACTCAAAAAAATAGATGGGAATTCAAGTTATCAGCAAAATACAGGATATAGTGCTAAAACCCCTTCTAACAAGAACTTCAGATGTTTTTAGCCCACCCAGGAATGTCATCCAGCAATATAAAGCATAATTTATTGCATACCCTTTAAACCAGATTGCTTTGCCCCAGCATACATTGGGATGAGGATCAAAAATAGCCTTTGCAATTTCTTTATTTGTTGGGGACTTATGATTGTGCCAAAGGATTTCATCCTCACCTCCTAAGATAGTGATAGAAATGATCTTGCTGGCTGTTCTAGGAAAAGCTATTATGAGACTCTGGGGTAAGTTCCAATTCCCATTAACCATGATTGTATTTAATTTTGCATCACTAGGTAATCCCATAAGTTGCATACCTCTACCTCCAATGACATTAGAGAGAGAAGAGCCTTCATACCAGGGATCATGAAATAGAGAAAGTTCACTAGCACTTCCAATTTTGAATGTAAAATTACCTATGAATCTCATTGCCATAGACTTGATCTCTTTCCAAAGGGGAGATGTATTTAGAAGTAAGGGGCTCCAAACTGAATCATATTTATCTTTACACCATTTAGCAAATAAGGATTCACCCTGCCATATTTTCAATAGGATCTTGATCTTACTGATCATGTTTAGGGAAGAAGCAGAGATGAGACTCTTTTTCCCTGGGTAGGGTGATACGATCCCAAGAGATGGTGTGGAGTTTTTTGTTTTGTCGAATGATAGAAGAAGTTTGCAGTAAGTGAACAAATACGCTTGATAATACCCTTAGGTATAACTATTGAATGAAACAAGTAGGATAGATAGATGTTCACTAAAGATCTTATGAGTTGAAGCCTACCTCCAAGTGAGAGGAGTTTACTTTTTCGGCCTACTAACCAAGCATTCAAATTATCAAGGAGGGGGTTATAATACACCAATTTGATTGGACCTTTAATCAATGGGAGTCCAAGATATTTCAAAGGGAATGAACCTTGCTTGATATCAATCCTTCTTTTGAATTCATCCACAAACTTGTCATTTTTTGAGAAACAAATAGAGGATTTTTCAGTGTTGACTTCCAGCCCCAGGTAAGTCTCAAGATTCTTGAGATTCTGTTTAAGAGAATGAAGTGTAGATTTGGTAGTTTCCCCCATTGCTAGTAGATCATCAGTAAATAGTAAATGGGAAATATTACAATTTCCCGAGCATAAAGGATTATAGAGGTGGAGGTTTACATCCTTGTTTATACTACAAGAGAAAGTGTCCATAGCAATAGTGAAAAGATATGGGGATAAGGGGCACCCTTGCCTTAATGCATTTGATGAGATGAAAAAACCTTTAATGCATCCATTAAGCACAATTGAGAAAGGGACATCCATAATGCAAGCTTCGACCCATTTAACAAATTTTGGAGGAAACCCTTTCACATGAAGTCTATGAATAAGTGAGTGTCTATTGATCTTATCAAATGCCTTCTTAAGATCAAATTTAGCCAAAAAAATAACTTTTATCATTGGAAGAGGAGAATTCATTGCATATCTCATGAGCCAGGGCCAAGTTGTTAGCTATATCTCTCCCCTTGATAAATGCAGATTGAGCATGGTTGATGATGGAGGGAAGTAGGTTTTGTATTCTGTTAGCAAGGATTTTTGCTATGACCTTATAAAATGTGTTGCAAAGAGAGATGGGCCAGAATTCAGCCAATTTATTTGAATGCTTCACTTTAGGAATAAGTGTTAGAAGGGTATACTTAAATCTGATAGGTAGCTTATTGACATTGAAGAAGTGGTGAATTGCTCTAAGGAAGAGTTTCCCAGTTGTATCCCAAGTGGAAGTGAAAAATTTTGAATTAAATCCATCCGGGCCTGGAGATTTGTTTTCACAAATCTTATTAAGTGCCTCCCTGATTTCCTTGTCTGTGATATCGGCCTCCAAGGCCTTAGCTTGGGTTGTAGAGAGACAATCACTAGGTGGAATGTCCTGTAAAGGCAAGGTGAGGGAGTTATGACAATTATAAAGAGAAGAGTAGAACTTACAGAACTCCTCTACTAAAGGGAGTTATGGCAATTTTTAGTTTGAATTTCTCTAATGAGATTTGCATTGTTCCTCTCCTTGATAGTGCAGTAAAGGTAATGAAGATCATCATCAGAATGAGTAATCCAATGTGCCTTAGCCCTTTGTTTAAGCCAAATATTCTCTTTAATTGATAGCTCAACATAATTGGCCTTAATTTTCTTGGCATCCAAAAGTAAAGAGGAATTGCTTGGGTCTTTATCTAGTTTAGCCATAATCCTGTCTTGGTCTTTCTTGATTTGCTCAATCTAAATTTTTAATGAGAGAGGTTCCCATGACCTCCCCTTAAGTGCTTTTTTAACCTGCTTCAATTTGTAAGAGAGCACATATAGTGGATCTCAATAAAACTCTCCATGCATCTTATGATTTCCTTAAATCACGGGATAGATGTCCATAGTTCTTGAATAAGAACCTGTGAGAATGAGTGTAGGGAAATGGAGATATGTAATTAGAGGGAATGATCAAGAGAGGGGGAGGTACTTTATAGAAAGAGGAGGGGTATCTATCAAGCAACAAAGAGTTACAGAATACCTAATCCAGTTTAGAAGAGATATGATTATTAATTTGCTGATTGGACCATGTAAAATACAACCCAGAACTAGGTAATTCCATTAGCTCACAATCATTAACACATTCTTTGAAATCAAGAGTATTGCTCAGAGAAATCGGGTTACCTCCCTTTTTCCTTGCTGGTAAGAGTGCAGTTGAAGTCTCCCATTATAATCCAGGGATTACAAATGGTATTAGCCAAATCTCTTAATGAATTCCATAACTGAATCCTATTTTCAGCATCATTATCAGCATAAATGCAAGTAAGCAAGAAGGAGTGATTACCCGGTGCTGTAACCCATCCATGTATGAGTTGCTTATTCTTAAGTGTAGGATTAAATGTCAACCTTACAGCAGACCACTTTATCCAGATGCAGCCTCCGGATGAGCAGTCTTAGTTGGAACAGCTTGTTTCATGTTGAAACATAGAGAATTTTTGCAGAAATGAAGAAGAATTGAGAGAGTCAGCCTGAACCTTAGTCTCCAAAAGGCACAAGAGGTCCATATGAAAGTCCTTTATAACCTTAAGATAATCAGATTTTCTTCCCACTGTTGACAGGCCCCGAACATTCCAACATCCCAGAGCAGGCTGGGCCATTGAGAAGAGGAGGAGAGGGATTTTTGCCCTTCTTTTTGTTGGCCTTTTGGTTTGGTGGACTCACCTTCAAGAGTTGTCTTGGCTGGTGTTTTGGGGATTTTATCAATAATCTTTAAGGTATTCAAGCGGTTAGGGGATGTTACCGCGGATCATGTAGTAATTCCCACAGTTGAGGGGTTGCTGTTAGAATCCTCAAGCATAGAATCCAACCTCTCCCTAGAGATTGAGGCTATCTGTAATGTTTGGTCTTCTTCAGTCTCAAGGGGTTCCTATATCTGAGGTGATAGTATGGGGGGTTGATTGAGATCATTGATAGCTATTGATGGAGGGGTGTGTGGGATATGCTCCTCTTCTGTAATCACCTGTGAAGAAGTAGCTTCTATATGGGAGGTGGAGGGAGCATCGCTTGAAGGATCTTTACTCTGTGTGTTATTTTCAGCAATAGGTGGATCTTGCCTCAATTCTCTTTGTGGTTTTCTACTTCTACTGCAACCTCCGTTCATGAAATTGATTGCGCTGTTAGCTTCAAAATATCAAAATCTATTAGGTGAGACTGTTCACACTTAATTCGGGCAAGTCTGCATGAACATCGAGCGGTCGAAAGCGCCAACGCGCATTTTGAGCTAAAGTTGACTCAATTTGATGTCGACTTGAACCAAACGGCCTCTAATTATGAAACGGACTGTGTCGTTGCGTTTGGAACATCAGAATAACCTTAAATTGATATATATATATATATATATATTATCTAATCGTGTCAGCGTAAAACTTAATTTAAGTATTTTTCGAGACAAGTGTGTGGTTTGCAGAAACCTTCGTCGCCTCAGCGATGGCTCCAGCGAGGGTATGTCCAAGGATGAGGCTAGGTTGCATTTCTTTCCCAAATCTGGCGACATGAATTCGGATGAGAGAGCTCAGGTGGTTCTCGTGCTTGGGGTTCAACCGGAGCCAACGCCATGAATCTTGCTTTCTTGGATCTTTGCTATGATATGCTGGCAAAGTATAAGAGCAGATTCATTATTTGGCAAATTGGAGCCAAGTGGTTCGAGGAGGTCAGAAGTGTTGCTAAGGTTCATCCCAGATTGTTCCTCACACCATTCTTAGTTAGCTTATACTGCTACTGATTTAGTTGTTTCTTGAGCTGGAGCAATGACTTAGAGATACTATCGCAGAAAGCCTTCAATTCTGGCTTGAAGGCCTCATCACGCTCATCAAGGCGTGATGAGATAAAAATTGACAGCAATGACCCCTCCCTTTCCCTCATTTTTCCTAATCCAAATTTCAAATTCTTCTTTGTCAAAATCTTAAAATTTAGTTCACCGAAACCAGGGAAGAATGCCATCAAGAGGCAGGTTCTTCTTTCAGTTTCTAGCGTCACACTCCTCATATTATCCTTCCAATCTTTGCTTCATCACAATCGAAAGAAGCAACACCATCAAGAGGTGGGTTCTTCTCTTTTTGATCCTCATTCCTTGCATTACTTCTCAATTTTTTCACGCAAATGGAGAGCAACACCATCAAGAGGCGGTTCTTCTTGGTTTCCCAGCATTCCCCATTCTTCTTCAAATTTGCCTCACCGTAGCTAGAGAAGCAACACCATCAAGAGGCGGGTTCTTTTCTTGGTTTCCAACATATCCAACCCCATCTCTTTGACGATCTGTGCAGTGCGCAGAAAAATGAGTTACAAAAGAGAAATGACTAATAAAAAGAAAATATGAAGGTCCTATCCTTAGGGAGACTAAAGTTTCTCCTCCAAAGAGACCTCCTCTACAACCCCTCAAAAATGTCTATTCACTGTCTCAAGACGGTGAGCATCGATGTGTGACACTTGGACCAAGTCCAAGAATCTACTCAAAGATGTCCAAAGAAATATGGTGAGCAAATTTGAGGAAAATCTCGAAGTGAAATTCCCTTACAGATATACAATAAGATATCAGATGTACTACAAACTCCACTCCTCATGCTAAAGTATTTGAGTATCCTTGCTATTGAAGTTGAATTACTTTCACTCAAAAGACATTCAACACAATCTCACCTGATGAAATTTCTACACATGTGAGAATTTGATGGATGACATGTTAAACCAAGCTCAACAAAAATCTAGAATCATCAAAGCAAAATGTCCAAATTTCATAATGAATCATTGAATTTTCAAGAAAGAGAATTAGTCTGTGCTAAGAAGACTAATTCATAATTACATGTGCTTTTCTTGAAAATTCTCTTGCAAAGAAAGAATGCATTTTTGAAATAAAGAAACATATCAGATCAAAAATATTTTTAGTATATCTATTTAGTCGAGATCTTTTCATGTCAATCAAATAAATATGCTCACACCGATGAAAAAAATTTTCTAAAATTTCCCACAAGGAGTATTTAGATTTCTACATGGAGAAATCAGTACAAAAGACTCTTAAGAGCATATCAATTCAAATATCAATGTATAGCTTAAGTCGAAGACTTGAGTATGTTCTAAAGTTTGAACTCAACAAGCCCAAATATAGCCGAGTTGTTGATGCTCTCCTCACTCAACAAGCCATAAGAAAAGGCCGCAGTGAAAGAGACCTTGCTCGTTAGTCCAATAACAATAGTTATTCAATCTCAAACTAGATCCAGCTTAGTGATTACAAGTGATCAGGATCCAATAGATATTTCTACTTGATCGATAGATCAAAACTATCCGAGAAACTCAATTCGGTACCTCAAATCAATCAATACACCGCAGGTGATATTTCAATCTATTCTCAAATGATCTGATCAAGTTCAAAGCACAGATCAAAGCCAATCTCCTCATCAAGTCTGTCAAAGCAGAAAGCACAAGACTTGGGAAGCAATTCCATAGTTCATACAAAGCCGATGGCTAAACTAAAAGACTTTCGTGATTATTCAGTCTGTTAATGGACTTGTTGCTAGACTAATAACTCAACATTGACCTTATATAAGCTGGAAGGCTGGGTCATCTATATGTACCCTCCAACGAACCCATCAAAAGTAGCAAGCATAGGATTCATGACATACATACACTTCCTGAAAAGTCAATATGGACAAATCAAGTCAGTCCTTTATGAGGTCCATCAAGCTTAAAGCTAGGACGGAATGAATTTCAAATCCGATCAAGCACAAATAAATTGATTCTCTAGAGGAGTCATTCATCAAAACAAATAGACCAATTCCTCCATCAAACCCAACTAAGCATGAAGCTAGGATTGGAGGAAACTCAAATCTGCAATGACATAAAAGAAAGAGATCTTTAGCAAAGCCATTGAAGCATATAATAGATAGTGTAAGAACTCATATCTATCCGACAAGTTGATTCTAACAAATCGATCAATCCCGTCATTTAGCATGTCCTAAATAAGGCATCATACTAATGATAAATCCTATCAAAAGCTCCGTAAGCTAGTGCAATCGAAGCTGAAATGATCTAAGTTCTATGGTCAGCCCAAAAGGTCAACTACTTTTTAACAAAGGTGACTCTCTCCATGCACAAATCACATTTATTGACCTCCATATATGTGTCATAAGTCAACTCAAGCCTACAAATCGAATTCGATGGGCTTCGTAAGTGACAGTGCGCAAATCGGAGCTCAAAATGCACTGGACGTTACCAAAAATGGTCAAAATGATCTCTGATCGATGAACGAACTTCACCATTGCATTCAAAACATCTAAATTGATCAAGATATAAATATTGCATAATCTAAAGAGCGACTGATAAAGCGATCGAGTTATCAATGTGTCGACGCATATATCGGAGTCGAGAAGCGACGATGTTCAAATGACCCCCGTTCATGAAATTGATCATGTCGTTAGCTTCAAAACATCAAAAACTATAAAATGAGACTATTCGTGCTCAATTCGGACGAGTCTGTGGCAATATCGAATGATTTGAAGTGACAACACACAAATCGAGGCTGTAATGTACTAGACGTCACCAAAATCAACCTAAATGACCTCTGATCGATGAACGGACTTTGCCATCATATTCAAAATGTCAAAACTGGTCAGGATATAAATATTGCACAACTTGATGCTCAACTGATCAAGCACTCGAGTCATCAACATGCTTGCACGTATATCGAGATTAGGAGCCGCTGATGCAAGTCAAATGACCTCCGTTTGCAAAATTGATTGCGCCGTTAGAAATGTCAAAATCTATTAGGTAAGACTATTCATACTTAATTCGGATAAGTCCGCATGAATGTCGAGTGGTCAAAAGTGGCGATGCGCATTTTGAGCTGAAGTTGACTCAATTTGACAGCTACTTGAACCAATCGCCTTGACGAAATGGACCGTTGTATCAAACATCGAATAACCTTTATATATATATATATATATATATATATATATATATATATATATATATATTATCTAATCGTCGATAAAACTCCATTTAAGGTCGATTACTCAATTTTAAAAATAATTTAAAACTCAAATCATGCCTTAAATCCCTATTTTCTACACCCCTAAACCGGTCGGTTCAACATTTTCATATCGCTTAATCCCACTCCTCTTCACGCACACTAGCCCGAGCCCGCCTCCTCTTCACGCAACTGCACGAGCTAACGGCCTCCCTCTCTTCCACTCGAACTCAACCGTTCCCTTCGTTTTCTCTCAAAAGGGAAAATTAAGCTCTGAGCTTTTTTTGATTCAACTATGAAGAAACAGAGGCCATTTTTCCACTTCTTCCATCTTCCCAGATCTCCCTCTCACCTCTCTCCTCTTCCTTCCGCAACTTCCGTTCCATCCAACTTTGTCCTCTCTTGCCCTAAACTCATTGTCCGCCTACGTCTCCATGTCGCTTCACCACCATCATCTCGGAATAATGATAATGCTCGTAATCCAAGAGCAAAATTGCTACCGAGAATCACTAACTGCACGCACCCTATGCCGAGAAAATCTTCCTTGCGTTCGCTTGTATAAAGTATTTTCCGAGACAAGTGCATATTTTAGAAACCTCCTCGCGATGGCTGAAGGGGTGTGTCCAAGGATGAGGCTAGGTTGCATTTCTTTCCCAAATCTGGCGACATGAATTTGGATGAGAGAGCTCAAGTGGTTCTCGTGCTTGGGGGTTCAACAGCCAATGCCATGAATCTTGCTTTCTTGGATCTTTTGCTGATATCCGGCAAAGTATAAGAGCAGATTCATTATTTGGCAAACCGGAGCCAAGTGGTTGAGGAGGTCGAGTGTTGCTAAGGTTCACCTGATTGTTCTCACACCATTCTTAGTTAGCTTATACACTGCTGATGGTTGTTTCTCATGGAGCAATGATTTGTACAGAGATACTTACTGTAGGAAAGCCTTCAATTCTGGCTTTAATGCTACATCATGTTCATTAGGGCATGACGAGATAAAAATTGATAGCAAGGACCCTCCCTTTCCCTCATTTTTTCTAATCCAAATTTCAAATTGCTTTGCCAAAATCTATTTCACTTCGCCGAAACTGGAGAAGAACACCATCAAGAGTCGGGTTCTTCTTTTGGTTTCCGGCGTCACACTCCTAGCATTATCCTTCCAATCTTTGCTTCATCGCAATAGGAGGAAGCAACACCGTCCAGAGGCGAGTTCTTCTTTCAGTTTCCGACATCGCATTTCTTGCATCACCTCTTCAATTTTTGCTTCACCACAAATGGAGGAAGCAACTCCGTCAAGAGGCGGGTTCTTCTTTCAGTTTTTGGTGTCGTATTCCTTGCATTACCTCTTCAAATTTTCCTCGTCGTAGCCATAGAAGCAACACCATCAAGAGGCAAGTTCTTCTCTTAGTTTTGGCATATCCAACCCCATCTCTTTGCTGATCTTTGTTGCGCACAAAAAAATGAGTCAGAACATGTGTGATGTGTGAATGTGGATATATATACATGCTTGTGATTTCTTTACAGCAAGTTTGAAGGCCTCGTTGTGCTCAAGAGGGTGCGATGAGATGAAAAATTAGCTATGGTGTCGCAAGACACCGCTCGTTATGCTTAAGAGGACGTACCGAGTAAGCCAACATATGTTAGATGTCACTCCCCTAGACGAAATGTTGTCGAAATTTTGTCTAATTTCTAGACTTAAAAAAAAAGAGAGGGGGAATGAATATATATTGCATTTGTCTTTTAGGTTTGAAAGCCTCGTCATGCTGAAGAGGGAGCAATGAGATGAAAAAACTAGCTGTGGTGTCGCAAGACACCACTCGCTATGCTCATGAGGGCATACCGAGAAAGCAAAAACACTCCGACATGCTTACAGGGATGACCAGAGGTCACAAGCCAAATCTTTGACGAAAAAATGGGAGAGTAAAATGAACTGGCTTAAAAATGCTAAGTAAGGAAATCTACAGCTAAATCTAAACTAAAAGCATCAAACATCAAAAAGAGGGGGAAAATGAATGTAAGAAGTTTGAATAAAAGAGGGAAAATGAGAATTACTTTGAGGGGTGAATCTTCTTTTAAAATAACAAACTAAATTATCCTTTGAACCTGTAGCTTTAAAACAAAAATTGTCATCGGATCTGCAACTCTTTATACAAGCAAACAGAAGACGATACTAAACTAAAATCTACAAAAATCATAGGGCTTCCTTCGATCAAATTAAGCAATTTCATTATAATTATGATTTTTAAAATCAATGATTGTATTAATTAGATGAAATTAGCTAAGCTATAGCCTACATGTGCTCGAACATAGAGATTTCAAGTGCAAATTTTAATGTCTAAAAAGGCTACATAGGCTAAAGTTAGAATTAAATGAAAATCTAAAATCAATCTCATAAATTAGAAATAAAAACTGTTTAAATTCATAAATACACCCGCATGGGCTCCGACACTACGCTGAATGCTTAAAATCAAGTGTTTGAGGATGCTGCGCGGGTTGCTTCTCGGTTTAGTCTTAGGACTGATCCGGATTAACAAAACCTAAAAACTTATAATAAGAGTTTCAAATCAGTGAAATATCTAAGAAACTGATTCTCAGTGACAGAGAGATCTAATCCTTAAGAAGCTAAACAGTTGACAAGATCTAAAGCTCTTAAACATATTCTAATTAATCAATTTTTAAGTAGCAATCTGAAACTGTTTAAATGGAATTTTATCATTAAATGCTTAAATCAAAACATAATCTATTCACCTTCCGCAACTGTTTGTCAGGGGTGACAAGTTAAGAAAACTCTAGCTCACAAAGGAGCCAATGTTAAATCAAGTGTTCAACTATGTTCACTCTCAATCAATCTCATGCCAGTAAGGACGTGACCCGTGTCCTCTGACTATGTGGCTTGGCTAGTAGGCTCCATAGATAAAGTAGTTAGACCAAAGTCCTCTGATCGAGTGGTTTGGCCAGTAAGGCTCCATTATATTACGATCACGACCATAGCCCATATGCTCCCCAATGACTCTATCCTTTGAGTTGTGAATCATAGGATATACTTGATAAGGTAAACAACCCTCTGTAAACTAAGGTAGACTTAAGACTGTCTCCTTAGACAAACACCACCCCAAGTCTAAAAGGATTTCTTGGATGACGTAACTCATGTGTTGCTGATGAGGATCCTTCTATCAGGTCGGGTCGACTATCTCCTTTGACTAAGTAGACTAGGGACATGCAATGATGAAAACCATGGGATCTAGATCGGCATGTCATCATTCCCCCAACCATCCGGTTTAAACTGAAATGATAAATTTTATAAATCTTAAATTCTAAAACTCTACATGCTGCAACTATACGCTACACATTAAGTGGTCTAACGACTAGCCTTAATCATAAGTTTTCTCTCACTTATTGGGAGGAGTAATTAACTATAGGGGCTTGCTGCCTATAGGAAATCTGGAGCTAGATCTAAAGTCCTCACCAAATGAGGATGAAATCTCTGGATAGTGTCTTATCTACTATTCCATCTGCCTTTTAAAAATTACACCGACACTTCAAATCACTCTCTTCAATTCAAATACTTATCAAGAGATCGGTGATGAATTTTTGGAGCCCACAGACAGATGACAAAACCAATGCTTTTTTTTAATACCAAAACAATTAAATGGAGAATGATGAATTGTTTTTTCCTAATAAAATTAAAATAAAAAACAAAAAAATGGAAAAAAAAAACAAATCTTTAACAATCATTTTAGATAGCTATGGATATTCCGAAGGAAATTTTTAATCTTCATCACTATTGATATTATTGCAAGTTTTTTTATGAATGATTAATTAATGGATTGTGCTAACTTGTGTTTCAAATAATATTAAAGAGTTTAATAAGTACAAAAAAGTTCTATGTACATGCAATATTTAAATGGTTAGAATGCATCTAATAAATATGAACAAGAACATGAACATATTATATATATATATATATATATATATATATATATATATATATATATATATATATATATATATATATATATATATATATATATATATATATATATATATATATATATATTTACATTTTATTAACATAGACCTTTCCTAAATTTTTCAAGCTTATGGAATATCATATGCTGTTGGTTCAAAGCCATTATTTTGGGCATTAATTCCTAATTTTATTCTTGCATTTGCCTATTCAATTGATGTAAGTTACTCTTTAGTCTTTTACACATTTCTAATGATAAATGTTTTTTTTTTAAATTTAAGCATAGCTCTCTTTGTTATTATAATTATCTGATAACACTCATTCATGCATTATAGTTCAAATCTCATGTTTTATCTGTTAATGAGATTTACTAATTACTCAAGATACAATATTTTAGGTTATATGCATTTATAACTATCTTAGAAATTCATATGAGTTCATTGGCATGAATCAATTTGCTCACAACTTAACAAATTATTTTAATGAGATTAATTTATATAAATCTCAATCTAATTTACATTCAATTATATATTTCATATATAGCATTTGAATTGTCAAAATAATAAATAATAATGACTATTAAGTGTAATTATTTTATTTACTTAATATAATTAAATATTTTAATATAATTTGAAGGTTATATGATAACTAACATATATGATTATATATAAATTATATCATAGTATTTAAATGTCACATGTCAAAATTAACAAAAATATATGAAATTTTGTATTTTAGCCAAAGTTATTTTATAATCAAGGAATTTATATATGATTTCATCTCCAATAGATTCTTTGGATTTTTTTTTTCCTTTAATTTGATAGGTCACATGACCCACGTTTGATTAAAATTGAATTTATTATGACTTTTCAAACATTAGTTGATTTTAATAATAAATGCATGCTACATGCTTTGAATATATTAACAGCCATATTTGATTATTTTTGACTTGCCCATGTGAATAGCCGAATTTTGGCTGCTCAAATTTAATATTTATTTAATATAAATTATATTTTTATTGAATATTAAATTGTTAGATGATAGCATGAGATTAGAATAATATATATTTTTTGAAATAATTCAAAATGACATTCTTGCCTATAAATAACCCTCGTTCTCTTCATGAAAGCATTCCTCATTCAAAATTCAAAATCCTCCAACAAATCTAAGAGAAAATTTCTTAGATTTTTCTTCCAATTCTCCAAATATTGCAAGATCAAATCCTTGGTTTGAAAGCTTCAACATCTTCAACTAAGCAAGCTTTCTCAAATTACTTGAGTTTGTTTTCTTGATCTTAATCCTTTTTAGTTATTCATGCTATTTTCACCATCTATTTATTCTTTCCAATTTAAACTTTTTGGTGGATTAGTCTTTGAACATTGTTTTTCACATCAAAGTTTCTCAATCATTTTTTTGTGAAAAACTCTTGTGCTAGTTTGTAGGATCAATTTCAACTTGTTGAAATTTTTAATTTCCTACAAATTTCTTTTGGTTTCTTCAAATATTTCTTCATTAATCTTATTTTGAAAGATCATTTATTCTTAGATCTATTTTAGAAGTATATTTTAAGCATTTTAAATTAAATTATTATGCTGAAATTATTTTCATATTTGCTAGATTCCTCTTTTTAATTAAAAGCTTACTAGCCTACTTAGATCTATCATATACTCATTTTATTTAAGTATTTTGTGATCATTAACTTTAATTGAAAGAATCTTTTGGTTAAAATAAAATAAATTATTTCTTGCTTAAATTTATTTTATTGTAAAAGAATATTGTGAATTTATTTTGAAATAATTTTATATTAGTCTACAAATTGTAATAACATAAACATCTTAGTAAGATCACTTTAAGATATTTATTTTAATATTTCTTATCAATATTAAGTGAGCATTTTATCCTGTAAAACTTTTTAAGTTGTAAAGTGATCATTTGTAAGTGTGAGATCACTTTTGAATTGGATAGCTTGGTATATTTGTGAGAGATTTATTTTATCAAAATTTATTATCTTATATTTTTCTTTTTTTACTATAAAATTTATATTGGGGTTGTACTCGCCCTTTTGTAGGAGAGTACATATTAGTAGGGGTTGTACTCGCCCCATTATAGGAGAGTACTATTTGTAAGCTATTTTTGCATTTAGTGGATTCCTAGCTAGGGATGGCTAGGCATGGACGTAGGCCGATTTTGGGGTTTGGCCGAACCACATAAAAATTGTGTGCCTATTGTCTCTCTTTACTTTATTGTACTTTTATTTTTGCTGCATTAAGAATTGTATTTTGTCATTATAAAATTAAAATTAATTTTCTACTAAAACTTAAATTTTAAGATTTAACTTCTAAATTTTTTAATATCGCCCAATTCATCCCCCGCCCCTCCACCTCGCTTGGGTGCTATAGTGACTCAAAATTATGAAAATCACCAAAGGTGCTATGGTGATGATGAAAGGATTCAAGTCAAATAGATTATACGCCCTATATGGGCACACTGTCATTGGATGTGCTGTTGTTGCTAATTCAAATGTCATGGGCAAGATTAAATTATGACATTTGAGATTAGGTCATATTAGTGAAGCAGGTTTAATGCATCTCAGTAAATAAAACTTGTTATGTGGACATAAAACATACAGACTATAATTTTGTAGAGTTGTATCCATGCCAAAAATCATAGGATCAGATTCTAGAGGAGAAAACATTGTACAAAGGGCATTCTTGATTATATTCATAGTGATCTATGGAGGCCATCAAGAAATAAGACTGTTGACCTCACTTTCAGAGAGAGGTTAACTACCTTCTTCTTAGACCTAAGATCCACATAGGCACTAAGACTTCCCTAGAACTAAGATACTCCTAGTAGTTAGGAGAACGCTTACCCCAGGACTAGAGACTCAGAAGGTTCAACTCTAGGGCTAGAGCCCAACTTAGGATAGGTAGAACACTGCCTACCTTGAACCCGACCACATCCTAGATTAAACCAATGGACCCAAACTAAATGAAATGATTGCCAATCAAAACCTCAAACCAAAACCAATTTGACTTGGGCTCAACATGATTTATCATGGTTCAATTGGGTTAGACAACCAAGCTAACTTAACTTAGCTCCTTAGGATTCAAGAGGGCCAAACTCAAGATCAATTCAATTCCAATTGAAATCACATCCATCCAATTCATTTGAATCCTAATTGAGCATGAGAAAGCCTTGACTTCAATCTAAATAAGCCAAAACTAAATTGACTTGGCCCTTAAACTGACTTAACCCATTTGAACTCCATAGGGTCAAAACTTGATTCAACTTTATTCAAGCCAAATTAAATTGATCTAAACCTCATGATTGATCCAAAATAGCTAATTAACCATTCGAGTTCATTTCAACCCATTGGGCCAAGCCAATTGAGGTAATTCAGTCAAGTTAACTCATTTAACCTAAAGAGGTAGAAAGGGCTATAACCAAGTCTAACCCAAATTGATGGTGATCAAAGTCATCAATCAACTCCAAATTCATTATTGAACATATTTCAACCTTCGCACTCTAATTCAATCCAGGTTGATTCATTTGACCTATTTGGTCCTAAATGATCAATTTGATTCAAACTTCAATCAACCAAATTAGATTAAATTAACTCATATAATTTCTTCCATAATGATTGTTGATCATCTTTGATTATCCAATTTCATTCAATTGAGTCAAATCAAACTAATTTGACCTCTTAACCTAAATTAAACTAATTTGATCTAAAGGGCCAAATTTGCCCAAATATTATTACAATCCAAATTGATTGTAACCTATTGACCTACAAGTATATACCACTTGAAATTAATTAAATGAATTGGAGATTAAAATGCCCTAATTGTAAAAATGATCTAATTCACTTTAATTCAAAATTTAATTCATAATAATGCTAAAATATTAAAATTAAGTAAATAAAAAAATATCGAATTAATTAATGACCAATTAAATAATTAAAATCAAATTTTAATGAAATTAAGCGCATATCGAAGTCAGGAAGCCTCAATGACATCTGAATAACCTCCGTTCATGAAATTGATCGTGTCGTTGTCACCGAAATGTTGAAACCTATCAAAAAAATGCCTTACGTGGTCGATTCGGTAAAGTGTACGTGAACGTCGATCAATTTGAGCACGACGTCGCACAATTTAAACCTAATTTCACTTCGGCCATCGCCGACATTGTCTAAACAACCTCCGATCACAAAATCGATCGGTTGCGTTCGGCACAACAGAAACACCTAAAATCAACACCCATATTGCTATGGTAAAATATTTTTCTCATATTTGATGTGAAATGACTTTAATTTACAATTAAACTAATTAATGGATGCTTAATCCTTAATTTCCCTAAGCTTTATCCTAATCCCAGCCGTTTGCTCATCCAATTAAAACAGCCACCCAAGCCACCTATTAAATCGACCGCTTAATATTTCCTGTTGGACGCCGCTTAGCCAACCAATGGAATCACGCGGTGCAATCTAAATTCCGCACCCAACACTCCGATCTTCATTCAAGCCATATGATTCTCCTCACACGACTTCTTCATTCCTCCTGTTACTCTCGGTTCTGAATCCCTAGTGCACGATCCTCCCTCTCACGCAGATTTCCCTCTCTCATTTTCTCTCTAGGTCGAAGCTTCCTCGTGCGGTGCTTCCTCCTTTCTCCTGTCCATTCTTCTTGTGAACCCTAGCCGACTTCTCTTCTTAAGCTAGCTGAAACCCCTCTCCACCCTTACTCTTAGCGTTCGACACCTCCAAGTCATCTCTTTCTAACCCTAAGCTTATTTTCATGCATTTAAGTTCTTTTGGAAGTTAGGGTTTTTTTGGTAATCTATTTTATTTCATGCTTGAGATGATGCTAAGAGTTTGTTTTTGAGATTTGGATGATGTATGGCCCAAATCTCATTTCTTTTTCTATCATCTATGTATGTTCTTTGCTGAAAATAATTTGGGATGATGTATAACCCAAATTTCATTTCATTTTCTATTATCCATGGATGTTCATGGTTTCTACTTTGCTGAAAATAATTTGGGATGATGTATGCCCCAAATTTCATTTTCATTTCTTCATTATCTATGGATGATCTTTGCGGAAAATAATTTGGAATAATATAAAGTTAGGCTGGTCATGCTTCTTTTGTGAGGTTAAAGTGAAATCTGAAGTTTGAAATATAATGGGTTTTGAGATAGTGAATGGTTTAAACCCTAATCTATGTGTAGAAAATTTTTTGTGTGTCTCTTTTATACTTAAGTTGCTATCGTTTGGATGAAATGATACTTGCTGATTTTTTTTTACTTATGGAAAATTGGACTAGAAGCATGGAAGTATGTTTAAAGGTGATGCATGATCCAAATCTCATGCTATTTGTTGTTTTCTATGGATTTCATTCTTTTATCTTGCCTAAATCAATTCTCTATGGGTGAGATGATATATGTCATGCCTCTTTCATATGCTAGTTTGAAATCTGAAATTGAAAGAGGGGATTTGAAGTATCGTATGGCTTAAATCCTAGAATATATGCAAAATTCTGTTTCATATACTAGGTTGAAATCTGAAATAAAAAAAGGGAGAGAAGAAAGGGTTTCAAAGTGTTGACATGCTAGGTCAAAATCTGAAACTAAAAGAGGGGATTTCAAATGTTGCATGGCTTAATTCAGATTCTATGTAAAGTTTCTTGTCTCTTTTATACTTCAGTTTTTACTATTTTGGGAGGGAAATACTTGTGCAATTTTTCCTACAAGCTTTAATGAAAATATGAAATGGGAATGGAAAGGGCTTAGGGTGTAGTGGTTTTAATCCTAACCTATTAGAAAGTTTTCCTTTATTTTTTATGCTTTAGTTTTTACTATTTTGGGAGGAGAAATACTTGTGCAATTTTTCCTACATGCTTCAATAAAAATTTGAAATGGGAAAGGAAAGGGCTTAGGGTGTTGTGGTTCCAATCCTATTAGCAAGTTTTCCTCTATCTTTTATACTTAAGTTTTTTTTGTTTGGGAGGAGAAATACTTGTGCAATTTTTCCTACATGCTTGAATGAAAATCTAAAATGGGAAAGGAAAGGGCTTAGGGTGTTGTGGTTCCAATCCTAACCTATTAGCAAATTTTCCTCTATCTTTTATACTTAGTTTTACTATTTTGGGAGGAGAAATACTTGTGCAATTTTTTTTTTCTATATGCTTCAATGAAAATATGAAATGGGAAAGGAGAGGGCTTAGGGTGTTGTGGTTCCAATCTAACCTATTAGCAAGTTTTCCTCTATCTTTTTTCAATTTTTGTTTTGGGAGGAGTAAATACTTATGCAATTCTTCTATATGCTTAAATTTAAGTCTGAAATGGAAAGAAAAGGGTTTAGGGTATTGTGTGGTTTAAGTCCCAAAACTACTAGCAAGCTTTCCCCTCTATTATATTCTAGTTTCTTGATGTTTATGGCTAATTTTGTTGCTAAGTTAAAGTAAAGAAAGATACACTTTGAATTTGATATTGGTTCAAAACCTTTACTTACATTTGAATCTCTTTCTATTTATAACTTATGACATATGTTTAGTATGGCATTGATTCAAAACATGTGTTTCATATGACATTGGTTCAAAACCTCTCCTATGAGATATCATTCTAACTTTCATGTATCAAGATGAATATGTCTCATTGTTAAGGATGAATGAAAGTTACATGAAGATTGCAAACTTCTATTTTAATCACAATGCATGCCTATGATTTGACATCTAATTTGAGAGAAAACACTTCACCTAGCATGCTAAAAAAAAGAAGAAAAGAGAAGATCATGTGATGGCAATCATATGTGATTAAAAGCTTAAGTGATGACTCATTGTTTATGATGCTTCAAATACAATATTAAATATATCATATGTCATACACATATAAAGGCAAGTTAAGAAATATGTTGTGTTATAAGTACTCGTTCACATTGTTCCAATGTGGCGGGGAAACTTGATAAGTACCTATTCACATTGTTCCAACGCGTGGGAAACGCTATAAGTTATTCACATTGTTCCAATGTGTGGGAAAACTTATGATAAGTACATGTTCATTGTTCCAACATGGCGGGAAACTTACTATAGTACGCTCACATTGTTCCAATGTGATGAGAAACAGATAAGTATTACATGTTCACGTTGTTCCAACGTGGCAGAGAAATATGTTGCTATAAGTACCTGTTCATGTTGTTCCAACATGGCAGGAAAATTTGTTATGATATAAGTACTTGCTCATGTTGTTCCAATGTGGTAAGGAAATGTTTGCAACCCATGCATGCCTTTTTTGGCATGGTGGGCAAATAAATTTTGGCCGTGGTGTCTTATGACACCTACCATGCACGCCTTTCTTGGTGTGGTGGGAAGGCCTAGTCTCCCAAAGCAGCCCCATATGCGGAGATGACGCCAGGAGGCTGCCAAAAATTTTGATAAAAAAAAGAGAAAGAAGAAAATGTAAATACTTAAAGTTTTATTTGAATTCCTGTGCCATATATGTGTGTTTATGTGTTGATTTAGTATCATGCAAGTAATTATATCATATGGAAATTATGATGTGTTGATTAGTGCTATGATGTTGAGTAATGATTATCTCAATTTCCATGACATGTCATGTGGCAAATACTTGATGTTGAGTAATGCTTATCTCAATCTCTATTTAAATTGACATGCTATGAGGCAAATATTTGATTAGAATTTCAATCTCCTTTTGCCTAAATGCTAATTATATGTCATGTCTCTTTTGCCTAAACATGAGTTTAGTATGGACATCTATTTTATCTTACTTGTTCATTTTTTGCAATAATCCTTACATATGTATGAATAGTTGAACATAGAAGGAGAATATATTCTATTAGCACACACCTATGTATAGTTGAACATAGAAGGGGAATATATTCTATTGGCACATGCTTATGGATAGTTGAACATAGAAAAATGACATATTTTATGGACACATACTTATGCATGGTTGAACATAGAAAGAGAATGTATCTTATTGGCTTTTATTAGCAAATGTCCATTCATATGAAATGATGTTGGATATATCTAAGACATCAAATTAGAAATGACTTTCAAGTGAAGATGATCCAAATTGGCTTTTCCATTGCAAGTTGGGTAAACTCCTTTAGACGAATTTAGGCTTGCAATTTGTCTTGAAAGAAAAAGATGAGGAATGAAAAGTAAAATCTCATGAGAGGGGGTCTCTTATTTATAAGCCTCTTAGCATAAGGCCAAAAAAAAAAGAGAAAACAAAAAAAGTGGGACTTGTGTTATCCCATTAATTTTCTTTCCTTTGTGTTTTTCATGGGTCATGTAAGTGAAGGAGGTTAGCTTTTCTTGACCCATTTGTCCCCTAATGACATATGACATGCAATTTTATTTTTTTTCCATTTGTCTCTTAATGACATATGGCATATTCTTATATCTTTCTCACTTCTTTTAATGTCATATGACAAAAAATATGGATTTGAGGAGAAATAAACTTTCTTTTGTCATATTTTCTTAATGACATTTGATGTGTACTTGTGCCCCCTTTGTCATGGGTTTGCATGTGAAGGAGGTTAGCTTTACTTGACCCATTTGTCCCCTAATGACACATGACATGCATTTCTATTTTTTGTCATTTGCCTCTTAATGACATATGGCATACTATTATATCTTTGTCACTTCTTTTAATGTCATATGACAAAAATATGGATTTGAGGGAGAAATAAACTTTATTTTTGCCATATTTTCTTAATGAAATTTGATGCGTACTTGTGCCCCTTTGTCATGAGTTTGCATGTGAAGGAGGTTAAATTCATTTGACCCATTTGTCACCTAATGACATATGACATGCATTCATATATTTGCCATTTGTCTCTTGATGACATGTGACACATGCTTTTCATTTTCTTGGACCTTTACAAAATAGGAAAAGGGCCCATCTAGAATTGACACTCTAGAATTGACACACCCCTTTATATGAAAGACCCATTGGGCTTTATATTTGATCAAATGGGCTTCTAAACTCAATCCTAAATAGATTTCAGCCCTCTTTTGTTAGATGATTGGTCACATAAAAAAGAGGATTTCATCTAAATAATATTCATACTATGCCCATGGATAAGTGCCAAACTTTATCTTGCATAAGTGACTTTATATTTGATCAAGTGGGCTTCTAAAATCTTACTCTAAATAAATTTCAGCCCTTTTTATTTGCTGATTGGTCATAAAAAGGGGATTTTGCCTAAATAATATTGCCAAAAACTTTATCTTGTATATGAATTTAGGCTTCTTAAATAATTAGTTTTTGTTTACATGGTCAAAATGTCATAAATGAGTGCCAAACTTAATTTATAAGAATGGATTTTGTCACTGGAATGCAAACATTTTATCCCATGAATTCAAATGTAAATCATTTTATCAAACATTACTACATTGACATGATGAAAACCTTTATACATGTTAAGTCCCTTGATGAAAATGTTTAATGCTTAAGCGGGGCTTGATTAACAAAAGTATCATTTTTTCTCTACGTATCACCCTTTCCCTTCTATGTGTATATGAAAGTTGTTATTGAATATAAAGCTTTCTATCAAATTCAAAGAGGCAGGTATAGGAACCCATGTATATGCTTATGTTTGAATTAACCTTCAACTATCCAAATCCTAATATGCATAAAGGAGATTTGATTATGATGTGCAAATTTATATGATATGCGTTCGATCTGTATTTGAGAATGTTAAATATCAAGAAGAGTAGATACATGTTTGATCAAAAATAGATTACTGCTTATTTTATAGCATGTATTAAAGGTGACACGTCATACTGAACATAGTTATTTCAACTTTGACATTCATGTGTCCATACAATATTTTAAAAAAGAACAGATACTCATATGTATGTTGAAATGTCTATTAGATCAGACATTTAGGGAAATATCCTTCCCAAATGCAAAATAATAAAAAGAAGAAGCAAAGAACATATGCTACACATCCCGGTTTGGTCTTAGGACCGGGTCTGGGTTAACAAAACCTAAAAAATCTAATGATGCTATTATAAAACTTAGAAGCTAATTCTATCATAGAATGACAAAAGATAAATCTATTGGCATCATTGTTAATGTATCTTTTTAAGTTCAAGATCTCAAGAAGAAAGTCCCAAATCGATCCTCTATGTTCAATCTAGAGTTGACAATGTTTGGAGAATGATAGATCTTGAAATAATTAATCTAGATGATCCTGAAGATAGTCAGAGTTGACAAGGTCTATCTTCCTGATTTGGTCTTAGGACTGGGTCCAGGTGAACAAAACTCAAAAAATCAAAACCTATAATTTGATATATAAACTTCAACTTAGACATCTTAATGTCCATGTAATTTTCAAGGAAACGTGTGCATGTGTGAAAGTGATTACAAAGTCAAATATAAAAGAACAGATGCTATACTTCCCGATTTGGTCTTAGTTCCAGGTTTGGGTTAACAAAACCTAAAAATGTCATGTCAAAAATCAAACTTATAAATTGACACTTGTATTTCAACTTTGACATTCACATGTCCATACAAAATTTTAAAAGAACAAATACTCATATGTGTGTTGAAATGTTCTGACATTTAGGAATATATGCAAGTTAGATACAAAGTAAAAGAACAGATGCTATGCTTCCCGGTTTGGTCTTAGGAGCGGGTCCGGGTCAACAAAATCTAAAAATTTGATATTATAAGAATTTCAAACTAATAATATCTGAGAAGGTAATTCTATCATATAATTATAAGATATGAATCAATTGACATAGCTTTTGAAGTTCAAGCCCTCAAGAATAAAAGTCCCAAACCCGATCCTCTATGTTTAAGCTAGAGTGGACAAGGTTTGAAGGATTATACTTCTTGAGATAATGAATTTTGACCCGATCCTATGTAGCAAACCAGACAGAGTAGAGAAAGTCTATTAATTGATATTAGTCCTATGATCGAGAAGGGTAACTATTATTAAAATTCTAATGATAAATGATCATATATTCAAATCTAAATCAATCATAAAATGATCAAAAGTTTAATTAAAAAAATAGAATATAAATGAAATGAAATTAATTATTTAAATTAAAATATCTTTTAAAAAATTAATCCACCCCTCCACAACTATTTGTCTTGGGGTGACAAATTACGAAAACTTTTGCTCACAAAGAGCCAATGTCAAATCAAATGCAAAATTAACTTCACACTAAAATATTCCTAAGCCCATAAGAACGTGGCCTGTGCCCTCTGTCCATGTGGTTTTGCCATGAAATGACACCACATAAATGAGGTTAAACCCTGATTGATGGTTCGTGATATGGCACCACTAAATTATGGTCTTGCATATGTTCCCAATGTTCCAATTTTTGTTCTTTAAGTGTAGAATGTATTTGGTTGGAAAAAAAGCCCTATGTTAGCTAAGGTTGACTTATATTTGTCCCCTTAGACAAACTCCACCCAGGTCTATAAGGACACCTTGGATGATGTAACCCATGTGTTGCTGACAAGGATCCTTTGGTCGAGTTAACTTCCTCCTCTCGACTAAGCGACTGGGACCGGATGACCGGATGATGAACCATGGGATCTAGATGGGCGCGTCATCGTTCCCACCAAAAGTTTTAAATAAAATGATAAATTTCATAAATTTGAACTCCACTCACTACAATTATTCATTATTTAATGATTCATTAGCCTTAATCGAAAGTACTCTCTCAGTATTGGGAGGGGTAATTATTTAAATTGTGTGACGTCGTGCTCGAATTGATTGACATTCATGTACACTTTGCCGAATCGACCGCGGAAGACATCTTTTGATAGGTTTCGACGTTTCTGCGATAACATCGTTATCAATTTCATCAATGGAGGTCATTCGGATGCCGTCGAGGCTTCCTGACTTTGATGTGCGTGTAATTACATTAAGAATTCATTTTAATTATTTAATTGATCATTAATTGATTTGATATTTTTTTATTTACTTAATTTTAATATTTTAGGTACATTATGAAGCAAAATTTTTGAATTAAAGCGAATTAGATCGATTTCGATCGTGATTAGGGTATTTTAATCTCCAATTCATTTAATTAATTTCAAGTGGTATATACTTGTAGGTCAACAAATTCCCGCCAACAAACATGGTGCGCATGGAGCGGACCGTGTTTGTTGCACACTAGTTGACCCTTTCTTCTCTTCTTTTGTAGGATTTATTTGGCCACCATATGACATATAGAGAAACATTCCTTTAAAATTTGCACAAATTGATTCATATTTTTGTTATAGATAAGGGTTTTCCTTCTTTTTGAATGCCTCTCTTCCTCATTTCTTCTTTTTTATTTTGATTTTATTTTGTGCACTTATATATATATATATATATATATATATATATATATATATATATGTGTGTGTGTGTGTGTGTGTGTGTGTGTGTGTTTGTTTGTATGACTCCTTGAAAATGTTCAACCGGGAGACCATCGATTTTCCCGAGGAGCCCAGATGATGCTATATGGTCTATCATTGATTCACATGACCCTCATAATAATGTGGATATTCTAGACAAACTGGAGCAACACAATGATATGTTATAAGGGTACGAGATATTTCAAAATTTCTTCACCCATTCTTCTACCCTTTTAGATTGTCGAGGAGCCCTGAATTGAGAATTCCCGTAATGGGTGACCACCATTAGGTTGAAGTGTGGTGATTATAATCCTCTAGATAGTACGCTGACCGTAAGCTATGGTTTATGTAAAATTCTTCAGCCAGTTGCCGATATCATTGAGCAAATGGGGCAATCACGCTTACTTAGTCATTGAAAACTATAGTCCAGCTCATTAGAATGGCCTTGAGACTCGCCCATAGGCCAGATTCATGGTCTAGGAAAGGGGTATGTTACTTGGGCTCGATACATTCTTCGAGCTCACAAGGATGTTTTAAAGGCGACTGGTGTTTATAGGGCAATTTATGCTTCTATGTTTGATTTCAGGAATATTCCCTCTTCATGGGTAAGAGGCTTAATTGAGTTCTGGGATGCGAGGAGTAATACCTATGGGTTGGCCCCAAAGAATTAACCATTACATTGAGTGATTTGCAGGCAGTATCGGGCCTTCCTATTTATGGTAGTCATTATGAAGAGTATTCCTTCGATAGCGAGCTTTTCAGAAGGGCCCTCTAGATGGGGAATAAAGTGAGATGATTCTACCCTCAATTTATCGACTACTTATGTAAGGGCTGGGCTATGTGTTCATGAGCAACTATGCCTATGGATATTTGGATCAGCTTCTTAAGAGAGATAGCTTATTATCTCTGCCTCTATTACATGACCCCTTTGAAATGGGTGTACAGGTTGGTGGTCATTTGTCAGAGGAGATTACCGAGCCCTTCTTGTCACATGGACATTTTTCTCCATCACATCTAGGTATAGATGAAGATTTATTTCTAGCCATCTTTTTAGCTACCTGGTTATGTATTTTCATCTTGCTTATCAGAGAGGGATCTATCCATTCCAGTACCTTATTGGCCAAAAGAAGAATCTCCTGAGGTGAACGTCTTTTCTTGACTCCTCTAGTTCTTTCTAGGGTATATAGGCAATTAAAAATTATTTCAGAGGCTAGCTCACTTGAGCTACATGATTTGATTCTGCCCTGACAATACATCTACGCTTGGATTCACATCCATGTCCATGGGGCTTTCTCTTGCTTGGAATGTCCTTCATATTTCTTAGAGAGGAACTATCCCATAGTCATGCAATTATCACAAGCCTCTTCTACTTTGGAGCATGAAAGGGTACACTTATTTTTCTTTGCTCCTCATTTAGTCATTGATAGGTTCCATCTCATTCATTAATTTGAGGTTGCAAATCTACCCCTAGCCTAAGGGAGGTTGATATTGTGGATGGGGTCAACCATAGAGGCAGATGCACTTTAATTCACACCAGCCAATTCTTGCCAATCGTTGAATACTTTATTAGCATGCATCCCGACTGGCTATGTTATCGATCTGGTCATTCAGTTATTTTAGAAGGATATCAACCTAACCGGGCAGCCCGACAGTTTGGATTTTTGTAGGAGACTGCTTATGAAGGGATACCTTTCATTCCAGGTGTTACTGATGCTTGTTAGATGGATGTTGTTCCCATCGAGACTAGATTATTCTCTGCCTCAATGATGTGGCTTCATTTGCTCAGGTTTGACAAGAACTCAAAGTTCCGTCTGGCTATACCTTTCAGGCATATGGGAGTTAGCTATACCAACTTAACTTGGGTACGCTTATCTTTTGCACCAACTTTGGAGCACGGAGCTCATAAATATGAATGACAAGTGAGGAGACTTGGAGTCCCTCGAGGGCAACAAGCTCACCGTGGCAGTAGCTCTAGCAGAGGTATGAGTTCTATATGTTTTGTATCATTTCTTTATTTGATTCTTTTAAGTCCTTTTATTCCTATTACACATATGTTTGTATTTTCTATGTAATAGGTGAGAGAGAATACTCAACGATAGAATAGAGTTCACTTCCTCGAGTGGACTCGGGAACCTTCAGTTAGCCATGGAGGTACCATCTTCATCTCATCGACAAAGACGTCCTCATCATGAAGATTCTCCAAGGGCTTCAACTGATTGGTCAGCTAGCCCTATTCCACGATGCCTCTTGACTCCCAAAGAAGCAAATTTGGGGCCAAGAATGTTTGTTAGCATGGAGTCAGTTTGCCTTTGGGGACTTTGGAGTTGGTTTTCCTGATATGATGGTAGTTGCTCCTGTCGTGCCAATTCCTTTTGAAGATTTTAGGGTCGATCTTCCTGAAGCAATAGTGGCAGAACCTCTTACTCCAACCATCGATACTCCTTTTGTGGATCTAGTTCCTTATATGGGTTTCTTTTATGGCTTTTGGCCTGGTGAAACATCTGGAATAAGAGATCAAGATTATGGTGAGACTTCTGCAATACCCACTCATGATGAAATGATGGTACATAATGCCAATTGCACCACGCTTGAAGGAATGCAACCTCAAGTTGAGGCTTTTGACTCAGGTATGACCTAGTAACTTTCTTCCTCTCTTTTTTTAGATATAATATTATCTTTTCTTCTTCCCTTCTCTCTCTCTCTCCCTTTTTTTAGTGCCCAAAGGGATCGATTATTCTTTGAAAATCCATTGGAGACATGCATCATATGCGGACTCATGCAATGAGCATATTTATGAGGAGAACATGACTTTCTTACTTAAGCTCATTTCTCGATTGAATCCCAACTCACCAATATCACTCGACCACTTTTCAAGAGATGCCAATACTGTGCTAGACTTCTTGGCTCATTTCGGATTGAGTGAAGAGGAATTGTGCTATTGGGAGACTTTATGTCGGGAAGCCAAATTTCTAGTCTGACAAATGAAAGCCCTTAACATAATTCATCATAGAGTTTCATTGTCAGAGTTGAGAGAGCGTTAGACTTCGACGGGAAGTGGCTAACTTTGCTCATGATGAGTTCAAAAAGAGCTCCTCAGCCTTAAGAGAACTTTGTGGTAAGTCTGCTAACATTGGGACTCAAATTGAGTGTTACTACTAAGATCTGAAGCCTCTGGAGGGAACTTAAGCATTCGGTGTCATGCAAGATAGAACTTCAAGCAGAACAAGATAGACAAACTTGACAAACATGGAGGGAGCAACGATTTTAGACTTGGCATCATGCTATGGTTGATCAAGCGACTTTAGAAATAGAATTTACAAACTATTGAGACGGAAAATGAGGCCCTTGCTATTATTGTATCTCACCAGAGACTTGCAATCTACCTTGATGTATATATATTTTATTTTACCCCTTCCTTTTTTATGCTTTGAATTATATCGCTTATATTTGCTAGAGTCTCTTTTCTTTATAATGTGATTCCTATGTCGAGTTGTTTTTCCTGTACTTGCACATTTTCATGAATAAAATCTAGACCATTAGTGTATTGCTTCAAGATTACTTTGCTCAAAAGGTTTAATGGTCTAATAGTCTATGGGAAAGATGAAAATCTCATTGGTCTCATACTTTGTGCCTTGAGTAAACTTGTTGAAAATTTTATTTCAAACTTTAGAATTTATATTCCTCTCTTGTCCTGGCTTTGTTCCTTAGCGGACTTGATGGAGTTGATGAGATGAAAATACCTTCGATCCTATGCTTCATGCTTTGACAAACTTGTTGAAGATTTCATCTTAAAATTTAGGATTTATATTTTTCTCATGTCCTAGCTTTGTGCTTTGGTGGACTTGATGGAGTCGATGAGATGAAAATATCTTCAGTCCTATGCTTTGTGCTTTGACGGACTTACTAAAGATTTCATCTCAAGATTCGTATCTCATGTCTCCTTTTATCCTAGCTTCATGCCTTGACAGATTTGATGGAGAAAAATTCTGAATTGTCCTAAAAACTTATGCATACAAATTAACTTAGATTGGCTTTGGGCTTTGTAGAAAGATGCATGCCTCTCCTAGCTTTGAGTTTGTGTTAGGTCAATGCTTAAGAGTCATCTTTACACATGTAATGGACATGTTGACAAAAAACTCCTTAATTTAGCTTTTAGCTTTGTACCTAACATTGGGATGATTTCTTTGGTCCTTTGCTTTCTTCTTGATTGGACTTGTTGAAGAAGAGTTTCCTTCGCCTTTTGCATTTTGCTTTAATAGACTTAAGGAGTTGAGATTTCACATTTGTATTTGATTCAAACTAAATTTTAATGCCTCTTTAGTAAGGATATCATTTTTTGTTTGAGATTTTGAAATGACCTTATGACCAATAGGATAATTTTTTAGTGTCACTTGAACTCAAAGTTGGAGATTTAGATTTGGTTTCTTTTGTCTTAAAAAAAGTAAGAGATCTTGAGAATGAAATACATTAATTCAAGGTTTGTAATCTACACCTACTGAGTGAACTTAGCAATTGATGAAGGATTTTATCCTCAAGCTAAGATGGCAATCTTTATTCTCTTGAGTAAGCAAGAATTCTGCCTTCTCTATATTTGGCATGTTGAGTCGACCTTACACCAATATTGAATGCGGATGGGCAACGATATCCAACTTGGTTTAAATTTCACTTAAAAAATTTTCTTCTTTGGTCAATAAGACTTTTAAATTTTAGAATTTAAATACATAATTTTGAGTATGCATGTGGGGATCTTGACACTAGGCACGATGTCAACCATCAAATTTTGGACATCCTCACTTAATAGACCTCTAGATTTTGTCGAGCTTGGAGCCTAACCTCATCAAGCACATCAAGCTCTTCCATCCATAAATGAGCATTCTCATCTTGGATGAGATTTTGTTGAATGGCTACTCGGAGCGAAGGTAGTTCAACTGAGGCAAAACCGCTTCAAAACACTGAATAGGGGTAGACTTTGTAGGAGTCTTGTAAGTGGTATGGTAAGCCCATAATGCTTCCACAAGCTTGGTATGCCACTCCCTTTTATTTCTTGTGAGAATTTTTCTAAGTAGTTTGACTAGTGTTTTGTTAAAGGCCTCAGCCAAGCCATTTGCTCTCGGATTATAAATTGATGAATATCGCCAATCAATCTTATGCCGATAAGTAAACTTATAAACTTTTGTGCTTTTGAAGGCCCATTGTCTAAAATGATTGGCATGGTACACCAAATTTATAGATAATATTGTGGGTGAAGAAGTTGGTCACCTGTTCAGCAGTAACTTCTTTGAATGGTGAAGCTTCAGCCCACTTGGATAAATAATAAATGGCTATTAAGATGAAGTGGTGGCCAGCTGATGATGATGGATCAATCGGTCCAATCACATTTGTCCCCCAGCACTCAAATGACCAAGATGCTATCGTCGGATGCAACAAATTTGGTGGTTGATGAATTATGTTGCCATGGACCTGACATTCATGGTATCTCTTGGCATGATCAATATAATCTTTTACCATAGATGGCCAATAATATCCCATTCTTTTAATTTTGAAAGCCATTTTAGGACCTGATTGATGTGCACCACAAAATCCTTGATGAATTTAAATAAATACTTTGTTGGCTTCCTCTATTCCCAAACATCCTAGCCACATTTGCTCAAAGGATCTACGATAAAGGGTATTGCCAATATAAGCATATAAGCAACGAAGCCTTTTCTTTGTGTAGCTATCAACTTATTTCTTGGTAATTTGCCTTCCTTGAAGTGAAGGGTTCCCTTCTCTTCCACTATAAGAATTTTATTTTGTGACTTTTCATCTGAATCCGAGGCTTGGCTTGTTGACTTTGAGAAGCAATTTGTAAGGGAGTGTGAGGAGCAACATGAGCATCTGCGATTTGCATTTGATGACCCCTCTTCCAACTAGGATTTTAAACTTATTGGCTTCTAGGCGATGATGGCAAACACTAATTAGTAGTATGTAGTCATCGCCCATACTTGCCATTTCTTTAGCTAACTTAGCTAAGTAGCTTGCTTTATTCTTAGCTCTAGAGACTCGAGTCATAATGACATTTGGGATTTGCTTCATAAGCTCGAGAACTCATTTATGAGAATAGGCCAATTCAAGCTTATTAATTTTGTAAAGGCCCAACACTTGATTAATGATGAGTTGAGAATCGCCATAAATTTGTAGATTCTGGACTCCCATGGAAATGGCTTCCTCTAAACCTACCACCAACACTTCATATTCTGCTTCATTGTTGGTTCAAGGTTGAGTTAATCTATAAGAATGTCTCATTATGCCACCTTCTGGTGTGATCAAGATGAGACCGATGCTAGCTCGAGCCTTTGGGAGATTTGATGGTTGAGTGTACTTGATGGATGAAGCTCCATCAAAATACAATTCCCATATTTACTACTTTTCTTTTTCTTGTATGTGCATGATCTTTTTGTCAGGAAGATCATCATGATGAATCTGCTGGGATGGGATGAGCGAAGAAAATGCTAGAATTTGCCCTTCACAGCTTTTACATATATATATCAAAAAGGTATGACAACCCATCATGACCTATCAATGTTAGTCTTGTCATCAAGAACTTCAACAGATCGATCCTTGAGATGAGAGTAATTCTATGAGATAACATGTAATGACGTAGCTTTTGAGCAGTAAAAATTAACGCCAAATAATGCTTCTCAATTGGAGAATAACGCGCTTCGCTCCTATTAGTCTTCGACTAATGTAGTACAGAGCATTCTCCTTCTCCTTCTTCATTATGTTGTGCCTTTTAGAGATTCTTAGAGTCTTCTTTGCGTACAAGATAAGAAGCTTTCACAGGTTGGGTACAAGAATGGATTCAACATAAATCTCTTGATTTTGTCGAATGCCTCTTGACATTCTTCATCCCATTTGAAAGGAGTATCTACTTCATTAGTTTTGTAAAGGGTTTTACCACATATTTGATATAAATCTTCTAATGAATGCAAGATGTCCTATGGGCATGGAGTTGGAAGGCTCCTCGGAGGAGGCATTTCAAGACTCACTTTTATTTTATTTGGATCTATTTCAATCCATTTACGTGCACAACATATCCAAGGAACTTTTCCAAGGAGACTCCAAAGGCGCACTTGAGAGGATTCATCTTGAGGTCATATTTTCTAATTCTTTCAAAGATGATCCTTAAGTCACCGAGGTGATCTTTGTGATCTATACTCTTGACAACGAGGTCATCAATATAGCACTCTACTTTTTGATGAATCAACTCATCAAAGATTCATGTCATAGCCCTTTGGTATGTAGCTCCGACATTCTTCAAGCTGAAGGGCATGACTGTGTCGCAATATATATATCAATTGGTGTCCTGAATGAGGTATGCTTCTCATCTTCAGGGGCCATTTTGATCTGATTGTAACCTGACGATCTATCCATAAATGAGAACTTGTCATGGTTTGAAGTGTTATCCACTAACAGTTCTGATACAAGGAGCGAAAAGTCATCCTTTGGACATACTTTGTTTAAGTCCCTAAAGTCGATACATATACGAATTTGACCATTCTTTTTCTTTACTGGGATAATATTAGCTATCTAGTCAGCATATTTTTCTTCTTGAATAAAACCAGCTTCAATGAGCTTCTTGGTTTCTACAATTACCTGTTCTTCAACCTCTAATCTCATTCGCCTAGAGGCTTGCTTGACTGGTGCTGTATTTGGCTTAATTGCTAATTTGTGAACCGCTATATCAGGGGATAAGCCTGGCATTTCAGCATATGTCCAGGAAAAGCAGTCCCTAAATTCATAGAAAGGTTTTTAATTCTTCCACTTTATCTTCAAGAAGTAGGGCACTGATAAACATTGGGCGAGGATCCTCCTCAGTTCCCAGATTAATCTCTTTAAGTTCATCCATAGTAGCTGTCTACCCACCATCTTCAAACTATTCAGGTGCTGGCCTGGCTTCTACTATTTCATTATTTGCAAGGCTGATGTTAAAAATGTCATTCTCATGTTCATTTTCACTCTCAACTTCCATTCCTGTTATAGCGTAACAGGTGTATTCCTGTGGACTATTGTCTTGGATAAAACTAAGACCTTTGGTAGTATGCTTGTTTCTTCTTCCAATGGTTTGAGAACCTTTTGGATACCACATCATCTCAAAGAGATTAGTCCTTTGCTTACTTACTCCAGCATGGACCCCATGCTTATGCATTAGGTTTTGCATCTTTGGAGAGTAATATTTCGGTATTCTTGTGGGAATGGCTTCTTCCTCTTCAGATAATTGCATTACCCAATCAAGATCTTCTTCTTGACATCCCTCAAATTTATAAAATAGGCTTCCTGGCCCATGTTTTTCAGAGAGAGGAGGTACATAGAAGGTCACTATTTCCTCGACTTTGTGAGTTTCTCAAGGAGTGATTTCTTTAAAATGTTGAGGAGGAACATGAGTGACTACGAGTGTTGTCTCTATTACTGATGGATCTATGATTATTTTAAAGTAGCTGCATTGCACCTTACCTTCAAAAGTATATTCGAACTCATAATCAGAGTCAAAATGTTCTTCCTCAATCAGAGTTTTACTCGAAGATTCACATGAACCTTTATTTGAAAGGAACACATTCATCTTCTTCTTGATCACGCTATATGAGGAGCATGTTATTGATTTTAGACTTGTTCTTTATATCTTTAGGGATATTTTAAACAATCTCTTTTCCTTTATTTGTTTTATTTTTCTTTTTTTCTTAACTTGTTCTTTTATGGGTTTTGAAGTAGATGCAATATTTTCTAGTTATTTTGTTAGCTTTAATTCCCTCGAAAGGAAGTAACTGGCATCTTGATATATCTTCATTTCATACACCGCAAAAGGTTACATGTCACCACCAATTTGGCATTCTTCCCCATCCTTTGCATATCTCATACATTGATGCAATATAGATGGGACAATGTCATACTTATGAAGCCATGGTCGACCCAGAAGAGCTCTGAATGAAGTATCTACATCGATCACATAAAATTCAGCTTCTGTGTGGAGGTCTCTAAATTTAAGAGGGAGGAAAAATGATAATTTTTTGTCCCTTCTCATTGAATCCTTGAACCAGGACTTTATCTCATCCCAGATGTTGTACATCTAGAGATAGCCACCTGAGGGTTCTCAGGTTCATAAGATTCACAGAGGAACCGAGGTCAGTTAAGATCCATGGTATCATAACTTCATCACTTTCAACTGTAACATACAAAGGGCGATTGTGCTCTGCAGTCCCAAGCATAAAATCTTCTTCTAAAAATGTGAGGGCTGGAGGCTCTTGAACATGTAAGGTCTCCGTTAGACAACGCTCAGCAAAATATGCTTCAAACTTCTCTGACTCTTTGAGAGCTTCAATTAAGGTGTTACGGAGATCTTTTAACATCAGAAGTGCTTCGTATACACTAAGTCGCGAATTTTCCTTAGATGGGATATAATATTGTAGTTGATTCCTTTAATTGGTGAAGGCTTCTTATTTGAATCCTTAGGGATGACTTTTTCTTTGATTTCGATTTCTTTTACTTTTTCTTTATTTGTTGGCTCTTTTCTCTATTGAGATGGTAGCACTCGACTGCTTCTCAACTGCACTTGAGCTACTTCATTTACATCTAAATCTTCAGATGACTCGGTTGCTTCAACATCATACGCCCCCTAAAGATAGGCTAGAAGATTGTTCCCTTTACATTCTTCATGTATGCCGACATGGTGAGCTCTGATTCATCTTCATTTGGGAAACAGAGTTTTCTAAGCTATTATCAGCTTCATGTATCATCAAGCAAGACTCACTGGGAAGTTCTTCAGCTTCTTCTCCAACTTTTTCATTTACCTGAAGATTAGTAATGAATTCAGCAAGTGTGATGGGTCGTCTTGCTGGCTGTATATAATCATCCATATTATTGATGATTCTTTGTGTTAAATTGCGACCACTCATGGTATTGGTAACATTTTGCGCTACAGTCTTCTTCTTTTTCTTTAATTTATTCTTTGGTTTGATGGCTTCTTGGCCTTCCCTTATGGTATTTGGCTAAGTTGTCTTTCATGAAATGAACTAGCCTTTCCACAACTTGGGTTTTGTTTTAACTCAAGTACAGGCTCAAGTGGTGATTTCCACTGAACACTTGGAACTCCTTCCAATCATTTCAACATTTTTACAGTCTTTTTAGAGACTACAACTTTCCATCCTTCATCATCGACCAGTTTCTCTTTGCCTTTATCTTTGCTTGATAGTACTGGAGATGAGGTGATTACCTTAGTGGATTCTTTCTTCGAATGTACCAATACACTGTCCGATAATGTAAATTCTCCATTTCTATATTTTCTCTTTAGCCAATCTTTGAATATGTAGCAATCTTCAATAGGATGGCTAAGCATCCTATGATATTGTCAATAATTAGGATTATCAGCTTGTCCAGTCTCTTCAGGTATTTTTACACTCTAGTAGCAGGAGACCTGCTTGAGTGCATGCTTGAATAGTTTAGCCACACTTTTCCACTTAAAAGAATACTCTTTGTTCAACTTTTCTTTTAGGGTTGGGGCCAGAGTCATTTGCTCCTTTGTTTGTTTTTTGGTCGCCTTCAAAGCGACCTCGAGGCACATCATTACCTCTAAGTATGAGCTTGGGTTGTGGAGCAGGATTGAATGACTGCTTTGATCTTTCTTGATAAATAGGTAGCCTTTCTTTGTCTACATTATAGACTAACCGCTTACCTATATCTTTTTTGAACGAGGTGAAATGTGTTTCACCTTTCTTTGGATCAGGAGCTTTTGCTCTTTTGGATTTATCTTGGTGGCTATCAGAGCATGATAAATTTAATTTCTCAAATTTAGCCACCCTATCAAGTAGCTCTTGAAATGTGATAATTGAAGCCATGAAAAGATAAGGCACCATCTTGTTGTCAATGTTGCCCATCAGTAATTGAATTGTATGCTCTTCTTCCAATTGTTGCTCACATTTCATACTCATATTTTGCCAATGCGTGATATATCTGGTTATTGACTTGTCTTTCTTCCTCTTCTGAAGGGCAAGATCAGTAATAGTTGTCTTTTTTACTGCGTTGGTGAATCTTTTGATGAATATATTTTCAAGTTCAACAAAAGTCTTAACTAAGTCATTTGGCAACTCAGCATATCATTCGAAAGTAGTCGAAGGTAAACTACTAACGAACTTGCGGAATAATAATGCATCATTACCCCCTATGTTACCACAAGATGCTTTGAACTGGGCTAGATGTTGTTTGAGATTACCATTTTCATCGAATAGATTAAATTTCAGCATTGAATATCCCTTTGGGTATGGAATTTGATCATACTCCATAGGATATGGGCGACCCTTGCTCACCAATTTTTTTACACTTTACTCAGCTAACACTTTGATCTTCTCATTTAGGATAATATCAAGTTGAGAGGGCATGCTTAGATATACTTTGTACATTCTCATTTAGGATAATACCAATTTTGTTAAGTTTTTAATTTAAATAATTAATTTCATTTCATTTATATTCTATTTTCTTTTTTAATTGAACTTTTGATCATTTTATGATTGATTTAGATTTGAATATATGATCATTTATCATTAGAATTTTAATAATAGTTACCCTTCTCGATCATAGGACTAATATCAATTAATAGACCTTGTCTACTCTATCTGGTTTGTTACAAAGGATCGGGTCTAAATTCATTATCTCAAAAAGTATAATCTTTCAAACCATGTCCACTCTAGCTTGAACATAGAGGATCGGGTTTGAGACTTTTCTTCTTGAGGGCTTGAACTTCAGAAGCTATGTCAATTGATTCATATCTTATAATTATATGATAGAATTAGCTTCTCAGATATTATTAGTTTGAAATTCTTATAATATCAAAATTTTAAGTTTTGTTAACTCGGACCTAGTTCTAAGACCAAACCGGGAAGCATAGCATATGTTCTTTTGCTTTGTATCTAACTTGCATATGTTCCTAAATGTCTAAATATTTCAACACACATATGAGTATCTATATTTTTAAAATTTTGTATGGACATGTGAATGTCAAAGTTGAAATGTAGGTGTCAATTTGCAAGTTTGATTTTTGACATGACATTTTTAGGTTTTCTTAACCCACCCAGCCCCAATGCACCAAACCGAAGTATATAGCATCTATTCTTTTTTATTTGACTGTAATCACTTCAACATGCACATAAATATATGTTCTTTTGAAAATGGACATTAAGATGTCTAAGTTGAAGTTTATATGTCAAATTGTAGTTTTGATTTTTTGAGTTTTGTTAACGGGACCCGGTCCTAAGACCAAACCGGGAAGATAGACCTTGTCAACTCTGACTATCTTCTTGCGTGAGGATCTGATTAATTATTTTCAAGATCTATCATTCTCCAAACATTGTCAAGTCTAGATTGAACATAGGATCAGATTTGAGACTTTCTTCTTGAAATCTTGAACTTAAAAAGATACATTAACAATGATGCCAATAGATTTATCTTTTGTCATTCTATGATAGAATTAGCTTCTAAGATTTATAATATCATCATTAGATTTTTAGGTTTTGTTAACCCGGACCCAGTCCTAAGACCAAACCGGGATGTGTAGCATCTGTTCTTTGCTTCTTTTTTTTGCATTTGGGAAGGATATTTTCCTAAATGTTTGATCTAATAGACATTTCAACATACATACATGTATCTGTTCTTTTTTAAAATATTGTATAGACATATGAATGTTAAAGTTGAAATAATTATGTTTAGTATGACATGTCACCTTTAATACATGCTATAAAATAAGCAGTAATCTATTTTTAATCAAACATGTATCTTCTCTTTTTAGTATTTAACATTCCCAAATGCACAGAATGCATAACATATAAATTTGCACATCATAATCAAATCTCCTTTATGCATATTAGGATTTGGATAGTTGAAGGTTAATTCAAACATAAGCATATACATGGATTCCTATACATGCCTCTTTGAATTTGATAGAAAGCTTTATGTTTAATAACAACTTTCATATACACATAGAAGGGAAAGTGTGATACGTAGAGAAAAAATGATACTTTTATTAATCAAGCTACCTACTTACTTCTCGTTTAAGGATTAAACATTTAGGATCCAACGAACTTTCCTGAGGGACTTAAGCTTCATGTATAACAAGTGAGTTTTGGAGGATCATGTCAATGTAGATTGAATGTTTGTGAGGTAAAATGCAATTTGAACATTACCAATCAACCAACTAAAATGGGGTTAAAATTACATTCCATGTGACATTTTAAAAGCCCATTGACTCAAGTATAAGGCCACTCATATAAGGCATAAGTTTGTCACTCATTTATGGGTGTAGATATAAAAAACTCATTTTAAATGACTAATCAGTAAATAAAAGAGGGATGAAATTTATTTAGAGTGAGATTTTAGAAGCCCACTTGATCAAATATAAAGTCACTTATACAAGATAAAGTTTGACACTTATCCATGAGTATGACCTGAACATTATTTAGGCAAAATCCTCTTTTTATGTGACCAATTAGCAAACAAAAGAGGGCTAAAATTTATTTAGAGTGAGATTTTAGAAGCCCACTTGATCAAATATAAAGTCACTTATGCAAGATAAAGTTTGGTTTATCATTTGATGATTGTATATTGAAAATATCTTTCATAAAGAGGGGTGTATCAATTCTAGAGTGCATTAATTCTAGATGGCCCTTTTTGTAAAGGTCCAAGCAAATGAAAAGTATGTGTCACATGTCATTAAAAGACAAATGGCCAAAATAGGAATGCATGTCATATGTCATTAGGAGACAAATGGGGCAAATGAATTTAACCTCCTTCATATGCAAACTCATGATGAAGGGGCACCACTACACATCAAATGTCACTAAGGAAATATAACAAAAAGATAGTTTATTTCCCCCTCAAATCCATATTTTTGTCATATGACATTAAAAGAAGTGACAAAGATATAAGAGTATGCCATATGTCATTAAGAGACAAATGATAAAAAAATAGAAATGCATGTCATGTGTCATTAGGGGACAAATGGGTCAAGTAAAGCTAACCTCCTTCACATGCAAACCCATGACAAAGGGGGCACAAGTACACATCAAATGTCATTAAGGAAATATGACAAAAAGAAAGTTTATTTCCCCCCTAAAATCCATATTTTTGTCATATGACATTAAAAGAAGTGAGAAAGATATAAGAGTATGCCATATGTCATTAAGAGACAAATGGAAAAAAATAAAATTGCATGTCATATGTCATTAGGGGACAAATGGGTCAATTAAAGCTAACCTCCTTCACATGAAAACCCATGACAAAAACATAAAGGAAAGGAAATTAATAGGATAACACAAGTCCCACTTTTTTTTTGTTTTCTTTTTTTTTTTTTTGGCCTTATGCTAAGAGGATTATAAATAAGAGGGGAACCCCCTCTCATGAGATTTTACTTTCCTCATCTTTTTCTTTTCTTTCAAGACAAATTGCAAGCCTAAATCCTTTAAAGAGTTTACCCAACTTGCAAAGGAAAAGCCAATTTGGATCATCTTAACTTGTAAGTAATTTCTAATTAGATGTCTTAGATATATCCAACATCATTTCATATGAATGGACATTTGCTAATAAAAGCCAATAAGATATACTATTTTTCTATGATCAACCATGCTTAAGTATGTGTCCATAAAATATGTCCTTTTTCTATGTTCAACTATGCATAAGCATGTGCCAATAGAATATATTCCCCTTATATGTTCAACTATACATAGGTGTGTGCCAATAGAATATATTCTCCTTCTTTGTTCAACTATGCATACGTATGTAAGGATTATTGCAAAAAATGAACAAGCAAGATAAAATAGATGTCCATACTAAACTCATGTTTAGGCAAAAGAAACAAGACATATAATTAGCATTTAGGCAAAAGAAGATTGAAATTCTAATCAAATATTTTCCTCATAGCATGACAATTTAAATAGAGATTGAGATAAGCATTAATCAACATCAAGTATTTGCCATATGACATGTCATGAAAATTGTGATAAGCATTACTCAACATCATAGCATGAATCAACGCATCATAATTGCCATATGATAGAATAGCTTTCATGATACTAAATCAACACATAAACACACATATATGGCATGGGAATTCAAATAATAATTTAAGGATTTACATTTTCTTCTTTCTCTTTTTTTTTATCAAAATTTTTGGACCTCCCGGCATCCCCCGCATATCGGGGTTACTTTGGGAGACTAGGCCTTCCCACCATGCCATGAAAGATGTGCATGGTAGGTGTCGTAAGACATCATGGCCTAAATTTATTTTCCCACCATGCCAAGAAAGGCATGCATGGGCTACACAGCATAGCATTTTCTTGCCATGTTGGAACAACGTGAGCAAGTACTTATATCAAAACAGATTTCCCTGTGACGTTGGAACAACGTGAACGGGTACTTATAGCAACATATTTCCCTGCCACATTGGAACAATGTGAACTTATATTTATCACAAGTTTTCGCCACATTGGAACAATGTGAACGGTTTATATTTTCCTCACATTGGAACAACGTGAACAGGTATGTATCACAAGTTTCCTCGCCACATTGGAACAATGTAAACAGGTACTTATAACAACAGGTTTCCCTGTCATGTTGGAACAACGTGAACAAGTACTTATCACAAGTTTCCCCGCCACATTGGAATAATGTGAGCAGGTACTTATAACACAACATATTTCTTAACTTGCCTTTATATGTGTATGACATACGATATATTTGATATTGCATTTGAAGCATCATAAATAATGAATTATCACTTATGCTTTTAATTGCATATGATTGCCATCACACGATCTTGTCTTTTTTTTTAGCATGCTAGGTGAAGTGTTTCTCTCAAATTAGATGTCAAATCATAAGCATGCATTGTATTAAAATAGAAGTTTGCAATCTTCATGTAACTTTTATTCATCCTTAACAATGAGACATATTCATCTTGATACATGAAAGTTAGAATGATATCTCAAAGGAGAGGTTTTGAACCAATGTCATACAAAACACATGTTTTGAATCAATGCCATACAAACATATGTCATAAGTTATAAAGCAAGAGATTCAAATGTAAGTAAAGGTTTTGAACTAATATCAAATTCAAAGTGTATCTTTCTTTACTTCAACTTAGCAACAAAATTAGCCATAAACATCAAAAAACTAGAATATAAAAGAGGGAAAGCTTGCTAGTAGTTTTGGGACTTGAACCACACAATACCCTAAACCCTTTTCTTTCCATTTCAGAATTAAATTTAAGCATGTAGGAGAATTTCATAAGTATTTACTCCTCCCAAACAACAAAAAAGCAAATACAAAAGATAGAGGAAAACTTGCTAATAGGTTAGGATTGGAACCACAACACCCTAAGCCTTTCCTTTTCCCATTTTAGATTTTAATTGAAGCATATAGAAAAATTGCACAAGTATTTCTCCTCCCAAAATAGTAAAAACTGAAGTATAAAAGATAGAGGAAAATTTGCTAATAGGTTAGGATTGGAACCACAACACCCTAAGCCCTTTCCTTTCCCATTTTAGATTTTCATTCAAGCATGTAGGAAAAATTGCACAAGTATTTCTCCTCCCAAAACAGTTAAAAACTTAAGTATAAAAGATAGAGGAAAACTTGCTAATAGGTTAGGATTGGAACCACAACACCCTAAGCCCTTTCCTTTCCCATTTCAAATTTTCATTGAAGCATGTAGGAAAAATTGCACAAGTATTTCTCCTCCCAAAATAGTAAAAACTGAAGTATAAAAGATAAAGGAAAACTTTCTAATAGGTTAGGATTGGAACCACTACACCCTAAGCCCTTTCCTTTCCCATTTCAGATTTTCATTGAAGCATGTAGGAAAAATTGCACAAGTATTTCTCCTCCCAAAATAGTTAAAATGAGTATAAAAGAGACAAGAAACTTTACAGAATTAAGCCATGCAACATTTCAAATCCCCTTTTAGTTTCAGATTTGACCTAGCATGTCAACACTTCAAAACCCTTTCTTCTCTCCCTCTTTCATTTCAGATTTCAACCTAGTATATGAAACAAAATTTTGCATATATTCTAGGATTTAAGCCATATGATACTTCAATCCCCTCTTTCAAATTTATATTTCAAACTAGCATATGACAGAGGCATGATATACACATCTCACCCATAGAGAATTGATTTAGGCAAGATAAAAGAATGAAATCCATAGAAAATAGCAAACAACATGAGATTTGGATCCTGCATCACCTTTAAACATACTTCTATGCTTCTAGTCTAGTTTTCCATAAGTAAAAAAAAAACATTTCAGCAAGTATCATTTCATCCAAATGATAGCAACTTAAGTATAAAAGAGAGAAAAAATCTGCACATAGATTAGGGTTTAAACCATTCAGTATCTCAAAAACCCATTAGATTTGAGACTTCAGATTTTACTTTAACCTCATAAAAGAAGCATGACTAGCACAACTTTATATTATTCCAAATTATCTTCAGCAAAGATCAACCATAGATAATAAAGAAATGAAATGAAATTTGGGCCATACATCATCCCAAATTATTTTCAGCAAAGTAGAAACCATGAACATCCATAGATAATAGAAAATGAAATGAAATTTGGGCCATACATCATCCCAAATTATTTTCAGCAAAGAACATCCATAGATGATAGAAAACAAAATGAGATTTGGGCCATACATCATCCCAAATCTCAAAAACAAACTCTTAGCATCATCTCAACCATGAAATAAAATAGATTACAAAAAAACCCCTAATTTCTAAAAGAACTTAAATGCATGAAAATAAGCTTAAGGTTAGAAAGAGACGACCTGGAGGTGTCGAACGCTAAGAGGAAGGGAGGAGAGGGGATTCAGGTAGCTTAATAAGAGTAGTCGGCTAGGGCTCACAGGAAGAATGGACGGGAGAAAGGAGGAAGCACCGCACGAGGAAGCTTCGGGAGAGAAAATGAGAGAGGGAAATCTATGTGAGAGGGAGGATCATGCACTAGGGCTTCAGAACCGAGAGCAGTAGGAGGAATGAAGGAGTCATGTGAGGAGAATTGTATGGCATGAATGAAGATCGGGAGTGTTGGGTGCGGGATTTAGATTGCACTGCGTGATTCCATTGGTTTTGCGCCTAATAGGAAATATTAAGCAGCCGATTTAATAGGTGGCTTGGGCGGTTGTTTTAATTGGATGTGCAAATGGCTGGGATTAGGATAAAGCTTAGGTAAATTAAGGATTAAGCAACCATTAATTAGTTTAATTGCAAATTAATGTCATTTCACATAGAATATGAGAAAACATTTTACCCTAGCAATATGTGTGTTGATTTTAGGTGTTTCTGTTGTGCCAAATGCAACGGCGTGATCGATTTTTCTATAGGGGCTTGCCTATAGGAAACCTAGAACTAGATATAAAAAGTTCTCACCAAATGAGAATGAAATCTCTGGGTAGTGTCTTATCTACTATTCGTCCGCCTTCTGAAATTTTCACCAACACTAAAATAACTCTTTTCTTTTCCAAAAGAGGTTGGTGGTGAATTTTCGGATCCCACACAACCAATGCCTCTAATCAATCATAAATTCATTTAGCCTAAATTGGCCTAAAAGATCAAATTGAACTAAAACTGATTATAATTCAAATCAATTCAAACCAACACCTATAATTATTCCCAAATGATCAATCAAATGTAGACCAACCCTTCATTCAACCCAATTTGACCAATTTGATCAAATTGATCAACTTGACTTATTTGGCTTAAATGAACTCATATGAACAAAACTTAAGTCCACTCAAAATTGAGTGAAATCAATTGTACCAATGCATTCCAAATGACTAATTGAACTTAACCAAATGCTCTCTTGACCTAATTTGATCAATTAGTCAACCTAACTCATTTGAACTCAAATTGACCTACATAGGTCAAATTGAGCCAAATTCAATCAAACCAAGTCTAAACCCAATCAAATTTAGCATTGTGGGTACCAAAAATTTGCCACTGACCTCTCGATGAGGAGAGAATAATTTAATGTTGATAAATTTTTCAGAAGGCAGATGAAATAGTAGAAAAGACACTACCGAGAGATTTTGCCCTCATTTTGTGAGGACTTTAGATATGGTTCTAAACTTTCTATATGCGCATGCACCTATAATTAATTACCCCTCCCAATGCTGAGAGAGAACTTTCGATTAAGGCTAGTCGTTAGCTCACTAAATACGTAGCATATAGAAATAACATATGGAGTTTTGGAATTTAGATTTGTGAAATTCATCATATTAACTTAAAGCGGATGGTTGGGTAAATGATGATGCACCCGATCAAGATCCCATGGTTCCATCATCCCAGACTATCGTGGTCTCTAGTCTACTTAGTTAAAGGAGGTAGTCAACCCAACCTGGCTGAAGGATCCATGTCAGCAGTCATGGGTTCCATCCTCAAGGAGGCCATATAGACCTGGGGCGGTGTTTGTCTAAGGAGACAAGCTTTTTAAGTCCACCTTAGCTAACAGAGGGATTTTTGCTCTATCCTATGGTTCACAACTCAAAGGACAGAGCCATTGGGGAGCATACGGGCTACATTCATGACCATAATATAATGGTGTCATTTGGCGGTAGTCACCCCATCATAGGACTCTGGTCGTAACCGTATCATATGTGGAGCTTACTAGCCAAACCACATGGACAGAGGACACGGGCCACTTCTTTACTAGCATAAGATTGATTGAGAGTGAACATAGTTGTGTACTTGATTTGACTTTGGCTCCTTTGTGAGCTAGAGTTTTCTTAATTTTTTACCTACGATAAATAATTGCGGATGGTGGATGAATTGAATTTACTTTAAGATTTTTAGGTTGATGATTTTCATTTAGTCATTTTGAGCTTAATAATTCATCAAATTTTTTATTTGGATTGATATTTAATTTATATTAATTTGATTTGAAATTGTAAACACAGTTTGATGAAAGTATCCCCTCTGGTTCAAATCTCTATTCAACACAGCCATCATCGAGGTATATGAGTTTGCTTGATCATTTTGTTTATTGTTCCGGATCCGATTTAATAATTTAATAATAGAGGATTAGATCTAGATTTATATTTTTGAGAATTTTGCATTTGGGAATATATATATATATATATATATATATATATATATATATATATATATATATATATATATATATATATATATATATATATATCTATATATATATATATATATATATCTTAAATATTTTGATGATGATGACCCCTCTGGTTGATATCTTCAATCAACTCAACCATCATTGGGTAGACCTTGTCAACTCTATTCTTTTGTTAGTAGAGGATCGGATCCACAACTTGCATTTATAAAATTTAAATTTGATATACAATAATTAAAAAAAACTAAACATTTGTAATCCCATATAGTTGAAATCTACTCTTCCACAACCATCACTGGGAAATTTGATTATGAAAATTATGCATTTAGACCTTTGATGATCGTATGCAAATATAAAAATCAAATCACCCATCTTGGTGATTGAGCATTTGATTTAGAATCAATTCCGTCAATTCCTATTTTGCAAGGAAGATTTGATTGATTAAGTGAGACTTATGACTTCACCATATAGATAAAATGACCCAATTGAATTTATTTTTTATTTTATTGAATTTTGTGTAATTTATAAAATTTGCACATTTTACGAGGCAATTGAGGCTTAGGCCTAAGATGCTCATTATGAAACATGTAAATCGCTTGGAGCACTTGCATACCTCTCAAGATGCTATGTTTGAATTTATTTCATTTATTGATATGGTCAATTGTATAAATCTCGAGATAGTGATTAGAAGTTTAGCTGCCTTGTAATGCATGCATGAATGATTTATTTTGAAATAGTTTATTATCTATATGCATTTGAACACAAGATTTCAATATAGGATTTGCATTGAAAGACATGCATATGACAATCTTTCAAGCCATTGTGAGCATTCTAATATGATGAAATTGAATGCCAAAAATATCTCACTATATAAATCATTTTATCAAAAAGCAACTTATGTACATTTCAATACTATAGTTTGAATGTTAAGCTACATCGAGATGTATACAGGCCTTGATCTTTTGGATTAGTCACATTTATCAAAGAGCTTTCAAGATCATGACAAATCTCAACCAATTCATTTTATTATATTTGATTGTTTAATGTGAATAGTGATACTACCAATTGCACATTAGAAAATGATCAATTCATGCTCATACTCATGAGGGAGCTATCAAGCCCCATGTAAGCTCATCAAATTCTGTAACACTCAACTGAAAATATTCTGAATTCATCAACATAAAATGTAATGATCTCAATATATGTTAGATGAATCATCTTCTAAGTTTGTTAATGAATTATCGAGTCCCTTAGATGTGTCACTTGAGTATAATTTTTTTCCAATTGACTTTCGATTTAGAACTTTACACTTTCACATAAGTTTTGAATAAATTTTCAATGTTTGAGAGATTTTCTATTTGTGTTTTCATTTAAAGTCATTCATAAGCTTTTTTTTGTCTTTGCATTTACATTTTTTATTCAATATGACTTGGGTTTATTTAATTTCTCGATTTAAGTCTCATGAAAGTTAATGATAAAATTTTGGCACCTCTCATAATTTGGTAGATTTCTACCAAAGCTAGCATGCCACTGCCTAAAAAAGATGTGCATGGGTGGTGTTTTGTAACATATAAGCTCCACTGTCAAAAATGAGGCATAGGCTCGTACACATAAAATCAAGCACAATGTACTTTGCACATCCACACATATTTTATACATTTGCGAGCGATCAAAGGTGATGACATAATCAACAAGATAATATGAAATCTCTCTTCTTCTTTTTTGTTTCACACTTTTTTTCTGATTTTTTTTAAATCATAAAGAAAAAGAGGAGAAGAGATTGACACTAATTTGGCCGATCGGGAGAATGTCAAGTCTGGCAAAGGGGGCTTGCTCGATTTGAGGAAAGACAGTGTGTTCTTGGTGCATCTGTTGGTTTCGAGGGCAAGGGAGTTCAATTTCTGCTCACGTGCGGACATAGAGCCAAGAACCCAGATTTTAGTTGCATGTGATGAGCGAGGGAGGCGAGTCATGTGTTTCTTGGCTCGTGGTTGGGAGGAGGGAAAAGAGGGGATCGGTGATATATGCTTCGATTGATTGAGTCAAGGTGAGGAGGAAAGGTTGCTCGATTGTCTAGGTTTGACTTCAGCTACTATTCGGACGGACGAGAAAGGATTCGAGAGAGAATGGGATGGACAATACTGGGTCGTGCAATGCTCGGGTCGGACAACTAGAGGGACGAGGGATGGCTTGGGATATTCATGTGCGAGGTGGGATGAGAGCCAGAGACTAAATTGAGAGGGGAGTTCGACCGAGAGTCACACGAAGGAAGCTATTCGGAGCCTTTTTTTTCATGTGAATGGAGGGATTAGGCCCAAGTGTGTAGGAATTGAGGGTTGTGTGAGTGTTATGAGAATTAAGGTTGGGTAATATAGATATTTATAAAGAGCACTTGTATTTAAGTGATTAAATCAACCCTAATTTATATTTTTATTATGACATAATTTATATAATTAATATATATATGCAATTTTGGGTTGTTCTGATGTTCCAGATGCAATGACGTAGTCCATTTCACGATCGAAGGTTGTTTGGTTCAAGTCGGCATCGAATCATATCAATTTCAATTCAAAAATGGGCATTATCGCTTCCAATGGCTCGATGTTCATGTAGACTCATTTGAATCGATCGTGATAAGTATTATTTGATAGATTTTGATATCTTAACACTAACGATGTGATCAATTTTGTTAATGGAGACCATTTGGCCATCATCATAGCCTTCTGACTCTAACATGCGTGTAGGCGTGTTGACGATCTTCTTTCTTGATTGGTCAAACATCAGGTTGTGCAATATGTATATTCTAATCAATTTTGATGTTTTGAATGTGATGGGAAAGTCCATTTGTCGATCAGAGGTAATTTTGACTAATTTTGGTGATGCCTAGTGCATTTTAGCTCCAATTTGCACATTGTTGTATCTGAAGTTGATCGACTTCATCCTGTGAGTTTGACTCAACTTATGGCGCATGCGTGGAGGTCAACAAATGCCCCCCCAACAAATATGATTCATACATGGAGTGAGTCATGTTTGTTGAAAACTAGTTGACCCTTCGAACCAACCCTTGAATCTCAATATACTACAACTTCAATTTCAATGGCTTTGCTGAGGAGCTTCTTCCTCTATCTACTCTTTGCTTCAATATGTTTGTTGAAGTTTTTTTTTTCGTTATTGTAGATTTGGGTTTTCTTCGACCCTAGCTTCGTGCTTGATCAAACTTGATGGAGGAATTGGTTTGTTTGTTTTGAGATTTGAAATTTCTTTTGTACTAGATTTAAGCTAAATTGACTTGATGAAGGATTGACTTGATTTATCTATATTGACTTATCAGGAAGTTCACGTATATCTTTAGTCCTATGCTTGCTATTTTGATAGACTCGTTGAAGGGTGCATACAAATGACCCAGCCTTCTGGCTTATATTAGGTATATAATGTTGAGTTATCAATTTAACATTATGTGCTTTAACAAACTGAATAACTACAAAATTCTTTTAATTTGGCCATTTCCTTTGTGTGAACTATGAAATTACTTCTTCGGTCCGGTGCTTTCTGCTTTGATGGACTTGATGACAAAATTGGCTTTGATCTGTGCTTTGTGCTTGATTAGAGTGCTTGAAAAGAGTTTATAATATCACCTTGCAGGTAATATATATATTGATATGAGGCAACTATAGATTGAAAGTTATCTCCTCAGATTGTCTTGGTCCATCGATCAAGTAGAAAGATCTCTTAGATTCTAGCTACTTGTAATCACTAAACTAATTTTGGCTTTAAATTAAACAACTATCATCATTGGACTAATGAGTAGGAGCTCTTTCATTGTGGCCTTTTTATGGCTTGTTGAGTGAGAATAACATTAGCAACTTAGCCATTTATGTGTTTGTTGAGTTCGACCTTTAGAACCCATCCGTGTCCTAGATTTGAAGATGTAGAGATTGATATTTTTCCAACTTAGTAGATTGAAGCTTTCAAAATTGAGAGTTCTTCTAACTTGATCTTTGAAATGTGATGAATCTTGGAGATAAACTTTTGATATTTAGGGCTATCCTTTCATGCTTGCAGTTGATTCTTTTTGTTCTTTCAAGAGCCTATAACTTTGACCATAACACTTATAGATATATTCAAGGATCTTGGCATAAAACTTGATGTCAACCTGAGTATATATATACAAGAAGACCTTCTATTTCACAGGAGAAGGTTGAACAATCTTGATCATAAAAAGGGCTCCTATTTAACAAGGGGATTGCATATTAGTTTAAAAATATGTTACAAAGTTAGATTTTCTTTAATATAAATAAACATATCTTATTTTGATCATCATATATGTTTATCTGAGGATCTTAGCTTGAAGCATGATGTCGAGTTAAATAAATATATAAAAATGCCCCTTGTCTAATAGGAGTGCTTTCGAAGTAACTGTTGAGAGAATTTGGAATATCTTTGGTCATAGGCTTTGTAATTCCAAACTTATTGAAGACTTCCTCTTAAAAATTAAAAATTTATATTTTCCTCTTGTCCTGGCTTTTTCCTTAGTAGATTTGATGGAGTTGATGACTTGCTGGCAAGATGATAACATCTTCGGTCCTATGTTTAGTACTAGACGGCTCGTAGAAGATTATTTCTCGAAATGGAAATTTGTATTTTCCTTCTGTCCTAGCTTTATGCCTCAGTGGACTTGATGGAGTTTATGACTTTTTGGCGATATGAGATTATTTTCGGTCCTATGCTTTCTGCTTTGACAGACTTATTGAAGACTCCATCTCAAAGATTCATATCTTGTATTTCCTTCTTTCATGGCTTCGTTCCTTGACGGATTTGATAGAGGAAAGTCTTGAATTGTCTTGAAGACTTGTCAGATGATACGAAATTATCTTCTATCCTAGCTTTCTGCTTTCGTGGGTTTGTAGAAGGATGTTTGCCGGTGACCTAGCCCTCAGAGCTTGTGTTGGGTCAATGGCGAAGGGTCATCAGTTTCATGCTTTGCACGTAACAAACATATTTATGACATGACTCCCTTAGTTCAGCCTTTGGCTTTGTATGAACATTGTGATGACTTCTTCGATCCTTTGCTTTCTGCTTGGTTGGACTTACTAAAGAAGAGCTTCCTTCGGTCATTGCTTTCAGCTTTAATAGACTTGTTGAAGGAGTTGACATTTCGTTTTTTATATTGATACCAAACTTGGCTTAGTGCCTTCTAGAGTGAGGACCTTTTTGTTGGATTTTGAAAAATGACCTTACGACCATTAGGGATGATCTCCTAGTTTGGGCCACTTGAACTCACCAAGTTGGAAATATTTAGAGATTTAGATGCTCTTTTCTTTGAACTAACAAAGTAGGAGGATCTCTTACTACTACCTTTATAGTATTTTGAGTAAGCAGACCTGTCATTGACTCAGGCCATATTTGAGAGTGTTGAGTCTGACCTTATGCATCAACTTGAGCCCTAGATTTGATGTATGGATGAAAAATGTGTCTCCAACTTGATTTGTTAAAGTTTACAGACTTGAAAATTTCTCTTTTTGGTCAGTAAAACTTTGAAACTTGTGAATTTTGAATACATAATTTGAATACATATATGGGGATCTCGACCATAGGGGTGATGTCAACTCAAAAACTATAGAAGGGCCCCCTGTTTCACAGGGAGAGCCTGAGATTTTGCTATAAAATTTAAAAATGAACACCCCTGTCTAAAGGAGGATGTTTAATTTATTTCAGAAATACATTCTTGTGTTATAAGAGAATTTCTAAGCAAAACTTACACATATAATGATGGTGAGGAATAATTGATATTCTTAACACTAGGACCAAGTCTCCTTCTTGAAAAGTTTGATGACGTACTGTATGATCGAATGCTTTGGACATCCTCACTTGGTAGACTTTTAAATTTTGTTGAGCTTGGTTCCTAGCTTTGTCAAGCGCATCAATCTCTTCTATCCATAGATGGGATTTCTCATCTTGGGTAAGATCGTGTTGAATGGCTACTCGGAACAAAGGTAGTTTAACTTTGAGTGGTAGTACTGCTTCAGCCCTAAATACTAATGCATAAGGAGTGGATTTTATGGGAGTCTTATAAGTGGGGAGGTAAGCTTATAAAACTTCCACAAGCTTGCCATGCCACTCCCTTTTTTTCTTGTGAGGATCTTTCTGAGTAGCTCGACTAGTATTTTGTTGAAAGTCTCGACCAACTCATTTGCTCTCAAATTATAAATCGATGAGTATCACCAAATAATCTTATGTTGATCAAAAAATCTATAGATTTTAGTGCTCTTAAAGGCTGGACCATTGTCTGAGATAATTCGGCGTGACACAACAAATCTATAAACAATATTGTCGATGAAGAAGTTGGTCACGTGCTCGATTGCTACTTCCTTGAATGGGACGGCTTCACCCCACTTAGGAAATAATCAGTTACTACTAGGATGAAGTGATACCAATTGATGATGGTTGATTAATTAATCTAATTACATCAGTTCCCCAACACTCAAATGTCCAAGATGCTATCATTGGGTGCAACAAATTTGTAGGTTAATGAATGATATGGCCATGGATCTGACATTCATGTCATCTCTTGGCACAATCAGTACAATCCATTACTATAGATGGCCAGTAGTATCCCATTCCTTTGATTTTGAAAGCTATTTTGGGACCTGCCTAGTGTACCGAGTCTCTTGATCTCATCAATCACTTTGTTGGCTTCTTCTATTCTCAAGCATTGTAGCCACATCTACTTGAAAGATCTATGACATTGGGTATTGCGAACATAAGCATATAGTCGAAGCCTTTTCTGTATGCGACCATCAATTTATTGCTTAGCAGTTTGTCTTCCTTAAAATAGTTAATGAAGGGTTGTCTCCAATCTTCCTTCTCTTTTACTGTAATGATTTCATTTCATGGCTTTGGCGCTTCCTTAGATTGAGGTCTTTTCTCCTAAGTAGTCTGAGGCTCATCTTGTTGACTTTGAGAAGTACTTGGCAAGAGAGTGTGAGGAGTAACATGAGTTTCATCCTACTAGCTTGCATTTGATGATCCCTCTTCCAGTCAAGATTTTAGGTTTACCGACTCTAAGACCCGACGAGTGCAAACACTAATTAGCACATAATCATTGTCATCCATACTTGTCATTTCTTTAGCTAGCTTAACCAGGAAATCAGCTTTACTATTTCTAGATTGAGAGACATGAGTTATAATGACATATGGAATTTATTTCATAAGCTTGGGGCTCGGTAGTCAGCCAATTCAAGCTTATTGATTTTATAAATACCCATCAATTAATTAATGATGAGCTAAGAATTGCCATAAACTCATAGATTTTGAGCTCTCATGGAGATGTCTTCCTCAAGACCTACCACCAGTGTTTCATATTCTTCTTCGTTGTTATTTCATGGCTGAGTTAACTGGTAAGAGGCCCACATTATATCACCTTCCACCATGATCAAGATGAGGCTAATGCTAGCTCGAGCTTTGGGAGATTTGAGGGATGAGTGTATTTGATGGATGAAGCTCCATCGAAATAAAATTCTCACATTTGCTACTTTTTCTTTTCATATATATGCATGATCTGTGGCAAGGAATTCTAACAAAAATGGTGGATTCAACAGATACTTCTTGATAATTGTTGACCTCACTTTTGAAGTGAGGATTCAATCTTCCCATCATAGGTCTAGGAGTCTTCTAGACACTAAGAACTCTTTAGTCATAGGACACTTCTAGTGGCTAAGTGAACACTTAACCTAAATCTAGAGACTTTAGTAGGGTTTTCTATAGGACTAGGTTAAGCCTTAAGACCCAAGGTGACTCACCCATCCTATGGCCTAAACAAGCTCATGCCTATCTCGCCAGCCAAAACACATATTAAACCCAAATTTAATGAAGCTCAATAGAAATCTAAATCAAACATATTTGAATTGAAATCCAAATCCAATTGAGCTTAGGTTGAGGTAATTAGGTTGATTAACTCAGTTAACTATTTTAAGCTTAAAATCACTTAAGTCCAAATAAAATTAAATTAAATCAAACCAAAAGCACATATTCAATGCATAAATATAAATGAACTCAAAAATAAATCCAAAATGTGGTTTAAAGTGGCAAATAGGTTATTTGATCTAGAGTTGACCCATGTGGGTCCCACTAAGTCAAAAGTCAACAAACTAAAAATTGTCCAATTTAAATCACTCTGAAAGCTCAAAATCATCAAATGAACATGCTTAAACATAAAATTAAACAAATCTAAAATAGATAAGATTTCAAATGGATTAATTAGATCATTTAACCCACTAATCCCAATTTAAGTTAAAATGGATTCAAATCAAAATTAACATCAAATCAAATGAAACCAATTACTTTAAATCATCATGATCACTTAATTAAACATAATTGGAGCTTAAATACACCTTGGTTGATTCAAATAAAATATTTAACTCAATTGAACCCGATTTGACCCATTTGAACTCAAAATGGGTCAAATCCAAATCAAAGCCAAATTAACCCAAATAATTAACCAAAAACATTCCAAATTATTCATAAAACAAATTTGGAACAAAATCTAAACATAAAATGACAATTTGAATCACATAAATCAACTTAACCAATTTTGGTCAAACTTGGGTCAAATTCAAAATTAATCCAAATTAAACAAAATTAATCAAACAAAACTATCATAAATGATCAATTAAATATAATTAAAGCAAATCCAAAGCCAATGAGTCAAATCATGTTACTTGAACCCAACTCATTCATGTTGACCCAATCCCAAATTAACCCCAAATTAGATAAAACTCTTAAAGCATCATGTAAAAAGTTGAATTTCAACTTCTATGGCTAGGTGAAACTAAGTGAGAGAGAGAGAGAGAGAGAGAGAGAGAGAGAGAGAGAGAGAGAGGGAAAATACCAAATCTTGCAGAATCTCCACTCCTCCATTCCTCCCCATCTCTTGCATTGATTGATCTTGATACACAAGAGAGGATTTTGGGAGCTAAAATATGAAGTCCCCAATCAGCCATGGCCACCTAACCACCTTCCCATCACCATTAATGGTGGTTTTTGGCCACCATTAATAGAGAAGGAAAAGAGGCACCCAAAAGAACAAATTTATGCATTAGAGAAGCTCCAGAAACTCCTCTGAGCAAAATAACCCCTCTCCACTTCTTTTCGACGTGAAAATGACCCAATCTAAGCAGATTTTGGTGAAGTGCGATAGAGGTTGGTGGTTACGATGTTCCAATGCAAAGAAAGTGTGTAGATTCATTCCAAAGCTTTGTCTCGCATCCAGGAGTGTGTTCGAATCAACTATGCCATCAAAAATCATCCCTAGTGAGGTAATTTCAAAATCCTGTAGCTGGTTGTAGGATTTCTTATTTATGATGAATTTAAAATTTTATCCAAATAGATTTTCTCCAATCATCTCTAGCATTTTCGTCGCTTTCATTTTCATTTGTTGGGAAGAAGATGCACAATAGCCGTCCGATCCCCTATTAATAGGGACAAACGTATATGATTAGAAAGAGATCGCCTGTTAATAGGGATGGATGTTGCTTTCATCTGTTCAGATTTTGTCCCTTAGATCGTGCAATTCAATCTAGACCGTCCAATCCATGATTGGACGGCCCGAGCAAAATCGTGCCTTCCTACTCAAACATCGAGTTAGTGTCGCATTGGCTAATTGCGTTGATGCATGAACGCATAGATAATGCTGCGTGGCGTTAACTAGGAAGTGAGAAAATCAAATTTTTTTATTTTAAAAATTATTTAAATTAACAGAAACTTGTTGTTCTCCACATATGGTTCATAATTCAAATGAATCATAAAAATTAAAATAAATAATTAACGAAAGTAACATCGCTTGAATCGAGTTTAAAACCCCCTAATCGCAATCGAAATCGATTAAATTCACTTTAATTTGAAAATTCAACTTTGTAATGCATCAAAAATATTAAAATAAATTAAATGGAAAAGATCAAATCAATTAATGATCGATCCAAAAATTAAAATTATTTTAAATAAAGTTGGGAAGACCGGCGATACGACCTCGTTGATTGCCATTATCGCTGAAATGTCGAAACCTATCAAACGACACCTTCCGCGTTTGATCCAACAAAGTGTGTGAGAACATCAATCAATTTGAGCACGATGTCGCACAATTTAAACCTAATTTCACTTCGAACATTGTCGACATTTCCTAAACGACCTCCGATCGCAAAATCGATCATTCGTTAACTGTGACACCATATTATTAGGGTTTATTGCATAAAGTAAATTCATAAAATTTAATGTGAAATGATATTAATTTGCAATTAGATTAATTATAATCCCCTTAATCCTTACACCTGTCCATCGCCCAATTAAAAAAAAAGCCGTAATCTATTGGCGCCAAAATGGCGATAAGCATCGATGGCCCTAAAGGGCTGACACTCTCTCTCTCTCACGGGCGTTGACCTCATACACACTCTTCATTCGACTCTCCCTCTCTCATTCCTGCTCGCTCTAGTGTGATTCTCCCTCACGATCTCTGTTTTCTCGTTTGAGGCTTTCCTCCCTCACGACTCTCCTTTCTCACACAAAGTCCTCCTGCTGCGCTCGGTCTCGCTTCCTCTCCCTCTCTCATTTTTGGTTCCAAGAAATCCTAGCAACCGAAAGTCCTTCTCCTCTCCTTTAGTCGACACTTCAGTGGTTTCTCTCTCTAACCCTAAGCTTATTCTTATGCATTTAGGTATGCTAAAAATTAGGGTTTTGCAAAATATGCTTAAATTCATGCTTAAATTCATGCTAAAAGTTTCCTCTAGAGATTTGGGATGATGTATGGCCCAAATCTCATTTTATTGCTATTATTCATGGCTTTTTGTGAGGTTACTTGCTGAAAAAAAAACTAATTCCGGACATGGGGGAAATTGCTAAAATTTTTTTTACCTAAGGGAAAATGAATTGATTTGCTGTAATGGGTATGTGTTGGCTGAAATCATTTTTTTTTTACCTAAGGGAAAATGAATTGATTTTCTTAATGGGTATGTGTTTGAAATCGATATTTTTACCTAAGGGAAATTGAATGAAAGTGATGCTTGAATTTTATTTCTTTCTTATGGGAAATGAAATATGAAGTTTCTATAGCCTTTTAAAGGTGGAATGCCTAAGCTAGATGCAAGTGTTCTTTATCTTTAACCTAAGCTTTTATCATATAGAGGAAGTGATGCTTGCTGAAATTTTATTTCTTTCTTATGGGAAATGAAATCTGAAGTTTCCATAGCTTCTTAAATGTTTTGTTCTGATTACCTTGCCAAAAATTGTTATAAATATTGAAAATGAAATTAGAAGCTTGGAAAAGGTTTTGGGGTGTTGATTGGATCAAAATCCTAAACTATTAACCTTTCCTCTCTTTACATTTCAGTCCCTGCTATTTGGATCAAATAATGTTTGCTGAAAATTATTTTACCTAAAGGGAAATCCATTGATTTGCTTTTCTAAAGTGATAATGCGTGCTAAAAATATTTTTACTTAAGGAAAAATCTATTGTCTTGTTGTCTAAAAGTTTAAAGCATGCTGAAATCATTTTTATCAAAGGGGAACCAAATTATTTCTGCTATGAGCTTGCTGAAATTTTTCTTTTACTTGAGATAGAAGTATGAAAATGCGAAAAGTAAAGATGTATGGCCTAGATATTATGCTACTTGCTCCCTCCTATAGATTTCATTTGTTTTGTCCCTTGCATATGGGTAGAATGAAATCTGAAAATGAATTGCCATGCTACTTACTATCTCTTATGGATTTCATTTGTTTTGCCTCTTACATATGACTAGAATGAAATCTGAAAAGTGAAATCTAAAATTAGAAAAGAAAAGGAATTGGCTATACTACTTTCTATTCCTTATGGGTTTCATTCTTGCATATTTGCCTGTTTCTATCATTTTGATATCTTGTTAATAGGGAAATGTTATATATCAAAATTTTTATGTCCACCCATGCATGCCTTTGGTATGGTGGGGTCTCTCAACCCACATGTGGGAGAGGAGATTTGTAAAATTATTATTATGCTCTTAATTAAATATACATGTAAGCAACTTTCTTTTTTTATTATGCAAATGCAAGATTTAAATTTATTACTATAAGTACCTACTCATGTTTCTCCAACATGGTAGGGAAACTTGTTGATATGCTATGCTAAACCATGCACGCCTTTCTTGGCCTGGTGGGCAATCAAAATTTATGGCCGAGGTGTCTCATGACACCTACCATGCACGCCTTTCTTGGCATGGTGGAAAGGCCTAGTCCCTCGAAGTAGCCCCCTATACGAGGATGACGCCGGGAGGCTGCTAAAATTTTTATAAAAAAAAGGAGATAATAAAAAAGAAAGGGATTTTTTGCTTAATCCTAGAGTATGTGCAAAATTCATTTATGGATTTCTTATCTTGGAAATTTATGGAGAGGTGCTTACATGCAATTAAAAGCTTATGTTACAGCTTGCTATTTGAGTATTCCAAATGCAAAATTCAGGTGAAATAGTGATGAAACTGATGCTATAGCAAGGGGGTATCAGTTATATTTTATGCATATGTGAATGTAAATTTATTAAATTACTTTGTGCTATAAGTACATGTTCACGTTGTTCCAACGTGGTAGGAAAATATGCTTGCGATAAGTACCCATTCACATTGTTCCAATGCGATGGGGAAACCTGTGATAAGTACTTGTTCACATTGTTCCAATGTGGCAGGGAAATCTGTTGCTATAAGTACCTGTTCATGTTATTCCAACGTGGCATGAAAACTTATTATGATATAAGTACTTGCTCATGTTGTTCCAACGTGGCAAGGAAATTTTGTGATGTGCATCCCATGCATACTTTTCTTGGCGTGGTGGGTAAATAAATTTTGGGGTGTCTCGACACCACGCCTTTCTTGGCATGGTGGATAATAGTCCCCTAAGTAGCCCTTAGGATGATCGGAGGTACAAAATTTGATAAATAAAAATATGAAATGTCTAAGTGTTTGAAGAAGGAAGGTACATGCATATGATTATTCATGCTTAGCTCATTCATCATACTATATGACAATTACAGTATGCTTAGCTTAGTTGTTACCTGAATCTTCATAGCATATGACAATTACTTATTTAAAGTTCAAATTCATTTTGCCTAAGTGGTGATTATGCCATATGAATGGGTGAGAAATGAAAATGTGACACTCAATGCATGGAAAGGTACAAGTGCATGCCATATGTAATTTAAGAAACAAATGGCAAGGGCTTCATGCTAAAATGCTTAAGTGAAATGATTCAGTGTGCATATTCAAAGTATTATCTTATTCTGTTCAATTTGAATGTCTTTAATATGCAAGTTAAATGAAATCTATGATCTTATGAAGCAATGTTCTTTTTGTTTAACCATTTGATTCATGCAAATACTTAAAAGAATCAAATTCATACTCTATAAAATGCATGCTTGATTTGTTAAAGAACATACATATGCTTGATCTATGATAAGTGGTTGAAAGAACTAAGCTTATATCTTCTAGAACAGACAATCACTTAATTTGCAATGTGCATTCATATTTTTATAGAACAGACTCTCACTTGATATATGCAAGTACATGAAAGAGTCAATGCATATCGTAGATAAATCTATACACTCATGATAAATAGTTGAGAGAGTAAACTCGTGTCTTATAGTCTTATAGAATAGACCTCTATTTGATCTATGATAAATATTTGAAATGGTCAAATTCATATTTGATAGAACAGATTTATATCTAATTTATAATGTTAGGTATCAAAGCATATGCTTATAATTCGACATCTATACCATGTCAAACATCAAAACTTCAACTTAAACATTTCAATGTCCATACAATATTTTAAAAAGAACAAATACTTGTATGCATGTTGAAGTATTCAATAGCTTAAATGCTTAAATAGACATATGCAAGCAATCAAATGAAATGAAAGAACATATACATAATCCTAGTTTGGTCTTAGGACCGGGTCCAGGTTAACAAAACTTAAAAATCTAATGATGTTATTATAAATCGTAGAAGTTAATTTTATCATGAAATGATTAAAGATAAATCTATCAGCATCATTATTAATGTATCCTCTCAAATTCAAGGTCATAAGAAGAAAAATCTTAAACCCGATCCTCTAAGTATAATCTTGAGTTGACAAAGTTTGGAGAACGATAGATCTTGAAATAATTAATCTAGATCCGATCCTCTGCAAGAAAATAGTCAGAGTTGATAGGGTCTATCTATCCCGGTTTGGTCTTCGGACCGGGTCCGGGTTAACAAAACTCAAAAATCAAAATTTGACATATAAACTTCAACTTAGACATCTTAATTTCCATGCAAAATTTTTAGAAGAACAGATACTTACATGCATGAAGTAATTACTAAGTCAAATACAAAAGGACATATGCTACACATCCCGGTTTGGTCTTCGGACCGGGTCCGGGTTAACAAAACCTAAAAATTTAATATTATAAGAATTTTAAATTAATAATATCTGAGAAGCTAATTCTATCATATAATACAAAATATGAATCAACTGACATAGCTTCTAAAATTTAAATTCTCAGGAAGAAAAGTCCCAAACCCGATCCTCTATTTTCAAACTAGAGTGGATAAAGTTTTGAAGGATTATACTTCTTGAGATAATGAATTTAGACTCAATCCTCTGTAGAAAATCGGACAGAGTAGGCAAGGTCTATCAATTGATATTAGCCCTATAATCGAGGAGGGTAATTATAATTAAAATTTCAATGATAAATGATCATATATTCAAATCTAAAATCAATCATAAAATGATCAAAATTCAAAGAAAATAATAAAAATATAAATAAAAATGAAATGAATTATTTAAATTAAACTTAAAAAAATCAATCCACCCTTCCGCAACTGTTTTTCTTCGGGTGACAAATTAAGAAAACTTTTGCTCACAAAGAGCCAATGTCAAATTAAATACATAACTACATTCACACTTAAATATTCCTAAAGCCTGTAAGGACGTGGCCCGTGTCCTCTGTCTGTGTGATTGTGCCGCGATATGGCTCCACATAAATGGCGGTTACAACCTGAGCCCTCGGGTGGTTCACCGCGATATGGCACCACTAAATTACGGTCACGATCGCAGCCCGTATGTTCCCCAATGGCTTTGCTCTTTGAGCTGTGAAATGTAGAATGTATTTGGTTGGGCAAAAAGCACTATGTTAGCTAAGGTTGACTTATATTTGTCCCCTTAGACAAACTCCACACTAGGTCTACAAGGACACCTTGGGCGGCGGCGTAACCCATGTCTTGACAAGAATCCCCTTGGTTGGGTCGACTACCTCCTCACTAAGTGGACTAGGGATCGATAGCAGGATGGGAACCATGGGATCTAGATCGGGCGCGTCATCATTCCCCCCACAAAAAGTTTTAAATTAAAATAATAAATTTTATAAGTTCTAAACTCCACTCACTGCAATTATATACTCGTTCTTTAATGATTCATTGACTTACCTTAATCGAAAGTGCTCTCTCAGTATTGGGAGGGGTAATTAACTATAGGGGCTTGCACCTATAGGAAACCTTGAACCAGATATAAAAAGTTCTCACCAAATGAGCGAAATCTGTAGTGTTTTATCTATTCATCTTCTAAAATTATCCGAACTTAAACAACTCTTTTCTTTTGAAAGAGGTCGGAATTTTCATAGATTTCTAACAACTCGGGGATAGGTTTCTCTTTCCATATTTAGTCAAATCTGTTATTTAGTATAATTAAAAATGAAATGAAAATGAAATGAAATGATAAGTTAAACTTGAAAATCTTAAAGTTTTCTAAATAAAGTCTTAAGTCATTTGAGATTTTATTTAGTGCATGTGTTTAGCATGTTTTTTCTTATCGTACCTATATTTTTGGAAGTAAGATGATAGTGCAGTAATTTTTAATTGCTAAATTTTACCTTTAAACTCCAGAATGGCATTACAGAACACATCTGTCACTGTTACTTTCGGCAGTGATGCCAACATCCGTTTGGCCAATGCCATCATCAATGTTGGAAGCATCGGGGCTACCATCCAATTTGGTAGCGTTGACATCCCAGCTATTCTGAATGAGCAAGTTGCTAGGCCTCAACTTGCTGAAGTACAAACTCGTCCTGCATGCCATGTGCAGTAATCTCTGAAAAGGCCCGCTAAAGTTGTGACCCCTAATGCTATAGGGTCACTTCAAAAGAAACAATCAGTCTTTGAGAGGCTCAGCCCCTCGAAGACAACAATCATGAAGAGGGTTGTTACTAGGCGGACTGTCTCTTTAGTCCCTCAGAATAATGCAATCCTGCCAGCTGAACCTTTTACCCCAGGGAGGTAAGATGTTGAAGCTTCTTCATCTGCAAGCAGGCTTAGCTAGAGGCAATGAAGAAAGAGAAGTCTTGAGCTACGTGCTCAATACTTACCCGTCTGACAGCATAACCAACAAGAAGGAGTGTTCCCATAATCGGTTTGATAATCTTAAGTGGGTTAAATGGACGACTCTTGGTCACTCAGATCGGACCCCATCGTCAGTTCCGTGTCCTCCTGAGGAAGCCCAAAACTATATCTGCATCGAGTTCTCCAAGTTGCAAGAGAGGGATAAAAGAAGGTACCAGGGTCCTGTTATCAAGGATGCTAGGACTGCTCCTCCAAGGAGACCTTATCCCGTAATTCAAATGGCAAGATGCCAACATATCCATGTTCCACACGGTGAGTATCAGGGTGTGACACTTAGACCACACATCCAGGAATCCACCGCCAAAAGGTCCCGGTGGAAAGGTAAGCAGATATGGAGGCCTAGGCCTTAAAAAGAAATTGCTTTAGAGCAAAGGCATGACATGACATCTGGTGTGAATTCCCAGAGATCCGCCCCAACTCAAATCTATCAACGATGGGAACCTAAAAAGAGGGCCCCCAATGATAAAGAATATGATGGTAGACACTTTGAAGAATCTCGAGGGGATCCCATCATCAATCAACTCCATCCCATCAAGAGGAGGTTAACTTCGATTGAAGCCCTCTAATTGAAGAAGTTCCAATTCCACACTTGGAATCGGAAGTCCATTGGAGACGTCGATCTGAAATTCATATCCAAGGGGATGAAGAAGCAGAGGAGGATGCAACGACTGTTGAAGTGGTGTATATGGGTACAGAGCCATCTGTGCCAATATCAACATAGGCATCGATTTACCTCCCCTCAACTTGAAGAACAACAAAATATTCAAATAGAGGAAGCATCCTCTGAGTCTTCAGGAGAGGAACAACAAGAAGAAGAAGAAGAAGAAAGGGAAGAAAATCCCACATTCATCGATACTACCACTTTGGCAGAAGCGCAGAGACAAATTCAACGCCGAGAAAAATTCAATGCCAGATGAAAGCCAAAGATAAAGAAATCGCTCAGTTGAATATAAAAATGAGTGAAATGATGATGCAGATGACTACAATGATGCAGTTAATGTAGAAAAATATGGCGTCCAACACGCCCCAAATCATCAAGCCTTAGTAATGCCCATGATAATTCTCCAATAAATTTGATCTCACATGCTTCAAGGGTCCAAATTGCAGCGAGGATTGAAATAAATGAGTCGACAACCCGCTTCTCTATACAAACTATATATGAAGGCTGACCTCTCAACTTGATATTATCTTGAATGAGAAGATCAAAAGTTATAGCTGAGCGAGAAATTGGTGAGCAAAGGTCACCCATATCTCGCGGAGTATGATCAAATTCCATACCCAAAGGGATATTCAATGCCAAAGTTTAATATATTCGATGGAAATGGTAATCCCAAGCAACATCTAACCTAGTTAAAAGCATCTGTGGTAACACAGGGGGTAATGATGTATTATTATTCTGTCAATTTGTCAGTAGTCTAACTTCGACTGCTTTCGAATGGTATGCTGAGTTGCCAAATGACTCAGTCAAGACTTTTGCCGAACTTGAAAATATGTTTGTTAAAAGGTTCACTAGCACAGTCAAATAGACAACAATTGTTTATCTCGCTCTTGAGAAGAAGAAAGATGAGTCAGTAACTAGATATATCACACGTTGGCAGAATATGAGTATGAAATATGAGCAATAATTGGAAGAAGAGCACGCAATCCAACTGCTGATGGGCAACATCGATGATAAGATGGCGCCTTATCTTTGCATGGCTTCAATTACCACATTTCAAGAGCTACTTGATAGGGTGGCTAAATTTGAGAAATTAAATTTGTCACGCTCCGATGGCCAGCAAGATAAATCCAAAAGAGCAAAAGCTCCGGATCCGAAGAAGGGTGAAACACATTTCACTTTATTCAAGAAGGATACATGTAAGCGATTAATCTATAACGTAGATAAAGAAAGGCTACCTATTTATCAAGAAAGACCAAAATAGTCATTCAATTCTGCTCCATAACCCAAGCTCACACTTGGAGGTAATGATGTACCTCGAGGTCGTTTCAGTGAAGGCGAGCGGCCAAAGCAAACAAAAGGAGCAAATGACTCAATGGCCCCAACCCTAAAAGAAAAACTGAACAAAAAGTATTCTTTTAAGAGGGAAAGTGTGGCTAAACTATTTAAGCATGCACTCAAAGTAAGTCTCCAGTTACCAGAGTATAAGAGACTTGAAGAGGCTAGATAAGGAGATAATCCTAACTATTGCCCATATCATCGAGTGCTCGGCCATCCTATTGAAGATTGCAACATATTCAAAGATTGGCTAGACCAAAAATTTAAAAATAGAGAATTCACATTATCGGACAGTGTATTGGTGCGTCCGAAGAAAGAATCCACAAAAGTAATCACCTCATCTCCAGTACTATCAAGCAATGATAAAGGAAAAGAGAAACTAGTCGATGATGAAAGATGGCAAGTCACAGTCTCTAAAAAGACTGTAAAAATGTTGAAGCAATTGGAAGGCGTTCCAGATATTCAGTGGAAATCACCACTTGAGCCCGTACTTGAGTTGAGACAAAACCTAAGTTATGGGAAGGCTAGTTCATCTCATGAAAGACAGCCTAGCCAAATACCACAAGGGAAGGCTAAGAAACCTACCAAACGAAAAAATAAATTAAATAAAAAGAAGAAGGCAGTAGCACAAAACGTTACTACTACTATTGATGGTCGCAATGTAACACAAAGGATCATCAATAATATAGAAGATTATATACAATCAGCAAGACAACCTATCACACTAGTAGAATTCATTACAAATCTTCAGATCAACGAAGAAGCAGAGGAAGAAGTTGAAGAACTTTCTACTGAGTCTTGCTTGATGATGCATGAGGCTGACAACAACTTAGAAGGACTCTGTTTCCCAAATGAAGATGAATCAGAGCTCACCATATCACAGACGTAAAAAATGTAAAGTTGGGCACTAATTACGATCTTCCGTTATCATTTGGCGGATAAGCGGATCTTTGAGTGAGTCATCGAAGATTCGAGATGCAAATAGTAGCTCAAGTAGTTGAGAGTGGTGAGTGCTACCATCCCACAGAGGAAAGATCCAATGAATAAAGATAAAGGAAAAGAAATTGAAGATAATGAAAGAGTTATCCCTAAGGATTCAAATAAGAAGCCTTCATCAAAAGGGATCGACTACAATATTCTATCTCATCTAAGGAAAATTTTGGCGTAGCTTAGTGTATATGAAGCACTTTTAATGTCAAGATCTCAAACACCCTTGAAGCTCTCGAGGAGAAGTTCGAAGCATATTTTGCTGAGCACTGTCTAATGGAAACCTTGCATGTTCAAGAGCCTCCAACAGTCACATTTTCAGAAGATGATCTAATGCTTGGGACTGCAGAGCACAATCGCCCTCTATATGTTATAGCTGAAAGTGATGAAATTATAATACCTTGGATCTTAATTGATCCCAATTCCTCCGTGAATCTTATGAACTTGAGAACTCTTAGGTGGCTATCTCTAGATGTACAACATCTGGGATGAGATAAAGTAATGGTTCAAGGTTTCAATGAGAAGGGATAGGAAACTATCGGGTCATTCATCCTTGCTCTTAAATTTGGAGACCTCTACACAGAAGCCAAATTTCATGTGATCGATGCAGATACTTCATTCAGAGCCCTTCTGGGTCGACCATGGCTTCATAAGTATGGCATTGTCCCATCTACATTGCATAAATGTAAGAAATATGGAGAAGAATGCCAAATTGTGGGTGACATGCAACCTTTTGCGGTGCATGAAATGAAGATATATCAAGATGCCAGCTACTTTCTTCCTAAGGAATCAAAGCTAACAAAAAACTAGCATATTGCTTCAAAACCCATAAAAGAACAAGTTAAGAAGAAGGAGAAGATAAAATGAATAAAGGAAAGAGATTGTTCCAAATATCCCTAGGGATATAAAAACAGTCTAAAATCAATAACTATCCCTCATCTAGGATGATAAAAAAGAAGACGAATGTGTTCCTTATAAATCCAAAGATCCATGCGAATCTTCCAGTAAAACACTGATTGAGGAAAATCAGTTTGACTCTGATTATGAGTTTGAATCTGCTTTTGAAGGTAAGGTGCAATGCACCTACTTTAAAATAATCATAGATCCATCAGCAGCAGAGACTACACTCATAATCACTCCTATTCCTCCTCAACATTTTAAAGAAATCACCCCTCAAAAAACTCACAAAGTCGAGAAAATGGTGACCTTCTATGTACCTCCTCTCCTTGGAAAACACGGGCCAGGAAGCCTATTTTATAAATCCGAGGGGTGTCAAGAAGAAGATCATGATTGGGTAATGCAATTATCTGAAGAAGAAGAAGAAGACTATGCCCACAAGAATACTAAAATATTCCTCTCCAAAGATGCAAAATCTGATGCGCAAGCATGGGGTCCAGGCTGGAGCAAGTAAGCAAAGGACTAAGATTTTTGAAATGATGTGGTACCCAAAAGGTTCTCAAACCATTGGTAAGAGAAATAAGCACGCTACCAAAGGCCTTGGTTTCATCCAAGTCAATGGTCCACAAGAATATACCTGTTATGCTATAGCAGGAATAGAAGTTGAGAATGATGATGAAGATGAGAATTTCATTCTTAATGTTAGTTTCACAAATAATGAAGAAGTAGAAGCCAGACCGGCACCTGAAGAGCTTGAAGATGGTGGGGAGGCAACTACTATGGATGAACTTAAAGAAATTAATTTGGGAACTGAGGAGGATCCTCGCCCTACGTTCATCAGTGCCCTACTTCCTGAAGATAAAGTGGAAGAATTAAAACCTTGCTCAGAATTCAAGGATTGCTTTGCCTGGACATATGCTGAAATTCTAGGCTTATCCTCTGATATAGCGGTTCACAAATTAGCAATTAAGCCAGATGCAACACCAGTCAAGCAAGCCTCTAGGCGAATGAGATTGGAGGTTGAAGAATAGGTAATTGCAGAAACCAAGAAGCTCATTGAAGCTAGTTTTATTGAGAAGAAAAATATGCTGACTGGATAGCTAATATTGTCCCCGTGAAAAAGAAGAATGGTCAGATTTGTATCTGTATCGATTTCAAGGATTTAAATAAAGCATGTCCAAAGGATGACTTTTTGCTTCCTGTATCATAACTGTTAGTGGATAACACTTCAAACCATGACATGTTCTCATTTATGGATGGATCATTACAATCAAATTCAAGATGGCAAGATGAGAAGCATACCTCATTCAGATGCCAATTGGCATATATTCTATACTCATGCCGGCTTGAAGAATGCTGGAGCTACATACCAAAGGGGTATGCCATGAATCTTTGACTAGTTGATTCATCAAAAAGTAGAGTGCTATGTTGATGACCTCATTGTCAAGAGTATAGATCACAAAGATCATCTCGATAATTTAAGGATCATCTTTGAAAGAATCAAAAATATGACCTCAAGATGAATCCTCTTAAGTGCGCCTTTGGAGTTTCTTCAAGAAAGTTCTTGGATATGTTGTGCCGTGGAGGGATTGAAATCGATCCCAACAAAATCAAAGCGATTGTGGAAATGCCTCCTCCAAGGAGTCTTCATCAACTTTGCTCCATACAGGGACATCTCACATTCATTAGAAGATTTATATCAAATCTGCGGATGTCATCCGCAAAATTAATGAAGAATAATACTCCTTTAAGTGGGATAAGAATGTCAAGAAGCCTTGACAAGATCAAAAGATATCTATTGAATCCACTATTCTTAGATCCGTGAAAGCCTCTCATATTATACACAACAGCACTGGAAGAATCTCTAGGTGCTTTGTTGGCACAACATAATGAGGAAGGAAAGGAGAACACTCTATGTTATTAGTCGAAGACTAATAGGAAGCGTGTTATTCTCCAATTGAGAAGCATTGTTTGGCGTTGATTTTTGCTGCCCAAAAGCTACGTCATTACATGCTATCTCATAAAATTACCCTTATCTCAAGGATCGATCCGTTGAAGTTCTTGATGACAAGACCAACATTGACAGATCACTTGGCACGATGGGTTATCTTTCTGCTACAATTTAATATTACATATGTTCCCCAGAAAGCGATGAAGGGGCAAATTCTAGTAGATTTTCTTGTTTCTCATCCCATCCCGGCAGATTCATTGCTTAATGATGATCTTCCTGATGAGCAAATCATGCACATATATGAAAAAGAAAGATAAAAATGTGGGAATTGTATTTTGATGGAGCTTCATCCATTAAATACACTCAACCCTCAAATCTCCCAAAGGCTTGAGCTGGTATCGGTCTCATTGATCACACCTGAAGGTGGCATAATGAGACATTCTTATAAATTAACTCAACAACGAACCAACAACGAAGCAGAATATGAAGCGTTGGTGGCAGGTTTAGAGGAAGCCATTTCCATGGGAGTTCAGAATTTGTAAATTTATGGCAATTCTCAACTCATCATTAATCAAGTGTTGGGCCTTTACAAAATCAACAAGCTTGAATTGGCCTACTATCACAAGCGAGTTCTCGAGTTTATGAAGCAAATTCCAAATATCATTATGACTCGAGTCTCCAAAGCTAGGAATAGCAAATCAGACTGCTTAGCTAAGCTAGCTAAAGAAATGTCGAGTATGGACGATGATGATTATATACTAATCAGTGTTTGCACCCACCGAGTCCTAGAGCCAAATAAGTTTAAAACCCTCGGAAGAGGGGTCATCAAATGAAAATCAACAGGGTGCAGCTCATGTTGCTCCTTACACTCCCTTACAAATTACTTTCCAATGTCAACAAGACAAGCTTCAAACCATTCCAGAAGAAAGCCTCAAACCTGGGAAAGCGCCAAAACCACACAATGAAATTCTTAGTAGAAGAAGAAAGGAGATTAATTCGACTACTTCAAGGAAATTGCCAAGTAATAAGTCGATAGACAACTTGAGAAAAGTCTTTGACTATATGCTTATGTTGGCAATACTCTATATTAGATCCTTCCGGCACGATGTTTGGGAATAGAAGAAACAAAGTAATTGTTGAAATCCATCAAGGATTTTTATGGTGCACACCAATCAGGTCCTAAAATGGCTCTCAAAATTAAAAGAATTGGATACTATTGGTCTATGGTAAAAGATTGTATCAATCATGCCAAGAGATGCCATGAATGCCAGGTCCACGGTAACATAATTCATCGCCTCCAAATCTATTGCAATAATCTTGGCCATTTGAATCTTTGGGGAATGTAATTGGACCAATTGATCTACCATCATCGGTCCTTCATCTTAGCGACCGATTATTTCTCCAAGTGGGCACCATTTAAAGAAGTTACAATGAACAAGTGACTAACTTCTTTACCCACAATATTATAGATTTGGTGTACCATCAATCATTTGATAATGGATCATCCTTCAAAAGTACTAAAGTTTATAAATTTCGATCGACATAAGATTGATTGGCGATATTCATCAATTTATAATCAGAGCAAATGGCTTTGAGGCATTTAATACTAGTCAAATTGCTTAGAAAAATTCTCACAAGAAATAAAAGGGAGTGACATACCAAACTTGTGGAAGGCGTTATGGGCTCACCACTTACAAGACTCACAAAGTCTACCCCTATGCACTAGTGTTTGGGGTGAAGCAACTGAAGTTGAACTACCTTCGCTCCAAGTAGCCATTCAACAAAATCTTACCCAAGATGAGAATGCTCATCTACGGATGGAAGAGAATGATGCATTTGATGAGGTTAGGCTCAAGCTCAAAATCTAAGTCTCAGGCGAGGATGTCCAGCATTGAGCATGATCTCGAGCTTTTCGGGAAGGAGAATTGGTCAGGTCGAAGACCAATCGTCCCTCATCGCAAAATTGACAGTAAATTTGAACCTAATTGGGAAGGACCTTTTGTTATTGAAAAGATATATTAAGGGGGAGCCTATCAGCTCGTTGACTTCAAAGGTGAAAGACCAATGCCGCCAATCAACGATCGATATTTAAAGAAATACTACACATGAAAGTGTGATTGGACAACCTACATTTTAAAATATTTATTGACAAACACTTATAGAAATTTTCATTGGAAATTCTCTTGTAACACAAGAATGCATTTCCAAAATAAAATAAAAATCCCCTTGTTAGATAGGGGGCATTTTTTTAAAAGTGTTATAGTAAAGTATCAGGCATTCCTGTTAGACAAGGAGCATCCCTTCCTCTTTGGGATTGACATCGTGCCTAGTGCTGAGATCCCCACGTGCATACTTAAAATTATGTATTCAAATGCTCAAATTTAAAAGTCTTACTAACCAAAGAAGAAAATTTTCAAGTCTGCAAACTTCAACAAACCAAGTTGGATATACATTTATCATCCCACTTCAAATCTAAAGGCTCGAGTTGGTGTATAAGGTCGACTCAACGCCAAATATGGACAGTCATGCTTCTCAACTCAAAAGGTCATAGTAAGAGATCTGTTAACCCGAGGATAAAATCCTTCATCAATTGCTCAAGTCCATGACTCAAGTGGTGTATAAGGTCGGACTCAACCGCCAAAATCTGAGTGGACAGATCTGCTTACTCAACATGCCATAAAGGTGTAGTGGATCCTACTTGCGTTAGTTCAAAGACAAGAGCATCCAAATCCCCAAATCTCTCCAACTTGGTGAGTTCAAGTGACCCAAACTGGGAAATTATCCTTATTGGTCGTAAGGTCATTTCTCAAAATTCTACAAAAAATAAAGATATCCTTACTCGAGAAGGCACTAAGCCGAGTTTGGAATCAAATACAAATGTGAAATCTCAACTCCTTTAGTAAGTCTATCAAAGCAGAAAGCAAAGACCGAAGGAAGTTCTTCTTCAGTAAGTCCAATCAAGAGGAAGAAGAAGCTATCCCAATGTTCGTAAAGCTAAATGTCAACTAAGGAGTTTTGTCATCAAGATGTTCATTACATGTGCAAAGCACATGACTGATGACTCTTTGCCATTGATCCAACACAAGCTCTGAGAGCTAGGTCATCGGCATTTATCCTTCTACAAGCCCACAAGAGCAGAAAGCTAGGGCAGAAGGTAATTTCATATCATCTGACAAATCTCTAAGATGATTTAGGACTTTCCCCCATCAAATCCATCAAGGCATGAAGCCAGGATAAAAGGAGGCACAAGATACGAATCCTCAAGATGAAATCTTCAACAAAAGCACAAAAGCAGGACCAAGACATTTCTATCTCATCAACTCCATCAAGTCCGTCAAGGCACAAAGCCAGGATAGGAGGAAAATACAAATCCCAAATTTGAGATGAAATCTTCAATAAGTTCATCAAAGCACAAAGCACAAAGCACAGGACTGAAGACATTCTCATCTCACCGACTCCATAAAGTTCACCAAGGCACAAAGCTAGGACAGGAGGAAAATATAAATTCCAAATTGAGATGGAATCTTCAATAAGTCCGTCAAAGCACAAAGCGCAGGACTGAAGATGTTCTCATCTCAACAACAAACCATCAACTCCATCAAATCTGTTAAGGCACAAAGTCAGGACGAGAGGAAAATATAAATTTCAAACTCTCAGGAGGAAGTCTTCAACAAGTCCGCCAAAGCACAAAACATAGGGCTGAAGATGCACCAAATTCCCTTGACAAGTTGATGATGACAAGTCAAAGCTCTCTTTCATCTAGTCAATCAAGCACAAAGTATTGGACTAATGACAACAAATACCGTTCAACGAAACTGTATGTAGGAAATGTAAATGCTTGTCCAACCCGAGAGTTATACTCACTTCTATCGAGGAGCAGTCGTATTATCAAAAGTTGTTGAAATTACAACTTGACATCAAGCAAATCTCTTGGAGATCCCAAGGTCAACTTACGACAACAAACATGGTCGCTCCATGCGTACCATGTTTGTTGGGAGCACCCTCCACATATGGTTCATAATTCAAATGAATCATAAAAATTAAAATAAATAATTAACGAAAGTAACATCACTTGAATCGGGTTTAAAACTCCCTAATCACGATCGAATTTGATTAAATTCACTTTAATTTGAAAATTTGACTTCGCAATGCATCAAAAATATTAAAATTAATTAAATGAAAAAGATCAAATCAATTAATGATCGATCCAAAAATTAGAATTAATTTTTAATGAAATTATGCTCATAAAGTCGGAAGCCCGACGATGTCGATTTCGTTCAAATTGATTCATTTGTTATTGCCAAAAAAACCTATCAAATGACACCTTTCACGATTGATCCGATAAAGTGTGCGAGAACGCCAATCAATTTGAGCACGATGTTGCACAATTTAAACCTAATTTCACTTCGACCATCGTCGACATTGCTTAGACGACCTCCAATCGCAAAATCGATTGCACCGTTGCGTTCAACACAACAGAAACACCTAAGATTGACACCCATATTGTTAGGGTTTATTGCATAAAGTAAATTCATAAAATTTAATGTGAAATGATATTAATTTAATTAATTAAGCTTTTGTCCCCTTAATCCCCTAACCCCTCTATCACTGATTAAAAAAAAGTCCACTAATCCCTATTGGCCAAAATAGCGGCCAATCAAAATTGACCTAAAGGCGACATTCTCTCCTCTCTCAGTTGACTCATACGACACTCTTCATTCGACTCTCCCTCTCTCTCATTCCTGACTCTCAGCTCTAGTGTGATTCTCCCTCTCATGATCTCTCTCGGGTTTTATTCTCTCGGTCAAAGCTTTCCTCCCTCACGACTCTCCTTTCTCACGCGAGGTCCTCCTGCTGTGCTCGGTCTTGCTTCCTCTCCCTCTCTCATTTTTGGTTTCGTGAAATCCTAGCAATCGAAAGTCCTTCTCCTCCTTTTCCTTTAGCAATCGACACTTCCAAGTCATTTCTCTCTAACCCTAAGCTTATTCTTATGCATTTGGGTATAGGGTTTTGCAAAATATGCTTAAATTCATGCTTAAATTCATGCTGAAAGTTTCCTCTAGAGATTTGGGATGATGTATGGCCCAAATCTCATTTTATTGCTATTATTCATGGCTTTTTGTGAGGTTACTTGCTGAAAAAAAAAATTTTTTTCTGGACATGAGGGGAATTGCTGAAATTTTTTTTACCTAAGGGAAAATGAATTGATTTGTTGTAATGGGTATGTGTTGGCTGAAATCATTTTTTTTATCTAAGGGAAAATGAATTGATTTGCTGTAATGGGTATGTGTTGGCTGAAATCGATTTTTTTTTACCTAAGGGAAATTGAATCGAAAGTGATGTTTGCTGAATTTTTATTTCTTTCTTATGAGAAATGAAATCTGAAGTTTTCATAGCCTTTTAAAGGTGGAATGCCTAAGCTAGATGCAAGTGTTCTTTATTGTTAGCCTATGCTTTTATCATATAGAGGAAGTGATGCTTGCTGAAATTTTATTTCTTTCTTATGGGAAATGAAATCTGAAGTTTCCATAGCTTCTTAAAGGTTTTGTTATGATTACCTTGCCAAAAATTTTTATAAATATTGAAAATGAAATTAGAAGCTTGGAAAGGGTTTTGGGGTGTTGATTGGTTCAAAATCCTAAACTATTAGCAAGCTTTCCTCTCTTTACATTTCAGTCTCTACTGTTTGGATGAAATAATGTTTGCTGAAAATTGTTTTACCTAAAGGGGGAAATCAATTGATTTGCTTTTCTAAAGGGATAATGCATGCTAAAAATATTTTTACTTAAGGAGAAATCTATTGTCTTGTTGTCTAAAAGTATAAAGCATGCTGAAATCATTTTTATCAAAGGGGAACCAAATTATTTCTGCTATGAGCTTGCTGAAATTTTTCTTTTACTTGAGATAGAAGTATGAAAATGCAAAAAGTAAAGAGGTATGGCCTAGATATTATGCTACTTGCTCCCTCCTATAAATTTCATTTCTTTTGTCCCTTGCATATGGGTAGAATAAAATTTGAAAATGAATTGCCATGCTACTTACTATCTCTTATGGATTTCATTTGTTTTGCCTCTTGCATATGACTAGAATGAAATATGAAAAGTGAAATCTGAAATTAGAAAAGAAAAGGAATTGGCTATACTACTTGCTATTCCCTATGGGTTTCATTCTTGCATATTTTCCTGTTTCTATCATTTTGATATCTTGTTAATAGGGAAATGCTATGCTATCAAAATTTCAGCTGTGGTGTCTCTTGACATCCACCCATGCATGCCTTTCTTGGCGTGGTGGGCAGGCCCAGTCTCTCATGGCCACCCCCACATGTGGGGTGAGAGCCGGGAGGATGTTGTAAATTTTGATTATTATGCTCTTAATTAAATATACATGCAAGCAACTTTCTTTTTTTATTATGCAAATGTAAGTTTTAAATTTATTACTATAAGTACCTACTCATGTTTCTCCAACATGGTAGGAAAATTTGTATTTATGCTATGCTAACCCATGCACGCCTTTCTTGGCGTGGTGCAATCAATTTATGGTGTCACGACCTACCATGCATGCCTTTCTTGGTGTGGTGGGAAGGCCTAGTCCCCCGAAGTTGCCCCCTATGCGGGGATGATGCTGGGAGGCTGCCAAAATTTTTATAAAAAAAAGGAGATAATAAAAAAGAATGGGATTTTTGGCTTAATCCTAGAGTATGTGAAAAATTCATTTATGGATTTTGTGATTCTTAGCATGCTGGAAATTTATTGAGAGGTGCTTACATGCAATTAAAAGCTTATGTTACAGCTTGCTATTTAAGTATTCCAAATGCAAAATTCAGGTGAAATGGTGATGAAATTGATGCTATAGCAAAGGGGTATCAGTTATATTTTATGCACATGTGAATGTAAATTTGTTAAATTACTTTGTGTTATAAATACCTGTTCACGTTGTTCTAACGTGGCAAAAATAATTCGATAAGTAGTTCACATTGTCCAATCGTGAAACCGTGATAAGTACCTGTTCACGTTGTTCCAATGTGGGAAATCTTGCTATAAGTACCTGTTCACGTTGTTCCAATGTGGCAGGAAAACTTGTTATGATATAAGTACTTGCTCACGTTGTTCCAACGTGATAAGAAAATATTGTGCTGTGTAACCCATGCCTTTCTTAGCGTGGTGGGCAAATAAATTTTCGGCCGAGGTGTCTCACGACACCTACCATGCATGCCTTTGTTGGCATGGTGGGAAGGCCTAGTCCCCCGAAGTAGCCCCTTATGCGGGGATGATGCCGGGAGGTTGCCGAAAATTTTGATAAATAAAAATGTGAAATGTCTAAGTGTTTGAAGAAGGAAGGTACATGCATATGATTATTCATGCTTAGCTCATTCATCATATTATATGACAATTACATTATGCTTACCTATGCTTAGCTTAGTTGTTACCTAAATCTTCATAGAATATGATAATTACTTATTTAAAGTTCAAATTCATTTTGCCTAAGTGGTGATTATGCCATATGAATGGGTGAGAAATGAAAATGTGACACTCAATGCATGGAAAGATACAAGTGCATGTCGTATATAATTTAGGAAACAAATGGCAAGGGCTTCATGCTAAAATGCTTAAGTAAAATGATTCAGTGTGCATATTCAAAGTGTTATCTTATTCTGGTCAATTTGAATATCTTTAATATGCAAGTTAAATGAAATCTATGACCTTATGAAGCAATGATCTTTTTGCTTAACCATTTGATTCATGCAAATACTTGAAAGAATCAAATTCATTCTCTATAAAATACATGCTTGATTTGTTAAAGAACAGACACATGCTTGATCTATGATAAGAGGTCGAAAGAACTAAGCCTATATCATCTAAAATAGATAATCACTTAGTTTGCAATGTGCATTCATATTTTTATAGAACAGACTCTCACTAGATACATGCAAGTACATGAAAGAGTTAATGCATATCGTATAGATAAATCTATACTCGACTCATGACAAATAGTTGAGAGAGTCAACTCGTGTCTTATAGTCTTATAGAATAGACCTCTATTTAATCTATGATAAATATTTGAAATGGTTAAATTCATATTTGACAGAACAGATCTATATCTGATTTACAATGTTAGGTATCAAAGCCTATGCTTATAATTCGACATCTATATCATGTCAAACATCAAAACTTCAACTTAGACATTTCAATGTCCATACAATATTTTAAAAAGAACAAATACTTGTATGCATGTTGAAGTATTCAATAGCTAAAATGCTTAAATAGACATATGCAAGCAATCAAATGAAATGAAAGAACATATACATAATCCCAGTTTGGTCTTAGGATAGGGTCAGTTAATTATGAAACCTAAAAATCTAATGATCTTGTAAATCTTAGAAAGTTAATTACATCGTTAGAAATGGTAAGATAAATCTATCGACATCGTTGTTAATATTTCTCTCAAATTTAAAGGTCATAAGAAAAGTCTCAAACCCGTCCTTATAAGTATAATCTAGAGTTGACAAGGTTGGAGAGCGATAGATCTTGAAATAATTAATCTAGATCCAATCCTCTGCGAAAATAGTGAGTTAATGGAATTACATATCGATTTGGTCTTGGTTGGGTTAGTTAAACTCAAAAAATCAAAATTTGACATATAAACTTCAACTTAGACATCTTAATGTCCTTGCAAAATTTTCAAAAGAGCAGATACTACGTGCATGTTGAAGTAATTACTAAGTCAAATACAAAAGACATATCTTTACACATCGTTTAGTCTTGGGACAGTGTTAACAAAATCTAAAATTTGATATTATAAAAAATTTTAAATTAATAATATCGAAGCTAATTCTATCATATAATACAAGATATGTATCATTGATATAGCTTAAAATTCAAATTCTCAGGAAGAAAAGTCCCGACCTCTATGTTCAAACTAGAGTGGACAAGGTTTTGAAGGATTATACTTCTTGAGATAATGAATTAGACGATCATCATTAGAAAATGGACGAGTAGACAAGGTCTATCAATTGATATTATGATCGAGGAGTATAATTAAAATTTCAATGATAAATGATCATATATTCAAATCTAAAATCAATCATAAAATGATCAAAATTTAAAGAAAATAATAAAAATACAAATAAAAATGAAATGAATTATTTAAATTAAACTTTAAAATAAAATAAAAAATCAATCCACCCTCACTGCTATTTATCTTCGGGTGACAAATTAAGAAAACTTTTGCTCACAAAGAGCCAATGTCAAATTAAATACATAACTACCTTCACACTCAAATATTCCTAAAGCCCATAAGGACGTGGCCAGTGTCCTCTGTCCGTGTGGTTGTGCCTCGATATGGCTCCACATAAATGGCGACTTATGAGCCCTCGTAGGGTGGTTATTTCGATATGACACCACTAAATTACGGTCAGTGGCCATTATGTTCCCCGACTTTGCTCTTTGTGAAATGTATAATGTATTTGGTTGGGCAAAATACCCTATGTTAGCTAAGGTTGACTTATATTTTTCCCCTTAGACAAACTCCACGAGGTCTACAAGGACACCTTGGGCGGCCCATGTATTGACAAGGATCCTTGGTCGGGTTGGGTGGTACCTCTCAAAGTGGATTAGGGATCACGACCGATGATGGAACCATGGGATCTAGATGCGCATCGTTCCCCACAAAAGTTTTAAATTAAAATAATAAATTTCAATAAATTCTAAACTCCACTCACTTCAATTATATACTTGTTCTTTGATGATTCATTGACTAGCCATCGAAAGTGCTCTCTGTATTGGGAGGGGTAATTAACTATAGGGCTTGCGCCTATAGAAACTTGGAACCAGATATAAAAAGTTCTCACCAAATGAGAATAAAATCTCTGGGTAGTGTCTTATCTACTATTCATCTACCTTCTGAAATTATCACTGACACTTAAACAACTCTTTTTTTTTTTTGAAAGAGGTCGGTGGCGAATTTTTGGATCCCACAAAACTTCAAAAAATCATAAAAAATAAAATACTTAAAGAAAAATTGCAAATAAGGAATAGTTAGCTTTGCGTTTTCAAGAGCAATGCAAAAAACTCAAGATCCCCAATTTCTATTGGATATTTTGAGCTTAATTTAGGTTTTAGTGAAATTAAAATTTAATTGATTAAACCAAAAATATAAAGAAGAATGACCCGAAACTTTTAGAGATTGAAATGGAGATCAAAATACATCTACCATAAATTTTTGAAGTAAAAAAAAATATGGATTGGGAGATATTAAATTTTGAAGCTTAGATTATCTATTTAATAAAATTTAAAAAATGTTATGAGTATTATAAAAATCTTCACATTGGGTTAAATCACTTAAGTTAACATCTAAGTTCCTTAAGAAAATAATATAATCTTCTGAAACTTAATAAAACTAAAATAAATACTTAGGTTTTAATTAAAATTAAACTCATAATAATATGAAATTAAATTAACAAAAAATTAGAAATCAAATAACACTTAAATAATTGTTAATCAAACCTCAAAATCGAAAAATATCACATAATCATTAAATGAAACAAAATTAAATATAAATTTAAACCTAATTAATAAAACTTAATTAAATTTCAAATTAAACTCATAATTAAAGAAACCAATGAAACTTTAATCTAAAATTAAACTAATCTAATTAAACTTATATCAAACATTGAATCCTAACCATATAAAACCACTTAATAACTTAAAGCAAATTGAATATTTATTAATTATTAAGCATTAAAAACCAAATTGATTGCAAGTCCAATTCATCCTAATCATTTAATATTAATCAAATTAAACAAAATAAAGTTAAGGTAAACTTAATCAAATTAATATATAACTAAATCATATCTAATTCAATCCATTTTTAATAATATAACTAATTAATCATTAAATATATAAACCTAATAACTATATCAAACATGAACTCATAATTAAAGTATTAAATGAAATTCAAAGAACATAATAAATGAATGAAATCAAATGAAACTCTAATTATAAATAATCAAGAATTGAAATAAAAAAATAATTAATTTACTTAATATAATCAAACAACAACAATAAATTAATAATCCTTTAATCAATCAAATTTATGTAAAATACTTATTTAAATCTATTAAATCAAATCACTCACATGTGGGCAATTAAGTCATTAATTTCTAATTAAATATATCTTTAATTAATCTAATAATTTAAAACAGAATTATCCTTAATCAAACCTAATCAATAAACATCTAATTAATGCAAACTTAATAAATTAACCCATCATTTTAGTAAACCAAATTGATTTAAATAATTCACATTAAAACTAATTCTTAAATCGAACTTAAATCAAACACTTAATTAAATTTATTGTCAAGATTTAATCAATGATAATAATTAATCAAATCTTTAATCTATAATTAATTTAATCAAACCTCTTAATTAAGCCAATTATGTAATTAAGTTAATCATATTAAACCTAAGCTTAATCAAACATGAATTTGAACTTAATTAAATTGCAATTAAGTGTCAATTAAATCCTAAATTAAACTAACTTGGTAAATCTAAATCATCAAATCATTAATTATTAATCTAAATCTAAACAACATGAAATCAAATTAAAAGTTTTTTTACCTCCATATATGTTTCATAAGTTGAGTCAAGCCTACAAGTCAATTCAACTTTGGAAGTGACAATCGATCGGGACTCAAAATGCACGTCGGAAAATGGTCAAAAGATCTCCAATCGATGAATGGACTTCTCCATCACGTTCAGAACATCAAAATTGGTCAAAATATAAATATTGTATAATCTAAGAAACCAATCAAGCAATCGAAATCGATGTGTTGATGCATAGAGCCAGAAGCTGCGATGATGTCTGAACAACATCCATTCATAAAATTGATCATGCCTTTAGCTTTGAAACTTCGAATAATGCCAAATTAGACTGTCCACGCTCAATTCAAACTAGTCTTTGCAAATGTCGAATGATCGGAAGTGACAGTGCGCAAATTGAGATTGAAATGCACTGGATATCGCCAAAATCAATCAAAATAACCTCCGATCGATGAACGGACTTCACCATCACGTTCAGAACATCAAAACTAGTCATAATATAAAAATTGTATAACTTGATGATCAATCGATCAAGCGATCGAGTCATTAATGCACTTGCACACACATTGATGTCCGAAGGCACCAACGCAAACCAAACAACCTCTGTTCGTGAAATTGATTGCACCATTATATTTGAAACATCGAAATCTATCATGTAAGACTATTCGTACTCAATTATCTATGTGAAAATAGAGCAATCAAAAATGATAATGTGCATTTTGAGCTAAAATTGACCCAATTTGACGTCGGTTTCAATCAAATGGCCTTCGATCGTGAAACGGACTGCGTCGTTGCATCAAGAACATCGGAATAAGCTAAGATTGATATATATATATATATATATATATATATATATATATATATATATATATATATATATATATATATATATATATATATATATATATATATATTATATATAAATATAGAAATTTATATTAAGGCTACTTAGACATTTGATTAGTTAATAAAAGCTCTATTTAACCCTAACTTAAATCCCTAAATCACCCTATTCTATTCGAGGTTGTGTAATCCCTCCTATTCATGTGTGACACTCGACCTAACTCGGTTCATCCCTCTCCCTCATGCGATCGCACGAGAGCCTAGCGAGCTCCCCTCTTCTGATTACTTGAGCCCTGTTGACCTCATTTTTAGAATGAGCTCTAGATACCTCCATCTTAGGCATAGGATTCCTCTTAGACTATTAAGAGTTCCATAGTCTTAGGACACATCTAGTGATTAGGTGGATACTCCCCTAGCCCTAGGGACTTAGAAGAGTTAGCCATAGGAATAGGTCATGCTTCATAAGTGTTAGGAAAATTTTCTAGCCATTTCTCACTTCCCTTCAAGTCAAACTCCAAATCAATTCTATTTGGAGAAAGAATTGATTTTCTCCAAACTCAATTCAATTCTGATTGAAATTGAAACCATGATTAAAACCCATCAAAAATTTATAAGTTCAAATTTCCTAAGTCATTCTTCTCTTAAGGACAAAATTATGATTCAAACCTATTCAAATCTTTGAGATTTTCACATAAATCATTTATATTCTCATTCATATTCATATATAAATAAAATATAAATTCAAACCCATCAAATCAAATTTAAAAATTCCAAATCAATTCATAAAATTTTCTTAAGTCCCTTTACTTTTTCAGTAAAGGACTTAATGAAAATCAACTCTAAACTTTGATCAAATCACTTCAAAATTTATTTATATTATGATTTATATTCTCATATATAAATGAAATATAAATATAAATCAATCAAATCAAAGGAAAAAAATTAAATTCCAAATTTAAAATTTTTGAAATTCCCTTAAATCCCTTAATTTTCCAGTAATGGATTTAACTTGAACTTTGATCAAACCATTTCAAACTCATGAGATTTTATCAAAATCAATTTATATTCTCATATATAAATGAAATATAAATATACATCAATCAAATCCAATCAAAAAAAAAATTAAATTTCAATTTAAAATTTTTATCCTTTAAATTCCCTTTAATGGATTTATCCTAAATCATGATTAAACTCTTTCAAATTCTTGAAATTTTCTCATGATCAATTTATATCTTCATTACATTCACATAAATAAATGAAATATAACTTCAAACAATCAAAACCTATTCAAAAAATCAAACTCAAATCAATTCAAAATCAAATCTAAGCCTTTCAAGCCAAAATCTTGAACTTAGCCAAATCACTTTCAAATCAAGCCAAACTCTTGATTTTCTCTCATGGTTCAATCAATCCTACAATCATGAGCTCATATATAAATCCAAACTTCAATTAAACAATCAAAACCCAAATAAAAAATCAAACCCAAGACCCCTTCATATTCTTCCTTTGAATATGAAATTTTCAAATGGATCAAAACCCATTTGACTTCAAACCACTTGTAAATGGATTTATATTTCAATCATAAGTCCATATACAAGATCAATCAACTTCAAATCAAGCATTACCAAGCCATTTGACCCACTTAGGCTCACTTGACCCAAAGTGACCTAAAAGTATTGCCAACTTTTGATCCTAACCAAATTGGATTGAACCAAACTCATATTTCCCTCATCATGATCAACAATCATCATGGATGATCAATCAATCAAATTGGGTCAAACCTAAGGGTTGATCAAGTCAACACTTAACCTAAAATGAAACCTATAGCCAAAATCCACCATAGGCCAAATTGGAAACCTTTGATCTAAGTTCACTCATGACTTATGTTTGAACTTGACCAAGCCAACATTTGAGCTTAACCTATTGGCCCATTGACCAAGTTGACCCATTTTGACCTAAAGGGCCAAAATATGTCAAAACTTGACTTAAGCCAAATTGATTGGAACCAATGGGTCAAGTCCATTCCAAATCACTTGTGGAACTTGACCAAAGCCTCAATTGGCCAACTAGACCCAACTAACCCAATTGACCTTAGACATGACCTAAAGGGGTCATGTTGAGCCAAAATTGAACTTAACCCAAATTGATTGGAAATAAAGATACCAATCCATTCCATATGACTGACCTAAACCCAAATAGGTCCAAATGGTCAAATTTGACCTAAATGAGTCATATGAGCCAAAACCAAATCTAATCCAAACTAACAAACCAAAGCTACTAAAACATTTCAAATGGTCATATGAACTTGAACCAACCTTGGTTTGACCCAACTTGACCCAAGTTGACCCATTTTGACCTAAATGGGTCAACATGAGCCAAACCATATCAAATGGATTCCAAATCCAATGAAACTTGGCCAAACCTATTTTCTCAACATACCTAACATTCTCAAATTGAAAAAAAAAATAGCAAAATGATCATTTTACCCCTAGGCCATAGAACAAATTTTTTTAGCCCATCAGTATTTTAGTCATACCCTCTTCACAATCGCTTGAGGCTTTCCTAAGAACTCAAGGGGACTTAGTGATGAGTGGTGCACCCAACCCAATGGGTTTGGGTTAGCCTATTTGACCCATAGACCAAAACCCACATGGCAAAATTTTTTTAAACTCCCTCTAAGCTCAATTTGATGCACATGGGAGGTTGGCATTCCACTCAAGGGATCAAACAATGTGCAATGTGCAATAACAAAAGCTCACTCCATATGGTCTCAAAATGACAAGCTTATGCTTGACCATCTGATTGCCATGGGGAGATATACTAATTCAATGAAATTTACTTCACTCTTGATCGATTGGAGCAGGATGAACCACCCAGCATTCCTAAGCATTCTAAGAGGATTTGAATTTTGCATTTTCGATTTTGCATTGTAAAATAGGGGAGCTCATCTCCTTCCTCACTCAAAACTACTTCAATTCCCTTTTCATACTCCCTCAAAGGATCAAGTCGAGTGCACTCAAGCTCTCATTCAAGTTCCCAAAGCAAGGAGGAGTTGGTCTTCCCATTGATCCACACAATCTCAAGGCTTAGAAATTTCAACAGGGCTTCGTCTCCACCAGACAAAGCAACCTCATCGAGTTTGAGCGGTGATCACCTCCGATGAGGTTAGTGATTTTTCCACTTAGCTTGATAGGTGTTGGAGCTTTGTAAAATAAATATTCATGGCATGAGAAATCCACCGTTGGATTGGTCGCTCTATTCTTCTAGATGGTGTGGGTTGAGTCTTGTATGATTATGCTTGCTCTTTCATCAGCCGGCCTTTTGATGTGATGCTTTAGTGGGTCATAGTTTATGTAAAAACACGCGACCGATGGTCATGCCTTGGTGGGTGTTGATTAGTGTTTACCTAATTAATTCTAATTAATCCCTACTTCTAAAATTCATAGCTCTTCATAGAAAAATAAAAAAAATAAAAGGAAAAATGCTATGGAAAGATAATTTCAACTAGAATATTTCAAAAAATGTTTTCAATGGATTTTGAATTCTCCTTTTCTCTGAATTTGGGTTACTTTAGTAATCTTAATTAGCTAATTACTCCTAAATTAAGTAGTCAATTAATCTCAAATTTTGGAGTTCATTTTAGGGATGACCTCACTCCCTAATTTTCTTGAGATTTATTAAGGGCTGAGATGGAGAAATTGCTATTTCATTCCCTAATTACCCCTTTCATGTAATTAAGGGTAATTAAGTTATAATTAGTGAATTTTCCCTATGACTAAGTTTAATTAAGGTTAGATCCAATGAGTAGGGGTTCTATGGAATAATTTTGAGGCATTTCCCCTAAGCTATTCCCTAAACCCCATTTTCTCTTCTTAATCCCCTCTTAATTAAGGGTTAACTCATTAATCACCCCTCTAATCAATTTTCAAAATTTCAAAAAACTTCTGAAACTTAATTAATCTATCTTGGGTAGATACTTAGGTGTTTAATAGCCTAAGTTCAATTAAGAAAATTAAAACCCCTTTCATAAGTGTGAAGGGGTGTTTTAAAAAACACTTAAGCTAAAACCCCTTAACTTAATTAACTTTTAATTGTGAGCCAAATTGCATTAGGCCTTTTCATTATTAGGTGCATTGCAAATTTAAATTCCTTGTGAGTTTTATGTCATCTCATTGGCTTATAATTACTTAGTTAATTTTTCTAAGGTGTTGTAGGTAAGGGTTAATTAAGCCACTTAATACATACCTTAACCTAATCAATGCTTAAAAATAGATTTAATTATATAAAAATTAAAAAAAATACAAAACACATGTGGGAATGGGTTAGGAACAACAAACTCATCTCACCTTTTCTAAATTAAATTAAACTTCAAACTAAAACAAAAATCATTTTGAAATTCACTTTGATTTTTTTAAAATTTTCTTATTCCTTAAGAATATCTTTAGGATTTAAGTAAAGTGAGTTTTTTTACATGCTTTTATTATTTTAAATCTTTCCCAACATGTTAAGTTGTTTGTCATGTGATTCATGCATTCATAATTTCATGTCTCAAATTTTAAAAATGAAAATTGTTTACTTTATGTCAAATGTGCATGTACTGGCTAAAGTAAAATATGTGTGGCTATTATCACTATTAAATCCAAAAAATTTTCAAAACTTATAAATGAAATATCAAATCTGAAAGTGTGTTATTCATATCTTAATAATAAGCTTGCATGTGATAGATTATAAAGTCATGTTTAGTGTAGCCTTTCTTTCTTTCTTATGTTAGCATAGTTTTGAATAGGAGTTTGCAAGATGTAGGGTTCATTTGAAAGAAACCCAATAATTACTTAATTCTATACCCTATTCATCCCTATGCTATCATATAAGAAGGATTGCCTACACTTGCATGAATAAATTGCATAAACAAAACTAATCCATTAAGCAACTTTTGCATCTTCCTTTTCTACTTCATTTCTTTTATATGCATGTTTGTATTTAAGGAAAGTGGTATATTAGTCTGGACAACCCTGAGGTTGCGAGGCTTTAAGTAGCCCTAAGTAGGTCTTGTACCTTACACCTCTAGTTAACAATCACTTATGCCTTTCTTACTTTTTCATGCATATGAAATTTTGAATAAGGAAAACATTTTCTTTTAAGAAAAATCATACATGTTTAACTTCTAAATTTTCTTAAATGAATTACTTAGCATGTGTGTTAACTACTCTCATTTGCATGTATAGATATGCTTAGGGTCCATCCATATGCATGCTATATATGTTGGGAAAGAAATGAAATGTAATGTGTGTTATGTGAATTTTGATTCATTTTATTTAATCTTAAAATACATTTCTTTTGAATAGATTTGGTTTAGAGTTTATCTAAATTTAGGATTAATCAAAAGATTTAATTAAAACATTCACCTAAATGAAATTGAACTTACCTTAGAAATGACTTAAGGTTAGGGAACGAAAGAGAAGTTCTCTTCTCTTTCCCTCCCTTCATAACATAGTAATTAATTGTAGGTTCACTTAAACCAAATTAAAACATGAAATAAAAATAAACCCAAAACACTTAAACAACTTAAATGAAACCCTCCTCTAAGTTGAACATTTTCTTCACACTTAGAAAATTTGAACCTAAAGTCCTAGCTAAGCATACTACACAAGATTTTAAAGCACACACTAGCAAGTCACCACTTCTAGCCTTAGGTTAGGTCGGTGCATGGTTTGATGTTATGTTTTATTTTTTGATGAATATTTTTAGACTGATGTTAGGGTGTATGCTCATAGAATGAATGGTAGGATGTGCTTAGTCTAACTATTCTTTTCTTTCTGGATTGTGCTTAAGCTATCATAAATAAAAATATTGCTTCTTGCTTGCTGGTGCTTATACCCTTTGCATAATCCATAGGCAAGGTGGACTTAGTCACCCATGTGTGGGGTGATAAGTCAAATATACATGCTTGGAATTTGTGTGGTGTGATTTAACTAAACTTTATTTTACAAGTGTAAGTTAGATTTCTACTTTTCCTTTTCATGTAAAAATTTGTATAAGTAGGATTTTGGAATGATTTATTATGCAGATTAGGATGAACATTGGTCATAAGATCCCATCTTATGCACCATGTGAAGGAGCATCCACCTTCCAAACATCCAAAAGAAGGAACTAAAAGTAGAAAAAAAGAAGAAAGAAGAATAAAGCTTGAAGACACCCAGAATAATGAATTCCTTTACTTTAATTGTAAATCGAATTCATTTGTAATTTAGGTTATATAAGGGTAGAGCTCGACTACCCAATTTGATATTTTCAGGTTTGTGTGGTGGTGCCTAACCATAAACGATCATTTATTCTTTTTACGATTAGCTTTATATATTGATTGATGATTTGTTTAGCTTTTGCATTAAGTGGTATGCTTTTTCTAGTTTCTTTCTTGCTTTATGTATGGCCTGGATGTGGATTAGGCTCTGTAGGGAAAAATAAATTTTTTACCCAACTTAACAGCTTGAAATAAAATTAAACAACTCATTACCTCACCTAAAGCTTAGGATTAAAATCAAGATCAAAGAATTAGCAACCACTTAGCTGGATGAGCATTTATTTATAATATCATGCACAAATGCATCTTATTTCACTCTTTATTGGAGGGCTTTCACCTTTGCGAAGGCTTGACCTATGAGCCATGGTGAAAACTCCTCCCTTCTCCTTAATTTTGGCCAATAATCTGATTTCTCATGCATTAGTCATAAAAAAATTCTATTAGCAAATAAAATAATTGTCCAAAAATAATAATAAAATGAAATTTGAAATGCATTATATTTTAGGTCATTTGAGGCATCTCCCTTTACATGATCTAGTCTCTTTAGAGAGTGAGTTTAAGGACTTAGTCTCTTTCTAAATAAAAATAGCCTAGCTATCTTGCATAAACCTAAAGACGTGCCTACATGTATTTAAAATTGTAGGAGGAGTTAGTTGGCGGCCACCCCCAGGCAGTTGTAAGTCCAAGCTGTTGGGTGATTTGTCCTCTCTTACGGAGGCAAACCAATTACCCATTTTCATCTTAGATTTAGGTTGTGCTTCCATCCCTCGCCAAAGCTTCCTAGATTTAGGTTTGAGGTTGCTTTTCCCCTTTGTGGTCCATAAGCATAATTCCTCACATTTTAGGCATTTCCTTAATCTTTCATTAAGGAATCTTAAGTCCTAAAATTTTAATGAAAAACAACTCAAACAAACTAAATCAATTTCTAAAATGTAAAGCTCAATTTAGATAGTTTGAGATGCTAGGTTTCTAGCATATCATCTCTACTTATCTTCCATTTTGGCTTTGATAATAACTCCCTCTTTTGATCAATCCCACTTGATCTTCAAAAAAACATAAACTAATTGATTGATAGTCCTTCATATTGAAATCTTTAGAGATAATGATCATTTACCTTAATCGAGAGTTTTCCTAGGGATCTCATCCCTTAGGATGTAATTTACTATGGGGGCTTGCCCTTGTAGGGAACTTAACGAACTCGATTTAAAATAAACCTTGCTTTACTTTTCCATGTAAAGTAGGGGATGAATCTCTGCTACATATGTACCATTGTCCTTGAGTCCTTATTAAGGTGATTGGTTCCATTAAAGGGTAGTGACTTTGTCTTTGAGATTGTACACTATACCTTGATGGCGTATCCGATCGAATAAGTACATCTCGGTCATGTCATCTTAGCAAGATGAATTTTTGTGGTTCCTTTTCTTTTCTCCACAGTTGAAAGGTGACCTTTATAGAAAAACCAACACCCTCCTTCACACATGAATGGCTCTCGGCACCCAAGCTCATCCCTCTTGCAACTGTTCCCCTCTTTCCTTCTTCTTCTTTTCAATGATACCACCAAAGGCTCTTGATTTCTCCCTTCAAATTGAATGACAAAACTCTCCCTTCTTCTCCAATATTTCCTTCCCTCGTCCAAACCGAAAGGTGAAGCTTCCCCTCTCTTGTTCAAACCACAAGCAAGGTAAGCATCTCCCTCCTTCTTGTTCTTCCTTCCTCTTCTTCTCCTTCTTCTCTTCTTCATCTCTTTTATTTCTTTCTTCTTCTAACAAAACCAAACCAAAAACTTCCCTCATTTTCCATAAAACTGAAAATAGCTCTTCAATTTCTTCCCTATCCCTTTTTCTTCTTCCTCCTTTTTTCTTCCCTCATTTTTCACAAAACTGAAATAGCTTCTTCCATTTTCTCTTATTTTTCCCAATCTGAAGTTTTCAATTTCTATTTTGTCATAGTCGGAGAGGAACACCGTCAATAGGAGGTTTCTTCTCTCAATTTTTGGCATCCCATTACCCTTCCAATTTCTTTTGCCGCAGTCGAAGAAGAACACTGTCACCAGGTGGGATCTTCTTTAGGCTTCTAGCATTTCTGTACCCTTTTGACAATTCCTTTTGCCATAGCTAAAGAAGAACACCATCATCAGCCAGGTTTATCTCTAGCCTTCCGATATTTCTATCTCCTTTCGACCTTTCCTCTTGCCGTAGCTAAAGATGAACACTGTCATCAGGCGGGTTCCTCTCTTGGTTTCTAGAATCTCCAACTGTGTCTCTTTATTGATCATTGTAGTGCACAAAAAAATGAGTTTGAACATGTGGGATAAATATGTGAATGTGTATATGTATTTGCTTGTGTTTCTTTGCAGGTTTGAAGGCTTCATTGTGATAAACATGAGATGAAAAATTGCTATAAATGTCAGACACCACTCACTATGCTCATTAGGGCATACCGAATAAGCCAACATTTGTTATATGTCGTTCCCCCTAGCTGAAATGCTATTAAAATTTCATCAAATTTTCATACTTAGAAAAAAAAAGGAGGGGGAGTGAGGGAGAGAAAAAAATAAATAATCAAAATTCATTAAAGAGGAGAAAACACATAAACAATGAAACAATATGAAAGTGCAAATTCCCAAAATTAAGATTAAGGTGCAAAAACTAATCAAACATGGAATGATATTCATAAAGGATTTAATGATGCTGCCACTTTAAGAATTGAGAAATTCTTGAAGAAACTAATCATAACTATAACACACTACAAGATTCATACCAATAACTGAATAAAGCCTTCATGGACATTGAAGAAAGACATGTTCTCGTGAAATACTTATCAATTATTAACATAAGCTGTTGAGTGAGTGGGTTCTTTTTTCTTCAAACTTCACAAAACTAAACAATCTTTAGATGAAAAGAGGAGAAAAAATTATAAGAGAACTAATTGAACAATTGCAAATTAGAGGATATCAAAAGCAATAGGAATCTTGATCGAATATCAAATGACCAATAATTGATGATAAATCCAAGTGTCCAATTTCAAATTGAAAATAAAGGTGCATAAGGGATTTGATAGCTTTTTCATAAGCACAAGTTCGATTAGGCAACTTAAGATCACTCATGAATGTAGCCTTTAAAAGGATCACTTGAATCCTATATTTGAAGTTATATTTAAAGCACATGAGAATTATGATATATCTAAGTACTTAGTTCTAAGATTAGTGGTATTCAAATAAAATTTATTAAAGGATTTATAATGTAATTAACTAGCTTGGCAATGGGTATATACAAACTCCTTCAATAATCACTCAAGTTACACTACGTGATAAATTGAGTGAATCAATAAAAATCCGTATAATTTGAATTAGAGTTATGGTAAATAGAATGCTCATTTATAGAAGTAAAAATTAGTTCTTTTGGTTTAGAATAAAAGCTGAAAGTGATTAGTTGATAAAACTTTGAAAGTTCTTTAACAGCTGCATGCCAAATGATATTTGAGAATTGAAAAATTCAACAAGCAATCCAAGTGTGAGTAATATTTTAAAATCTATAACGTCTTGAACACCAATTTACATCGAATAGAAGGTGTTAATTAAGGCATTCTTCAAATACACCTGCATGGGCTCGACACTACACTGAATGCTTAAATTTAATGTCTGAGGATGCTGCATGGGTTGCTTCCCGATTTAGTCTTAGGACTGGGTTCAGTTAACAAAACCTGAAAAATCTATCATAAAAATTACAACTTAGTAAAATATTTGAGAAGCAAATTTTGTCATGTGACAGTAGATCTAATCCTCTGTTAGGAGCAAAATAGAGTTGACAGGATCTAAAGTTCTCAAATATATTCAAATAAATCAATTACCTACCCTGATGATGGTTGTGTTGAAAGGTGGTTTCAACTAGAGGGGGTACTTCCATCAAAACATGATTCTAATCTCAAATCAAATTATCACAAATCAAATATCATTCTAAAAGCTATTTAAATGAAACTCAATAATTAAAAGCTTAAAGCAAAACTCAATTTATCCACCTTCCGCTATTGTTTATTGGGGGTGATAAATTAAGAAAACTCTAACTCACGAAGGAACCAATATCAAATCAAGTGTTCTACTATGTTCACTCTCAATCAATCTCATGCTAGTAAGGATGTGGCCCGTGTCCTCTAACTGTGTGGCTTGGCCAATAGGCTCCACAGATGATGTAGTTATGACTAGAGTCCTCTAATCAGGTGGTTTGGCCAATAAGGCTCCATTATATTACGATCCGACCATGCAGCCTTTTATAATGGCTTTATCCTTTGAGTTGTGAATCAAAGGGTATACTTGATAGGAAAAAAAATCTCTCTATCAGCTAAGGTAGACTTAAGATTGACTCCTTAAATAAACACCACCCTAGGCCTACAAGGATTTCTTTAACATGTGTGTTTGATAAGTATTCTCGGTTGGATGAATACATCCTCGACTAAGTAGACTAGACCACGTGATGACAAAACTATGGGATCTAGATCAGGCACATCATTATTCCCCCAATCATCCGGTTTAAGCTAAAATGATAATTTCATAAATTTAAACTCTAATTTTAAACTCCATGCTCTTCTACTATGTACACATTAAGTGATCTAATGACTAGCTTTAATCAAGTTCTCTCTCTACATTGAAGGATAATTAACTATAGGGCACCTTTAGGAAACCCGAACTAGATCTAAAGTCCTTACAAAATGAGGAATAAATCTCTAGGCGTGTCTTATCTACTATTCCATCTGCCTTCTAAAAATTACACCGAAACTTTTAAATTATACTCTCTTCTTCATTTGTCGAGAGGTTGGTGGTGAATTTTTTGGAGCCAGATTGTGACTCGTTGAGGACATGATTCATTTTCCATCTTTGGCTAGTCATATATGTGCTATAGTAGCAATAAAATATTTGAAAATTCAAAATAAAAAATGGTGATTTACATGTGTAATAAATTTGAATTACTAATGTATGAGACTCTATTTCAAATGAATTATTCTATAGAGTATATCTTTTTTATTATTATTTTGTTCTTTAGTGCCTCATTTTGAAAGTATGGGGTGAAATAATTATTACTAATCCCCATCTTTCACTTTTCTAGAATGGATCTACTAAGCACTCCTTTCACTATTCAGTTAGGGCATGGTGCAAACATTTGAGTAGCCAACGCCATCAACAACACATGAGATGTTGACACTACAATTCAATTTGGTAGCTTGAATTTCCCAGTAGCTACAACTCACAGTACCCACCCATGTTCATGGGAGGCCATGCTAGAAGGCCTCAAGTTACTAAAGCTCCTACTGGCCATGTTCATCAATCAGTTCAGCACCCAACCGCTATTAAAGAGTTCTCTCAATAGAGAACTTTAGTTTTTAAAAGGCTAGGTCAATCTAAAGCCCCTGTGATGAAAAGAATCATCAATGGAAAATTTGTGTCTTTAATGCCTGTGGTCACTAATTGAACCTTTCATACTTGGAAAGCATGATCATGAAGCTTCCTCATCGGAAGAAGGTGAAGAAGAAATCTGAAGGCTCAGCATCAATGACTAGTGAACAAGCAACTATGCTTAAGCAAGTATTCATAATAACTTTGATAATCTAAAATGGGTAAAAGGAATAGCTCGGTGAAGTAAAGAAATCTTTTATGACTCAACATCATCAAGCTCCACCACCATAGAAAATAACACGAAACACTATTATTGCTAGAATTCACAATGTTCTCAAAGTAGCTAAGGAAAGAGGCTTGATGAAAAGAAAATTTTAGAGGCACATGATTGAAAATATGGAAGCTCCACCAAGAAAGTTTCCATCTCTTATGATAACCAGTCATCAAGCCAAGTAAGCCTCCAGTGGTGAGCATCAGGGCATGACACTCGGATCCCGTGTCCAAGAATCCACTGTCGGAAGGTCCCGTGGAAAGGATAAGCTGATATGGAGGCCAAGTCCCTGTGATGAAATCCTGAAAAGTGGAAGAGGTGTGACATCTAATGCACATATTCAAAAAACCACCTAAAAAATAAGAAGGGATATTATTGATGAAAGACATGATGGTTGATACTCTAGAGGATCCTAGGGATCCCATTGCGATATTCACCAAGAGAAGGTTAACTTTGATCAATCCTTTAATGAAAGAAGTATTAATTCCATTGAACCAAAGATCCACGAAAATCGATCAAATTCATGTGCAAGAAGAAAATAATGAAGAGAGCACTATGAAAGTGAAAGTAATCTATATGGTCAGAGATATAGATGAACTTTTCGCTTAGCACGAACAACATGGATCCAGAGAACTTGAACCTGAATTCGACATTTATGAAGAAAATTCTTCATAGAAGCAAGTAGAAGATGGATCTTCAATCTTTACTAAAAAAGAATAAGAAGATCAAAATGAAAAAGAGATCATGGGTGTTGAAGCTATCTATAAGGTTGAACCAAGAAATGATCATCTTACACACTTTATAATCAACATCGTCTTTTCACAGCACAAATGTCCTACAAATACACAAGGAGAAGGAAGTCAAGTTTTTCCTTGAAGATAAACAAGGAGTAACAACAATAAGAAATAGAGGAAGAACAATAGCCTGTACTTGTTGACGTCGTGGCACTAGCTAGAAAGTAAAGAGAAATGCAGCGTCAAATGGAAGTCAAAGATAAGAAAATTGCATAGCTTGGTACCAAAATGAATGACATGATGGTACAAATGAATATCATGATGGAGATGTTGTAGAAGAATATCACATCAAATGTAGTACCTGTCTTGTCAGTTAATCAATAAGTATCTAATAATACAACTTCTATACCACCAGTCACTCTGGCACCTCAAGCTCCTACATTACACGCTACACCTGAAGTGAGGAATGAAGTTAACCAACTACCTCTTCAGCTGATAATTCAAAATGTGGCTAGCATACCTGGAATAGTAATAGCTGCTCAGCTAGAAATAATAATCAATGAAAAGATAAAGGCAATTATAGCTTCAGAGCAAGCTGAAAAGTTGGTGAGTAAGGGTCACCCTTACCCAACTAAATATGATCAAGTGACATACGAAAGGTTACTCGATTATAAATTTAATACTTTCGGTGGGCTTGGTAATCCAAAGCAACATCTAGCAAAATTTAAGGCTACTTATGGTAACATAGGAGGAATGATGTTGCTTTTTTTTAGTAATTAGCTTACTTTTGGGTGGTATGCAAAATTATTGAATGATTCAGTTAAAACCTTTGCTGAGTTACAGACAATATTCATGAAGAGGTTCGCTAGTGTAACCGAAAAAATCATAATTGCTGACCTTTCCTTGATGAAAAGGAGAAAAGATGAGTTTGTGACAAAATTCATAAGTCATTGGCGTAACCTAAGTATGAAATGTGAGCAATAATTGGAAGAAGAACATGTGATCCAATTGCTAATGGGCAATATGGATGATAAAATTGTTTTTTATGTATGGCATCGATTAGCATTCCAGGACTTGCTTGATAGGGTGGCTAAATTTGAAAAGTTGAATCACCATAAGTCTGAAATCTATAGATAAGGTAAAGAGAAACAAGCCTTCAAACTCAAGAAGAATAAAACTCATGCCGCTTCCTATAGCTCAAATGGTGAAAAGTGGGTGATATATAATATGGATAAAAGAAAATAGCTAATGTACAATGATGATAAGAAAAAGAAGCCTGTATATTCTAATCCACAGCCAAAATTGGTATTAGAAGGCAATGACAAATCTTGCACTTTTCCAAGTGGCGGGGAGCGTCCAAAATAAGCAAAATAATGATGATGAATGCGCCATCTCTTAAAGAAAAGATGAACAAAGATTATTCCTTTAGAAGAGACGGTGGCCAAATTATTTCAGCGGTCAATTGCCTACAATTACTAGAAATTAAAATGCTAAAGAAGTTGATGTCCAAATTATTGTCTTTATCATCAAATGATCAGTCATCCTATTGAAGATTGTTATGTCTTCAAAGATTGGCTAGAAAGGAAGTATCGACGAGGTGAATTTACACTATCCGACAGTGTTCTAGTCAACCCTAAAAGAGAATTTACAAGGATGATTACGTCCTCTTCCGTATCATCCATCAAAGACAAAATAAGGAGAAATCAGTTCAGACTGAAGAATAGGAAATAGTAGTATCCAAAAAGACTGTGAAAATGCTAATGTAGTTGAAAGGAGTCCCTAGGGTTAAGTGGAAATCACCACTTGAACCTATATTAGACTTAAAAGAGATGCCTAAATTAAGTATTTGGGCTTCTCAGTGGCATTTTGATAAGGCTACTTCATCACAACATGAGGAGCAGTTTACTAAACACAATCCTCATAAATCAAGGAACTAAGAAAAGAAGATCAAGAAGAGAACTAAAACTCAAAAGATTATTAACAATTTAGAAGTATCACCCGGTCGATAAGAAAACCATTTAGACTGTATTTATGCCTAAACTTTGCATTGTTGAATCGATGAAGAAGATAATGGTGAATCTTATCTAGTAAAGACATGCCAAATCATTTATGTGATATAGATGCTTTCTTCGTTACTCAAAATGGCAAGGGGTAGTCGGATAGACAACCATCAACATTCTTATCAAGAAAGCAAGAAGAGCACGAAGTTAACATCCAAATTTTGTTTAATGACAACTAAAGATAATAGTTCAGATGAAGATTTATGTTTTCCCGATGGAGAAGAGTTAGACTTATCGATATCATCATGTATAAAATATATGAAGTTGAGTTTAACTCTGGTCAATCCTCCAGAATAAGAAGTGAATTTGAAGAAACTACCTCTTCAGAGGAATTTGAGCAAGATAAGGTGATTCAAGTTCAGTTGAGAAGTGGTAAAGTCTTACCACCTTCATCAAAGATGGGAAATGCAAATAAAAATAAAGGCAAGCAAATTGAAGTCAACAAAGATATCATTCCCAAAAATCCTAGAATGAAGCCTAAATCAAGAAAAAAGATATATTACAATATTATTTCACATCTGAGAAAGATCTCTGCACAACTAAGTGTGTACGAGGCACTCTTGATGTCAAAAGATCTCTGAGAAACTTTGATACAGGCTTTCAAAAATTTGAAAAGTTATGAAGCTTACTTTGCTAAAAAAATGCATGACTGAATCATTACAACCTCAAGATCTCTCAGTAATCACATTTTTTGAAGAAGATCTTATGTTGGGAACAGCGGATCACAACCGTCCTCTATATGTTACTGTAGAGAGTGATAGCATCTCGATCAGCCGAATATTGATTGATCCAGGTTCTTCTATCAATCTTATGAGTCTAAAGGTAATAAGATGATTATCACTTGATATCCAACATCTTGGGAGAGATAAGTTGATGGTTCATAGTTTTAATAAAAAAGGACATAAAACTCTTAGTTCTTTTATTCTCACTCAAGTTTAGATTTATATACAAGAGCCAAGTTTCATGTAATGTCGATAAATCATTTAGAGCTCTCTTGGGTGACCATGGCTACATGGTATGACATGGTCCCATCAACTATGCATCATTGTATGAAGTACTTGAAAGATGGAGAAGAGGTTAGAATTCCTAGCAACCTACAACCATTCTCTGTCCATGAAGCAAAATTTTTTAAAGATGCAAAATATTTTATTCCTAAAGAGCCAAAGCCAACAAAGACTCTTGAAGTGGTAGCATCCACTTCAAGAACTAAAAAGCAACTTCACAAGGTTAAAGATAAGAAGCAAAGAGGAAGAAAGAAGGCTATGTAGACTTTCCCTAAATCACTTGATTCTACACCTAAAGCAAGAAGATTAGTTTCTCATTTTGGAAGTGACACACAAGAAGAAGAAAATATTTGTCAAACCTAAGGGAACTTATAAGCTTTCAAGAAAGGCAAAGTATGAAATAAATTATTCTAATTCAGACTATGACTTTGAATCTACTTATGGAAATAGAGTTCAAAGAGACGCATCAAGAAAGATAGCTCACTTGACAGTGTTAGAGGACTTTTCAAAATCATACCCATCCCTCAGTAGTACTTCAAAGAAATCACTTCACTGGAGTTTCATAACATCGAAGAGTTGATAACATTCTATGTGTCACCTTTGAGTGAGAGTGGTAACTCTATATTACAAATCTGAAGAGTCTCAACCTCATAATTTTGATCAACCTACTCAACATAAAAATTTTGATGAGATAGTGCCAACACGAATACCAATATACTATCCACAGAAGTTGTGAAGAATGATGCATAAGCTTAGGATTCATATTGGGACTACTAAATATAGAACTCAAATCTTTAACAAGATGTGGAGCCAAAGAAGTCCTCAAACATTATGAAGAAGTGATAAGTTTATCACTAAAGGTCTTGGGTTCATCCACAAACCTCATCAAGATAGAGTTTGTTATAATATAATAGAAGATGAGATCGAAACTAATAGTGACGAAGAAGAGGATCTCCATGAAAGTTTTCTTATAAATGCTGATGAAGTAGAAGCCAAGCATGCACCTGAAGAACTCGAAGATGGTGGACAAATAGCTACTATAGATGAACTCAAAGAAATCAACCTAGGGGCTGGGGATGATCCCCATCCAACTTTCATCAGAGCCCTTCTACCTGATGAAAAAATTGAAGAGTTAATAGTGCTACTTTGAGAATTCAAGGATTTCTTTGCCTGGACATATTACGAAAACACTAATGTAGCATTTCATAAACTTGCTATTAAACCAGATGTGATGCATATTAAGCAAGCTCCTGGTGAGAATTGGAGATTGAAGAATGTAATTGCAAAACTAAGAAGGATGAAGACTTCATCGAGAGGAGGTATGCGGTGGATAGCCAACATTGTCCCCGTTAGGAAGAAGAATGGCTAAATCCATCTATGCATTGATTTCTGGGACCTAAATAAGGCGTGCCCAAAAGATGAATTTTTGCTCCCAATATCAAAACTGCTAGTGGACAACTATGACATGTTTGCATTTATGGGCGAATCATCAGAATATAATCAAATCAAGATGGCTCTTGAAGATGAGAAGCACACATCATTTAGAAAACCTATTGGAATCTATTATGCACAGTCATGCCTTTTGGTTTGAAAAATGCTGGAGTTACATTCCAATGAGCCATGACACACATTTTTGATGAGTTGATTCACCAAAGTGGAGTATTATGTGACGCATTTGGTGGTGAAAAGCTTAAATCATGATAATCACTTTGAAGACTTGAGAATTGTATTGGAGAGAATTAGAAAATATGATCTCAAGATGAATCCTCTAAAATGTGCATTCAAAGTGTTCTCTGAAAAATTTCTCGGGTATATTGTACTTCATAGAGGAATTGAAATTAATCTTGCTAAAATCAAGGCAATTATGGAGATGCCTCTAGAGAAGAGTTTGCGTTAGCTCCATTCTTTACAAGGATAGCTTGCATTCATCCATCGATTTATATCAAACCTATCAGGATGCTATCAACCATTTGCAAAGTTGATGAAGAAGGATGCTCCATTCAAATGGGACAAGGAGTGTTAAGAAGCCTTCAATGATATTAAAAGCTACCTATTAAATCCACCAATCCTTGCAGTGTCTACTCCTGGAAACCCCTCATTATATACACAGCTGCATTAGAAGAGTCCCTCGGAGCATTATTGAAATAACATAATGAACAAAGCAAAGAGAATGCTCTTTATTATATCAGTCGAAGATTAATAGGAGTAGAAATAAGACAGTCCCCGATAGAGAAGCACTGTTTGGCATTGATCTTTGTAGTCCAAAAGCTCTATCATTGTATGTTATCTCACAAGATTACCCTCATCTCAAGGATTAATTTGCTGAAGTACTTGATAACAAGACCGTTGACAGGTCGCTTGGCAAGATAGGCATTATTGCTTCTACAATTTGATATCACATATGTTCTGCAGAAAGCAGTTAAGGAACAAGTCTTAGTGATTTTTAGTCGACATCACATCCTCGGACTCTTTCTTAATGACAATTTGTTGATGAGCAAATTATGCTCATTCATGATAGAGAAAAATCACAAATTTGAGAAATATAATTTGATGGAGTCTCATCGATCAAATAAGACAAACCTCTAAATTTTTCAAGGGCAAGAGCAGGAATTAGCATCATCTTCATAACACCAAAAAAGGGCTAATGAGATGATCATATTGATTGACCAAGCCAAGAATTAATAATGAAGTTGAGTATGAAGCATTAATGATAGGTCTTGAAGAAGCTATTTTCATAGGCATTCAAAACTTTCATATTTTCAGCGATTCTTAGCTTATTATAAATCAAGTACTTTGCATCTATAAAATCAACAAGCATGAGTTAGCTTTCTATCACAAGCGAGTTCTCGAGCTTATGAAGCAGATATCAAATGTCACACTAACTCGAGTCTCCGATCTGAGAATAGTAAAGCTAATTGCTTAGCAAAATTAGCTAAAAAATGGAAAGTATGAATGGTGATTATGTCATGATCAGATATTTACTCGACAAGTTCTATATCCAGTAAAGTACCAATCCATGTAGGTAAAGGGGTTATCAAATTTGACACAGCAGGATGCAACTCAGGTTGCTCCTCATACTCCCTAAAATCAATAAGGAGTTATACCAAGAAGTGCTAAGAATGATATTACCCTAAAAAAAAGTGAAGCTTTTATTGTAGAATAGCCACATGATTGGAGGCAACCTTTCATTGACTACTTTAAAGAAGGAAAATTACCAAACAATAAATCACTAGTAGCTCAAATCGAGAAGATGATGTTTAGCTATACTTTCATCAACAACACTTTATATCGTAGATCCTTTGAACAAATGTGGCTATGATGTCTAAATATAGATGAAAGCACCAAAGTGATGGCTGAAGTTCATGAAGGACTTTGTGGTGCACACCAGTCAAGTCCAAAGATGGTAGTAAGGATCAAAAGGATGGGCTATTATTGGCCATTTATGGTGAGAGATTGTATCAATCATGCTAAGAGGTGCCATTAATGTCGTACATGAGAATATACTCCACCAACCTCAAAATCCACTTCACCCAACAATAGCATCCTTGCCATTCGAATGCCTGGGTATAGATGTAATTGGACCAGTTTATCAGCCATCATCAGCTAAACACCGCTTCATCCTAGCAACGATTGATTATTTCTCTAAGTGGGCTGAAGCTACCCCATTTAAAGAAGTCACTACTGACCGAGTGATCAACTTCTTCATGCATCATATTGTATATAGATTTGGATTACGCCAAATAATTTTGATAATGGCACAACTTTCAAAAGTGCAAAGATTTATAGATTCGTCCATTGACATAAAATTGATTGGAGATACTCTTGAATATACAATCCAATAGAAAATGGTTTTGGCGTAGGCCTTCAATAAATCATTAGTCAAGCTGCTCAAGAAGATTCTTACTAAATATAAGTGAGAATGACATACCAAACTAATAGAGGCATTATGGGCGTATCAAACCACCTACAAGATGCTGACTAAAGCCACTCCTTATTCATTAGTATTTGGAACTGAAGCAGTTCTTCCACTCGATCTTAAGTTTCCTTCACTTTGAGTAGCCATCCAATACAATCTAACTAAAGATCAAAATGCTCATCTAAGGATGGAGGAACTTGACGCACTTGATGAAGTTAGATTACAAGCTCATCAAAATCTGGAGGTTTATCGAGCAAAGATGTCCACGACTTTTGACCATACGGTGTGGTCTCGAACATTCCAAAAAAGAAAATTGGTCTTGGTGTTGAGAAAACCAATTATTCCTAATCAAAAATTTGGTGGTAAATTTGAGCCTAATTGGGAGGTCCCTTTTGTCATTGAAAAAAGTGTATCAAGGAGGGGCATATCAACTCATTGACTTAAAAGATGAAAGACCAATGCCACCAATCAATGGTCATTACCTAAAAAAGTATTATACATGACAAATACATTCTCGAGGTATAATAAAAATTCCCCTACTATACAGGGGGAATTTTTTTTAGTATATCTATGTAGGTAGACATCATGCTTAATGTCGAGATTCCTAAATAATTTTACCCACTCAAGATGAAAAAAAACTTTTCTGTTAAAATTCCCCTATTACATAGGAGGAATTTTTAGATTTATATACATAGATAAAATCAATGTTACATGTTAAAACCCTCCTAATAGCATATCAATTTAAATATTAATGTATTTGCTTAATTTACATCTTAAAAGTTCTTCTAAAAGTGCTTTAGAATCTCCCCTGCAAGATAAGGGGCATTTTTTTAGTTTATGTCAAGTTTATTTGAGTTGACGTTGTGTTATAAGGTGGGATCCTCGAACATATTCTAATTCAGGTTGACATGGAGCTTAACACCGAAATCCCTGAATATACCCATAATTATTAATGTGAAGTTGCAGGTTCTTACAGAAACAAAAAGAATCTTTTTCTACATATGAAAAGATAGCCATAAATGTAAAGAAATTTTTTTCCTAGATTCATTAAATGTCAGAGATCAAGTCAAAAGAACTCCCAATTTTGGAAGCTTCAATAGATTGAGTTGGAAAAACATTAAACTCTACATCTTGAAGTCTAGGACACAGATGGGTTCTAAAGGTCAAACTCAATAAGCTTATAAATGGCTGAGTTGCTGATGCTCTCCTCACTCAACAAGCCATAAGATAAGGTCACTGTGAAAGAGCCCCCATTCATTAGTCCGATGACCAAATCACCAACCCATCACAGCTTAAGTTGAAGACTTGAGTAGGTTCTAAAGGTCGAACTCAATAAGCTTATAAATGGCCGAGTTGCTGATGCACTCCTCACTCAACAAGCCATATGAAAAGGCCGTAGTAAAAGAGCCCCTGCTCGTCAGTCCAATGATGATAGTTGTTCAATATCAAACTAGATCCAACTTAGAGATTATAAGCAACCAGAATCTAAGAGATCTTTCTACTTGATCGATAGGCCAATACAATCCAAGGAAACTCTTAATTCAGAGCTGTCTCAAATCAATCATTATATTACCTATAGGGTGATATTTTAATTTATTCTCAAATGATCTAATGAAGAACAAAGCATAGATATCTCTTCATCAAGTCTATCAAAGTAGAAAGCACGGGACTGAGAAAGAAATTCCATAGTTCATGCAAAGCTAATGGTTGAACTAAAGAAATTTTGTGATTATTCAGTTTATTAAAGCACACATTGCTGGGACGATAACTTAGCATAAGTCGAGGTCATATCAGTAGGCACCCTTCAATGAGTCCATCAAGGCAGCATGCACAAGACATAGGGTATACATGCACTTTCTAACAAGTCAATGTGGACAAATCAAGTCAATCCTTTATCAAGTCCATCAGCTTAAAGACAAAAAAAGAATCAAAATCTCAAAACAAGCAGACCAATTCCTCCATCAAACCCAATCAAGCACAAAGCTAGGGTTGGAGGAAACATAAATCTACAATGACATTAAAGAAAGATATCTTCAGCAAAGTCATTGAAGTAGATAGTAGATATCAAAAAATCTATCCGATAAGTCGATTCAGATAAATTAGTCAATCCTATCATTTAACATGTCCTAAATAAGGCAGAATACTAATGACAAATCATATCAAAGCTCCATAAGCTATTGCAATCGAAGCTGAAATGATCTAAGTTCTGTAGGCAACCCAAAGAGTCAACTAATTTTCAACAAATGTGACTCTCTCCATGTGTGAATCACATATGTTGGGGGGTATTTGTTGACCTCCATATATGTGTCATAAGTCAAGTCAAGCCTACAAGTCAAATTCGATGGACTTCAGAAGTGATAGTGCGCAAATCAGGGCTCAAAATGCACTGAATATCATCGAAAATGGCCGAAAAGACCTTCAATCGATGAATGGACTTTGAAATAGCATTCAAAACATCGAAATTAATCAAAATGTAAATATTGCATAATCTAAAGAGAAACCAATCGATCAAGCTATCAATGTATCGACCCGCATATCAGAGTCGGGAAGCTATGATGATATTCAAACAACCTCCATTCATGAAATTAATTACACCATTAGCTTCAAAATATTAAAAACTACCAAATGATACTTTCCACACTCAATTTAGATGAGTCTGCATAAATGTCGAATGATCCGAAGTGATAGCATGCAAATCAAGATTGAAATAAACTAGACATCACCAAAATCAACCCAAATGATCTCTGATCGATGAACATCATCAAACATTTTAAATATGTGATTTTTTGTGTAAATTTATATTAAGGGTGATTAGACATTTTAAAAGTTAATAAAAATTAATTAACCTAAATCCCTAAATCACCCTATTCCTATTCAACGACCTAGTTTGATCCTAATCCCTTCTATTCATGCATGACCCGAGCCCTCTTTGACCCAACTGCTCTTCTCTCCCCGATCGATGAGAGCTGAGGAGGAGCCCTCCTTCACCCATAACGATGCTCACCTAAGCAAGCTCTCTTGATTTCTCCCTTCAAACTGAACAACAAAACTCTCCCTTCCTCTCTAATTTTTTTTCCCCATGTCCAAACCAAAAGGTGAAGCTTCCCCTCTCTCATTCAAACCACAAGCAAGGTAGGCATCTCCCTCCTTGTTCTTCCTTCCCTTTTTTATCCTTCTTCTCTTCTTCATCTCCTCTATTTTCTTCTTCTCACAAAACCAAACCAAAAACTTCCCCATTTTCCACATAACCAAAAATAGCTCTTCAATTTCTTCCCTCTTCCTATCTTCTTCTTCCTTCTCCATTTTTCTTCCACATTTTCCACAAAAATGAAAATAGCTTCTTCCATTTTCTCCTATTTTCTCCCAATCCAAAGTTTTCAATTTTCATTTTGGGCAACCAGAGAGGAACACCTTTTCCATTACCACCCTTTCAAATCCTTTTGCCATAATCGAAGAAGAACACCACCATCAGGTGGGTTCTTCTCTAGGCTTCTGGCATTTTTATACCCTTTCGATAATTCCTTTTATCGCAGTTGAAGAAGATCACCGTCACCAGGTGGGTTCTTCTCTAGGCTTCTGACATTTCTATCTCCTTCCAACCTTTGCTGTGGCCAAAGAGGAACACCGTCATCAGGCAGGTTCCTCTCTTGCTTTTCGGCATCTCCAACTCTATCTCTTTGCTGATCATTGTAATGAGCAGAAAAATGAGTCTGAACATGTAAAATAAATATGTGAATGTGTATATGTATCAGCTTATGTTTCTTTGTAGGTTTGAAGGCCTTGTTGTGCTCATTAGGGCATGATAAGATGAAAAAATCAATTTGCGTGTCATTGCTAGACTGCTTCAACTCATTAGGTTGTACCGAGTAAGCAAACATTTGTTAGATGTCGCTCCCCCTAGCTGAAATGCTGCTGAAATTTTGTCAAATTTTTATACTTAGAAAAAAAAAGGTGAGGGAGAGGTGGGGAAGAAAAAGAAATAATCAAAATTCATTAAAGAGGAGAAAACACATAAAAAATGAAATAATATGAAAGTGCAAAGTTCTGAAATTAAGATTAAGGTGCAAAAATAAATCAAACTTGAAATAATATTCATAAAGGATTTAATGATGCTGCGACTTTAAAAATTGAGAATTACTTGAATAAACTAATCATAACTATAACACAATACAAGATTCATACCAAGAACTGAATAAAGCCTTCGTGGACATTGAAGGAAGACATATTCTTGTGAAATAGTTAACAATTATTTGCATAAGCTGTTGAGTGAGCGGGTTCTCTTTTCTTCAAACTTCACAAAACTAAATAAGCTTTAATTGAAACTTGGAGAGGCTGATAGCAAACTTATAAGAGAACTAATTGAACAATTACAAATTAGAGGATGTCGAAAGAAATAAGAATCTTGATCGAATATCAAATGATCAATAATTAATGATAAATCTAAGTGTCTAATTTCAAATTGAAACCAAAGGTGTGCAAGTGATTTGATTGCTTTTTTATAAGCACAAGTTCAATTAGGTAACTCATGATCACTCATGAATGTTGCCTTTAAAAGGATCACTTGAATCATATATTTGAAGTTATATTTAAAGCACATGAGAATTATGATATATCTAAGTGCTTAGTTCTAAGATTAGTGGTATTCAAATAAAATTTATAAAAGGATTTATAATGTAATTAACTAGCTTGGTAATGGGTATATAAAAACTCCTTCAATAATCACTCAAGTTACATTACGTGATACATTGAATGAATCAATAAAAATCCATATAATTTGAATTATAGTTATGATAAACTCAATGCTCATTTATAGAAGAAAAATGAATTCTTTTGGTTTAGAATAAAAGCTGAAAGTGACTAGTTGATAAAAACTTGAAAGTTCTTTAACAACTACATGCCAAATGATATTTGAGAATTGAAAATTTTAACAAGCAATCCAAGTGTGAGTAATATTTAAAATCTATAATGTCTTCTATGCCATCGAATTCACAACACATCGTACAAGTGAACAGAAGGTGTTAATTAAGGCATTCTCAAATACACCCGTATAGTCCTTGACACAACACGGAATGCTTAAATTTAGTGTCTGAGGATGCTGCACGGGTTACTTCCCGATTTAGTCTTAGGACTGGATTCGGGTTAACAAAACTTAAAAATCTATTATAAAAATTTCAACTTAGTAAAATATCTGGGAAGCTAATTCTTTCATGTGACAGTAGATCTGATCCTCTGTTAGGAGCTAAATAGAGTTGACAGGATCTAAAGTTCTCAAATATATTCAAATCAATCAATTACCTACCTCGATGATGGCTGTGTTGAATAGTGATTTCAACTAGAGGGGGTACTTCCATCAAAATGTGATTCTAATCTCAAATCAAATATCAATCTAAAAACTATTTAAATAAAACTTAATCATTAAAATCTTAAAGTAAAAGTCAATCTATCCACCTTTCATAATTGTTTATCGGGGGTGACAAATTAAGAAAACTCTAGCTCACAAAGGAGCCAATGTTACGATAAGTGTTCTGTTATATTCACTCTCAATCAATCTCATGCCAGAAAGGACGTGGCCTATGTCCTCTAACTATGTGGCTTGGCCAGTAGGCTCCATAGATGATGTAGTTATGATCAGAGTCCTCTGATTAGGTGATTTGGCCTGTAAGGTTCCATTATATAATAATCTCGACCGTAGCCCGTATACTCCCCAATAGCTTTGCCCTTTGAGTTGTGAATCATAGGGTATACTTGATAGGAAAAAGCCCTCTATCAGCTAAGATGGACTTAAGATTGTCTCCTTAGATAAACACCATCCCAGACCTATAAGGATTTCTTGGATGACATAACCCATGTGTTGCTGATAAGAATCCTTTGGTCAGGTTGGGTCAACTACCTCCTTCGACTAGGTAGACTAAGGAGCACGATAGCCTGGGATGACAGAACCATGGGATCTAGATCGGGCTCATCATCATTCCCCCAACCATCCGGTTTAAGCTAAAATGATGAATTTCATAAATATATAGTAATTTTATGCGTTGTTATTGTACGCTACGCATTAAGTGATCTAATGACTAGCCTTAATCGAAAGTTCTCTCTTTGCATTGAGAGGGGTAATTAATTATAGGGGCTTGTGTCTATAGGAAACCTGGAACCAAATCTAAAGTCCTCACAAAATGAGGATGAAATCTCTATGTAGTGTCTTATCTATTATCCCATCTACCTTCTGAAAATTGCACCAAAACTTTTAAATCATACTCTCTTCATCATTTGTCGAGAGGTAGGTGGAGAATTTTCAGAGCCCACAGTTCCAATAAATAAATAACCTAAATCAAATCAAACTCTACTCATCTTGATGACAAGTTTAATCAACCAATCATTAAATCTTAATTAAGTTAATCAAACAAATTAATTAGTCAAATCAATTAAATAAAGATTAAATTAAATTAAATAATCACATAAAACCAAAAGAATGATCAATATATAAACTAAATAACTAAGTTTAAGAAATCAAACCCTTAATTGGAATTTAAATAAAAGAGCACATTAAACTTCAAATAAATCATAAGTTAATTGGAATACATTCACCAATCTAAACCAAAATTAATTGAAATAATCAAATCAATGAATTTAAGCAACATAAAAATGATATTAATCATATGAAATTAAAATCTTAAATTAAAACCCAAAAGAAAAGAATTATATATCAATTTAAAGGATATTGAATTATCAAAATTTTATTAAATCAAAATATTTAATCCAAAATTAATCAATCAAAATAAATAAAATTAAACAAACTTAAACTTTATTAGATATCAATTTAAGGGATAATGAATTATCAAAATTTAATTAAATCTATATAATCTAAAATTAATCAATCAAAATACATGAAGATTAAACAAACTCAATTTTAAAATCTAAATCAAATCAAACAAACATTAATCAATCAAATAAATTACACAAATTCAAATGGGCTAATTAAGATACTTAAGTACCTTAGTCAGACTTTTAGGATGAAGATTTAAGAGTTAGGATGTAGAATAGGGTGAGTTCCATTCAAAAAAATAGATTTCATCCTACTCTTCATTTTTGAAAACCAAAACTTCACTTTAGCCAAATAAAAGTGAAATAAAAATAAAAAATATATTATTAAATCTTTTGAATTAAAACCACCAAAAGGTAACATTTAAACAAATTCAAACTCCAAATTGAAACTTAAACTAAAGAAGCCTACTAAAGTCTTCTCATAGAAGCCCTCTTTTCACACACTAGAATACTAGGTCATCGACCCTAGAATTAGGTTAGGTCGATGTGTTGATTGTATGGTTGATATTGTGTTTTATTTTGTGATGTAATATTTTAGACTAGATGTTAAGAATGTGGATCGTAGGTTGGAAGTTAGGTCGGCATTATTTCTCGAGATTGTGCTTAATGGGTCACTATAAAATAAAATATAAAAATTTTGCTTGCAGGTTGCTTATGACCCTAAGCATAATCCAAGTTAGGACAGGTGGGCTTGGTTAACCATGTGTAGGGTGCTAAGTCCAAATTATGAAATATAACTACTTGGGTTGTATGTATGTTTATTTAACCTTTATTTTATAGGTGTAGTTAGATTTACTTTCATATAAAATGTAATTTTATAATAGAAATTAGGATTAGTGCTATGGGAGATTAGGATGAGCAGTGGCAAGAAGGCTTAGTCCTTGGGGTGCCTTGTGATGCCTTGAAGTAAACTAGATTGAAAAGAGAAGGAGAACATGAAGAAGTGAAGATTGAAGACCCCTATAGCATGTATTCAATTTCAATTGTAATATTATTTTATAATTTCGGGTTGTATAAGGGTAGAGTTAAGCTACCCATCTTTTCTCTTTTTTTGGGGTGTATGATGGTATCCGACCGCACCGGCCTTTTATTCTTTTATGATAGTTTATAAAATTGCTTAATGTTGTGTTTAGATTACACACTATAATTGCATGATTTTCCTAATTTCTTCATGTTTGATGTTTGAATGTGGGGCCTGGATATGGTAGGCTCTTAGAATAAAATTAATTTTTATACCTCAACTAATTACTCATAACTAAAATTCTTAATAACTCATAACCTCACCATAAAGCCTAAGTTTTAAACAAGATAATTAAAGATTTAGCAAGCCCTTAGCTGAATGTTGTATGTCTCAAATCATGCATGCATATTCCTTCTTCCTTGAATACGGGGGATCTCCATCCTTGCACAATAGGGGAATGTTTGACCTGTGAGGGCATCCTTTGTGGTAGAGAAAACCATCTTCTCATTGATTTAGCCAATAACCTTTTTCTTCATGCATTTAGGTATAAATAATGCCAAGCCTTTGTCTAAATGAAGTGTCAAATTAGAATAAAATTTGTAAAGATTTTTGCATTTAGCATAAGCCAATAACCTGTGGGTTTATGATTTTAGTTTCTTTCAAATTAAATAACTAGCCTAGCCATCTTGCAATTTCATAAGATGAGACTACATGATTTTGAATTGTAAGAGGTGTTAGCTGGTGACCATTCTAGGTGATTGTAAGTTCAGAAGTTGGACGGTTTATCCTCTCTTATGGATGTAAACCATTATGTCCACTCTTCACTTAGATTTAGGATCCAAGGTAGTTGTTTCCTTCGGGCTACAAGCATAAATCCTCACCTCTTAGGCATTTCCACAATCTTGTATTGTTGGATTATAAGCTATAGCAATCTAATAAGATTTTAACTTGAATAAATAAATCTCTTCAATTTTAAATATATAAAGCTCAACTATAGGGTAAATTAGAATGCTCACTAGGCTTCCCAGTATCATGAGTATTCCCTACTTATCATCCTTTGGATTCAAAAATAAGTCTTTCCAATAGAACAATTCCATTTGATTTTATAAATATGACTAATTTGTTGATAGTCTAGCCTTGAAATCTTTGGAGACCCTAATTTTCTATTTTAATCAAGAGTATTCTTAGAAAATCTCATTTTCTATGATGAAATTAACTATGGAGGCTTGCTCCTATAGGAAACTTAAGAAGCCGGCTTAAAATAAACCCTACTTTATTTTTCCATGTAAAGTAGGGGAAAGATCTATGGTTTATTCGTAGACCCATCATGCCTTAGGAGTCTTTATTATATGATTAAGTCCATTGCAGGATGATGTTTCTATCTTTTGAGATAGTACATCATTCTTTAATATCACGATCATTTTAATAAGTACCAGTAAGATTTGTGGTGTCCCACATCCAAAAATAAACACCATAGATTTTTTATGGCGACTCTCGGGGATAGTTCCTCTCTCCATCTATAGTAGACAATTATTATCTCCAAGCATCGCTAGTGGACTTATATTTTATAAAAGTTTGAGACTATCTTTCTTTCCATTGGCACTTAGCCTATTTCATCCTTAGGTTGAGCTAGCCAACATTCTTTAGGTTTTAGGATCTCACTCTATGTAGGTCTTAAAACCCCTATTGGGTCCCCCAATGGATAAGATAAATTAATCAAAGAAAGGAGATGACTAGAATTTAGAACCTCTTTATCATCTTCTTGGTGTGGCAAGGTTCATTCTATAAATAATAAAATAAATCCAATGTAAAATATTACTTTTCAAAATTAATTACAATTCATATGATAAAAGTTTGTAAAATTTACAAAGTCTTCTAACTCCTTTCAAAAATATAAAGATAGTCAAGCCTCATTTAATATTATTTTCAATTTTTAAATGGAGGACCCTTTACAAAATTAAAATCAAGAAGTTCAAATCTGTTTAAAAAAAGCACATTTTCAAAATAATTTACTCCATTCAACTTACCTAAAATTGTTGAGTGGAGTCTTATTTTCAAAACGAAATCACGGCACATAATGAAAGCTCTATTTAGCATACCATACACTTGCTAAGTTAAGGTTTCCCCTTTTTCAAAAGTAATACTGCACATAAACATTTAAAAAGATATGTGAACTTCATTTGATATACTCAAATTTGTCAAATGAAGATTCTATTTTTAAAACTCAAAATTGAACAATCAACATATAATTGAATTCTATTTAAAATACTCAAATTTGTTAAGTGGAATCCCCCTTTTTCAAAAATCATTTATGCTCCATTTGACATACTTAAATTTGTCAAATAAGAGCTTCATTTTCAAACATAACCAAAACACATTGAACTCTATTTAACATACCTACATTTGTTGAATAAGAGTTCTCTTTTTGAAAATCAAATCAAGTAAAAATAAAACCAAACATCTTTGAACCCTACTTAGCATACCTAAATTTGTTAAGTGAGGGTCCCACCTTCAAATCCACCAAAAAAAAAATTCAAACAACATTTGGACCTTACTTAACATACCAAAATTTTTTAAGTAATGATCCCATTAAAAGTAAATAAAAAATACATCAACAAATTTTTATGAACAAAATGTTTCCACAAAAGTTTTTAAACACATCTCTGAGTCTCACTTAGCATATCTAAATTTGCTAAGTAAAGATTCCTAGATTAAAATTCAAACAAGGGATAAAGCAAATACATCTCCAAAAGTCTCTCCAAAATAAATGAACCCCATTCAACATACTTAAATATGTTGAGTGTGGGTTCAAAATCCAAAATCATATTATTTTATAACAAAGTCTCTCCTCAAGTCTCTCAAATTCAATGAACCTCACTTAGCATACTTAAATTTGTTAAGCATGGGTTCAAAATTCAAAACCAATATCAGAAGTTAACTTTTGAAGACAAATATTAAAGCAAGGGTCTAACTCAGTTATGTTTCAACAAATGCAGAGATATCAGCACGGTCAGTCCCTTCCTAGTTCTTAGTCAGTTCAGTCAGCATGTCTTCTGGCATGTTTATCTTCTCGTTCCCATCTAGTGTGGATCTAGCATTGGATTAGACCATACTCACCACAACCACCACCCACCTGATTCAGTTTGGCCATGGCTTTGAGGCCATTCGAGTTACTTGTGAGGGGCCTGCCTTCACAACTGTTAGCAAAGAGGAAGTGGCAGGACAGAAACCACTCCTTCATTTTACCTGTAGCCTGAGTCCAAGTTTCCCTCTTTGAAGAGGAAGGCTGTTGAGATCCTTGCAGTAGCATCAGTTCCAGTTCCTTCTTTACCAGCTCTAGCAGTGTCAGTGCTAGTGGTTCTTAGGCTAGTTCAGTTAGTTGCCACAGTTCTAGCGAGGGCTAGTACGTCCTCTTTGGCCCCCCTTCCCTGAAGGGGAAGGCCATCTTGGCTTTCGAGATAGTCTCTCCTAACTTTGAGGTAGGTTCCATCTCTCGTTCTACCCTATTCACTCGCATACAGTGCCACAACAAGAACATAAAGATTAAGCAGGATTATGAGCAAGCAGTCAGGGATATCGATGCTACCTCCCATGTCACTGAGGAGGAATCTCCTTATGAGACCTCTCTTTTTTTTAAGTGGTAGGAGATTCCACCCCCTCTCAGCTTCGGACAAAGAGGAGGACTATAGGAGGATAGCTGTATTGCCTCCACCACCAATATAGTTTGGGATACCAGCTAGGGAGAGGAGGAAGCCCTACGCTAGTCTACGTTCAGTTCTTTGCCAAGTAGGCAGAGCCCACAAAATCTTAGAGTTTGGCTTATTACATGACTTGAGGAGTCTTATCCCTGGGAGTGTCAAGGGTCAGATTCATAAAGAGAAAGCCGCTGAGGCTAGGGTTGCTACCCATGTGGGCACGCGAGAGAGGAGGAGGTGCTACATAGTTTGTGGCCTCTACATTGATGGATTTCCCTGATCGGAGAGCTATTAGAGTCGATCATACAAGAAGTATAGTTTTGATAGGCACCACCAGCCGTAGGAAGAGATCCTCGGCAAAGAGGCAGTCGGTGCCTCCACCATCACACCGCTCCACTCATCGCCCATCGCCATTAGTTCAGCTGCCAACATCCACTATTTATGCCAACTTCATAAGCCCCCATCTTAGGAAAGACCATCTCTAATTAAATATCTAATTAATCTCAAAATTTCTGAGATGTTTAAGGGAATAACCTCTGCCTCCCTATTTTTCTTGAAATTTATTGGATAGTTAATTAGAAAAATTGATTAATTAAGCCTAAATTATCTCTTATCTTAATTAATGAGAGTTAAGCAAATGAACAATAACTTAATCCACTCATTAAGCTTATTGCCCTCTATTAATAGAGAAGAGTCTTAGCGTAATGGTTTGGGTTCATTTCTTGTGACCATTTCATTAAGCCTCCTCATTTAATTTTAATTAATTAAGGATTAAGTAATTAATTAACCTTTTGATTAACTAACTTAATTAGGATGTGAGCTATTTCAGAGCTTAATTAATTGAAAGAAATTAGTGATTGGGATTAAGATCTCTCTCTTGATCCCTCTCTCTAAGTTAATTTCACCATCTTAATTAAAGATATTCAAAGGTTTTAATTAATCAATTAATGAATAAATTAAAATTAAATTATTTTAAAAATTCAAATCACCTTTAAATAACCTAATCAATTTTGGGTATCCCTTTAGATGTTTGATAGTCTAAAGAAATTTAATGAAATTATAGTTAGCTTACATGTATAAAAAAACATAAGTGTAATTAATTAAATTCCTTAAGCCTAATTAATTATTAATCATGAGTCAATTGCATTAGGCCCCTTTCATTTATTAGGAGCATTGTTAATTTACTTTTCAAGTGGTTGCATCTCATATTAACTCATTATTATTTAAATAATTACCTTAACGTGACATAGGTAAGGGTTAATTAATTGGTTTAACCCATGCTTAACTTAATCAATCCATAAAATAAACCTAATTATTTTTCATTAAATCAAATTAACTCACACACATGGGAATGGGATTAAGATTAGCAAACCTCTTTCACATCTCCTAATTCAAATCAAACTCAAAATTGAAAATGTCATTAAAGAACTTTGGTTCATCTTAAATAATCTTATTTAGTATGATTGCCCATAGAAATTAATTAGAATGAATGAGATCATGTACTTATGTTCCTTTATTTCTTTCAAAGCATGCTAAATATTGCTTGCCATATGAAATAATGCATTCATTTCTTTTAGAAAGTAATTAATCAAAATATTTTCTTTTATGTCAAATTGCATGTGTTGACTTAAATTAAATATGTGTGGCTATTATCACTATTAAATCAAAAGCTATTTTCAAAACCTATAAATCAATTATTATAAATGAAGTAATGTTAATTACAAATATCTATAAGCTTGCATGTGATAGTAGTATAAGATGTGTAATATGAAGTTCTCTTTCCCTATCTTAACATAGATTCACATAAGATTTGCAAGTGTATAGTTCATTTGAAAAGAACACAACATTTGCCTAACTATTCCTATGCATCTCCATGTTAAGACTTAGGAAGAATTTTATATCACATATGTAAATCATATAACCAAATAAAACATAATTTCTTGCATGCTTTCCTATTCATGTGGTTCTTTTTGACATTCATATGTATTTGAGAAAAGTGATATATTAGTCTGGACATCCCGGGACTGCGAGGCTTTAAGTAGCCCTAAGTATGACTTGTACCTAACGCCCCTGGTGTAGAAAATAATGGCGTCGTACTCACTTAAAACTCTTATACATATGCATGTATGATGTGGCCAATGAATAAAGAATCATAAATCAAATAAATCAAGTATAACCTTTGCATGGATTTTCTTATCCTTATAGTCATCCATACATTTACATGTATCTAAGAAAAGTGATATATTAGTCTGGACATACCAGGGCTGTGAGGCTTTAAGTAGCCCTAAGTAGGTTTTGTACCTTGCGCACCTGGTGTAAAAAATAATGGCACCATACTCACTTAAAATTTTTATACATGTGAATGTGTATTTAGCTAATGGATGAAAAATACCTCTTTTATACATAATAAAGACATGCATTCATAATTTAATAAAAAAATGAATGAAATATTTAAGTTCCAAATATACTTCTTCGCATTCATCATCAAAGTGTGCTAAAACATATATTGTGTGTGTGGGTATACTTAAGACAAATCCATATGCATGTTACATATGATGGACAGAAATGAATGAATATGTGTCATATGATAGTAGTTCATTCCAATTAACTTTACGATGCCTTTCTTATTGAATAAGATCATTTAGGGTGAACCTAAACTTAGGATTAATTAAAACATGTAATAAGTCATTCACTAAAGGGAATTGATTAACTTGCTTTAGAAATGACTTAAGGTAAGGATGAAAGAGAGGTCTTCTCTCTTTCTTCTCTTTATAACACTTAGTTGTTAAGTGTAGGACATACGAAACAAAAGAAAAAATTTTAAGTAAAAATCTTAAAATCAATTAAATCACGTAAAAAGAAATTAACCCTTTATAAATTAAATCCTTCATACTTAGAAAATTAAAATCCTAAAGCCTAGTTAGGACATACCACACAAGCTTTAATGCACACACATTATATTAAGTCACCACTTCTAGCTTCATATTAGGCGACACATGATTTGATGTATGCTTGTTTTGTGATGTATTGCTGCAGACTGAATGGTAAGGTGTATGTGCATAGTCTGAATGTTAGGCCGATATTAGCCTAATTATACTTTCTGTAGAGGGTTGTGCTTAAGGAGCTGCTACGATAAAATATAAATGCTTTTGCTATGCAGGTTGCTTAGCTCGTAAGCATAATCCAAGTTAGGACAAGTGGGCTTGGTTACCCAAGTGTGGGGTGCTAAGTCCAAATTATTCATATAACTGCTTGGGTTGTATGGTGTGTTTAGCTAATATTTATTTTGCAGGTGTAGCTAGATTTACTTTCTTTCTTTTAATGTAATTTTTCATTAGGATTATGATAAGTGTTATGGGGGATTAGGATGAGCACTGGTTAAAAGACCAAGTCTTATGTACCATGTGATGCCTATGAGCCTACCAAATTAAATGAAGCAAATCAAATAAAGAAGGAAGAATGAAGACCTCCCATAACATTCATCATTTGTAATTATATTTATTCTTTTATACACCAGGTTGTATAAAGGTAGAGCTCAGCTACCTACATTTTCCTTTTTTTGGGTTGTGCGGTAAAATTACCGACCTCTTATTCTTTTACGTTAGCTTTATAAAATTATTTAATATTTTGTTTAGCTTGTGCATTAAAAATAACATGCCCTTTTATAGTTTTTTTTATGATTGATGATTGTTGTATAGCCTGGATGCGATTAGGCTCTTAGGATAAAAATAAATTTTCTATCCTATTAATAACTCATAACTAAACTTTTAAAATACTCATAACTTCACATAAAGCTTAGGTATTAAATTAAGATAAAAAAATATTTAGCAACCCCTTAGTTGGATGTTGTATGTATAATATCATGCATAATCATCTTGTTTCACTCTTGCTAAGAGAGGGCTTCCATCTTTGCCAGGTAGCATGGGCTTAACCTTTAAGAGCCTATGATGAAAGAATACCTCTTTCTCTTTTGATTTAGCCCATAATTAATTTCTCATGCATTTAGGCATAAAAAAAAACCTTTGACCTATGTTAAAATAAAGAGTCATAAATTAAAGAACATTTGATAAAATTTGCATTAGATTAAGTCATTATTCATGCCCCTCACACTCAAGTCTCTTAGGGAGTAGGTTTAAGGACTTGGTTTCATTTTCTAAATAATAAACAACTTGGCCATCTTGCAAAAACATATGACTTGCCTACATGGATTTAAATCGTAGGATGAGTTAGTTGGCTGCCACTCCAGGAGAAAATAAGTCCATCAGTCGGGTGGTTTACTCTCTCTTGTAGAGGTAAACCACATACCCATTTTTGCCTTAGATTTGGGTCGTGCTTTGACCCTCGCCAAAGCTCCCTATATTTAGGATATGAGGTTGTTATTTCTCTTTGCGGGCTACAAGCATAAATCCTCACTTCTTAGGCATTCCACAATCTTGTATTGTGGAATTATAAATCCTAGATTTCTAAAAAAAATTCAACTCAAATAAATAAATCTCCTCGATTTCAAATATATAAAGTCCAATCATAGGATAGATTGGAGTGCTCACTAGGTTTCCTAGTATCATGAGCACTCCCTACTCATCTCCTTTGGTGTCGATAATAGATCTCTCCTTTTTATCCATCCCACTCGACTTTCTAAAAGATAATCAATTTATTGATAATCTTATATTCTTAAGGGATTCACTTCCCTTAAGATGAAATTAACTATAGAGGCTTGCCTCCATAGGGAACTTAACGAACCCGATTTAAATAAACCCTACTTTACTTTTTTCATGCAAAGTAGAGGAAAATCTCTAGTATATTGAAAAACCCATCATGCCTTAGAGGTCTTTATTAGGTGATTAGGTCAATTGTAGAGTAGTGACTTCTATCTCTCGAGATAGTACATATTTTCTTGATGCCACACCTGATTACCTCAATAAGTACATCCTCAGATCTACATGGTGTCCCCTCACATATACACACAAAATAAACACATGTTCTGTAATATTATCTTTGCATAACATCAATGTCAATTACAGATGAAATACTACAATAAGGCTTCACTTCTACATAAAGAACCAAAGTTTGATGAGAAGCTTCATTCAATATGACACCGCAGACTTCTTCATCAGAAACTATAGATGCTATGAATCTCGAGCCAACAGGGAAACAACACGTATATCAACTATAAAATTTTCTACATCATAGCGTAGAGATCTCGAAACTTTCTATTTCAAATCATCCAAGTTTGTGTGTCGTGAAACTTGTATAGGACGTTTTCTTCCACCGATATAATTTGGAATAAAATGATCATCAATAAGCTGTTTCCCATCATAGAATAAGATTAGGGATATGAGCTCCTAACTCATCCTAAAGTATGCTTATTAACTAACCTATAATATTGGATGATAAAATGTACATACTTAAGCATAGATAGTTGTGTGTAAAGTTAAGTTTAAATAATTTAGAGCTCAACAATGCTCACTAAGCAAATAATAAGATACCTAAGAATATTGCTTAGTGAGCTATATTAAATTAAATACTCATACTTATTTCTTTTAAATTCATATATAAATACTAAAAATATCCAAACATAAACCCTCTATGCTCTTAATTCTAAAGGATTATGGGTCTGTTTCACCGCACACAAGATTTACCTTAAGTAGGATAAACTAAATCCAGTAAACCCTATATACTCTTCTATCCCACCATCCTTCGTGCGCTTCTATTTCTTTAAATCATGTAAATCTGCCTACCAATAGGATTTACTAAATGCATATTGAACTTTCCAAAGCACTGCCCACACACCTCTGCAATGAGGTTACATATCTTTATAATGAGCTACACTTAAATTCAGCTCAAATCCCACATTTATACATCTATACATATTGACAATAAAGATAAACATAATTCTTGTAAACATACCTTCGCTGTGGGGACGTCAAGTCATGTTGGCTCGCATTTGAGATGGCGGAGCGAGGAAGGTAGGTCGAGATGAGCACGGGTGACCACAGGGAGGTGTTTTTGGCTAGTGGATTCCACTAGTGGTGGAGCCGACGTGCGAAGCCTCGTGGGAGGTGTCGGTCGGGTCACGGGGTCGACAGGTCGAGATCACTATGCAAGTCGTCAATGGGTCGAGAGAAAGCACACAATAAGTCATTCTTTGGGGCGCTTGCCTAAGTTAATCGTGTTAAACAAGAAGCGACTTTAGGGTCGTCGTCAAATTAACAGACTATACCTAGTTTTAAAATTTTGTTTAGCATACTTAAACAATTAATTATGTTTAATACGGTATTTGTTTTAAAAAAAACTTCTTTAGAATCCAAGCAAAACCTTAAATATTGAATGGATGTTCTTTATCATTTTTTTTCTTAATGAGATGGAAATACAAATATAAGTGATTAAAAAAGTCGTGACTAAAGTGAAAATAATGAGAGCATCAACGAAAGCAGCTAACTAAGATCAAAAGGGCGTCATGTTGAACGTGCCATCTTGTTGGCCTGAGATCACAAAGTATAAAACACTCAAGCCTACTACTTTGTCGAAGGAAGATGGATTAATCTGGATCATTCAATATATCAACTTACCAAGATAACTGAGAAGGATGTAGTAAACAAATGGCTTCAGCCTTCATAAAAGCCTATCTCTTATTTGAATAGCCTTCAAAGCATAATTAGATTCTACATATATTTTAATAATAATCGCTAACAAATTAAAAATGACTTATGAAGTGAATAGTTTTTATAAAAGCAAATTTTTAGATTCATCCATTGCAGTTGACTTGATAGAATGTGAATACAGAATATAAATTATTGAATGATTTAAATTTAATAAAATAAATAAATTCTTAATTAATTTAGATCTTGAATCGTTTTCTTAAACTCACATATGTACATGTATCCAATATATTTCTATTTATATCTAAATTATACAATATATATTTGGTATAGTATACATAATAAAATACACTTCTATATTAAGACCAATTCATTTTTTAATTGATGCTAATTCGAAACTATTTGTAATAGAAATAAATATCACAAACTATTGGCACTAAATTGGAAAAAAACGGAATAAAAAAGAACTGTTGGTCAAATAGAATTATACTATATCAGTCGGCTAAAAGAAATGAAAATGTGATAATTATTCATTGAATAATTGATTTTAAGAAAAAAAAAGGATAAGAGTCAAAAAATGAATAGGGATCAATTACGTTTCCAATATACTTCAATTGAGATAAACAGAAATGGAAATATAATCACTTTATTTAACTGTAAGAATTACTAATTAATCATAAAGTGTGGCTCATGTTAATGATTATTCAATTTATTATTTAATAATCAATTATATATTTAAATTTAATTGATCAAAAGAGCATTTGATCATTCGTTTATGAACCATTTGATTATTTTGATAATTAAGAATATATTTTTGATGAATACAAACAAATCTAATAAGTGATATCAAAGCTCGATTTAAAAACTTGTGATTTTTCATTAAAATTATTTTACGCTTCTCTTAAATGAAGTTCTACTGAAATTTTTGTTTTCAACAATTCTGTTTTATTATTATTATTTTGTCCTTAATGTCCGTTAATAATCATTAAGAGATATATTAAGTTATCATTTTGCTGTTAATAATTTATTTTAATTACAATAAATAAACGTTACGGTTCTCCACTCAAAGGATGCAACGTTTTGATTGCAAGTTTTGTTTTCTCATTAATTAAGTAATATATATATATATATATATATATATATATTGTTTTAACGTTAAAAAGAATATTTGAATTAAAAAAAATGATATTTAAAAGTTAATGCCCATTAAAGACTTTATTGTCTCTTCTTAGATGTTACAACATATTATTAATATTATTGTAATAAAATATTTAATTGCTGTTATACAATTAATGTTATTTAAAAGATACTTAAGTCAAATTAGTATTTATTCAGAAAATTATCAATTTTGAATATTGTGCTTATCTGATTGAGTGAAGTTTGGGTTCCAATACACATCATTCTCCTAATTGATCAAATCGATATGTGATAAATTAATTTTATGCAGCAGCTCCCAAATCACTCATGAAGGCGAATTGAAGGGTTTGCAAAGCCTCGTCTTATTAATGGTGCCTATTCTTGGTAAATGTATTAGATGAATTCTCAAATTCTTAAATTTTGTTCAATAATAAAAAAACTCTTTCTACATAACTCAGATAAAAAGATATTTAAGATTAAAAAAAATGTCAATTTAATAATTTCTAGCAATAAAATATATAAGAAAATAAATACTATCAAAATTTTGACAATTTTAAAACTTATTGTCAAAAAATTGCAAAATTTTATGAGAATTAAATCCGTGGATATTTGATTATATTCCCATAATGTCAATTAACTTGGAAATAGGTCATATATAAATTATTTTTAGTTGTATTTAGATATTAATATATTTGATTTAAAATTAATGTAATATAAATTCATCGTATAATATATTAATTTCATTATAAATTCAATAATTTTAAAGTTCATTTTATTATAAATTAAAATATATTAATAGATATATATATATATATATATATATATATATATATATATATATATATATATATATATATATATATATATATATATATATATGAAAATCCATTCATTATAATGAAGGGTGTTGATTACTTAACATAAATTTCAAAATCATTGATATTTTAAATTAGGACTATATATCAAGGAAACAAAGTCTTCATATTATAATTAGTGGCCGCGAGCTTTTTACTTTGATCCAATCATCTCATTAACCATCGTCGTTAAAATTTTGAAACTACAGTTTTGAATATGATGCTGCTACTATCACTGAATTATTGATGTTAGTCAACTCAGCAGCATTTAGTATAAACATAAATATACTGTTTTTTTCCTAAAAAAATAAGCCCTACTTAGAAAAAAAAAACTATTTTTTTAAAAGTGAAAATATTATATTTTTATTTATATAAAATATGCTGAAAATTAATATATTATATTTACATGTCTTTTGGTATTTTTTTTAAGCTGGCACAACATATTTTTAAAATAATTTTCTCAACTCAAGTAATAGAAAGAAATATTTTACATGATATAAACTCTTTATAATAACTATTTGCTACTAATAATACATGATAAAAAAATGTCAATTGACATTAACAAATAATATTTCAAGATTGAAAAATTCATCATCTTTTATTAAAATGGATGGTAAGAAGAATAATGATAAACCTGATCAAGATCTTTTAATTCCATCATCCCAAATCATAATAGTTTCTAGTCTACCTAATTGATAGTTGTAAAACTTTAGTCTTTCAATATATATATATATATCTAAATATGTATGTATTTAAATCTCAAAAAGATAAATTTTATGACTTGTTTAGTTGTGTTTTTTATATTTATTTCACAATTATTTGCAACTATTTTTGATAAACAAATAAACAAAATTATGTAAAAATTATGAAAAAAATATTAAATTGCAAACTCATTTTCCACCATATAAGCTAAGACAACTCATAAGCCATTATGCTTAAAAAATATTTTATATTTCAAGTCAATATATATGAATTATGTATTTATTAACAATACATAATTTTAAAGATCATATAAATTTTAAAAAATGTTAATAACATAAATTATATGAAAGATACATTGATGAGGTACATGTTATAATTTGAGGTCATCGTGATAGAATTATGCTTTTATGTCAAATAAACCCCTAATGATAAGATAAAACATTCTTTGAGTTTGCCAACATAGCTTAAGAACATGAGATATACTATAAAATAAAATGATTTAAACAATTTTATTAAAGACAGCAGAAAAAAAAAGATAATTAATAATTTATATATTACAACTTCTCAAAATAAACAACAATCAGTAAATTTGTATGCAAATGCTAAAGTTGTTTTGGATCTCTTTTATTTTTTTTATTTATTTACTGAAAAATTGGCCTTAATTACCACCTCTTGAGTGTAACATTCCGATGTTAACCCTGCAAGCACACAGAATTACTGAATTAATTAACAAAGTGAATTCAAAATTTTTGGTCAAAATATCTCAAACTAAAACCTACAAGATGAATGATACATTTTTTATGGCACCAAACTTTGCAAATGTAAGGCTAAAATGAGTGTGTTTACAATAATATCATATGATTATTAATATATACATTTTTTTTCTCCCTAAGAAACTCATGCATGCAGGACTGGAGTGGAGTCTACGCTGAGCAACAATGCAAGTAACACTCAAAATCTTATTACATTTTTTTGTAAATCTATTATAGATAGAAAAATGTAGTATTGACTTAGACGATCAGCAATTAAAAATATATGTAAAATAACTGTAAAATTTAATAGATAAAATTGAGTTCATATACAAATTAAAATGTAGTATTGACTTGTACTAATTTAATCTACCTTAATAAGGTTAGGTGATTTTGAACTTATTTATTAAAACCCTTGCAATGCTCCTAAATGTTATCTTAAAGTTGTCATAACTCCACATATATTACAATATAATATAATATAATATAATATAATATAATATAATACAATACAATATAATGTAATACCATGTCATGATTTAATAATTAATATGAAAGGGATAATTAATCTAAATAATTCATATTTTAAACAATTTAAAAAAAAAAGAAAATTAGAAGAAAAAAATTATCAAATTAACCAAACAGCACAAGTTAAAAATTTGAATGTCTTTCACGTTATAATTTTACATTATAAGAAATAGCAACAAACTATCATGCCATGATTGTACTGCACCTTAACTAAGTATTGCAGTAATCAAGGACAACAAGTTTAACATTAATTATCAAGTCCAAACTCATGTGTGATCATATAGTAGAAGTTTTTCGCCTACCTTGCTTGAATAGAATGGTCAATGGATCCTAGTGAAGACAATATTAATAATAATCATTCAGAACAAATTACATTACAGGGCAAGCATAAATGAGAATGCAAGACGCCTACAAATCTTAATAATTATACCAACTTTTCTTGGCAAATTCAAATAAAATTACTGGAGCTTCAGGCAACTCAATCTTAGATAAACTAAAACAACTACAAGAAATCTTTAAAAAAAAAAAAAAAAAAAGATTTATGCAGAGGGACCTAAAAAATTCACCTTATGTTAATAAATGCAGAGGGACCTAAAAAAATTTAATTAGAATATATAAAAAATGATCTTAGTTTATTAGAATTAAATGAAAATCTGGCACTTAATAAGACACAATGAAGAAGAAAGATTTATGCAGCCAACCCCACATAGTTCGATAAACGCTTGTTGTTATTGTTGTTGTGACTTGAAACTATAAGAGAGGCTTTAGGTTGGCAGCTCTGAATTCTTCTCTCTTATTTTTTCAAGTTTATTTTACTCTAAATTCTAAGTGTCTTCATGAAACTATTAGCTGATCTGTTCTTCTTAGTAATTGAAAGCTTTGTGATTGACCATGTTACTGTTGCAAGGCTAAGAAACAACAAATCTTAGTTTTATGAAGTAAACTTTTATAGATGAAAGCAGTGGAATGATAAGTTGTTGGGTATATTGGATTATCCACCTATTCAAGAAACAAGATGCAGCAGATTGTGTTTTTTTAATGCTAAAACACATAAAAGTGCTGGAAATTGTTCTTTCCTTGACATATACTCCCAATATATATGCTGCTTAAATGCTTAATCAAACCCAACAAAAATATAATCGTTTTGTAAACACAAAAAAAGGGCCTATGGAAATGATGTGGGATGCTTGGATGGTCCGGAGCTTCTTGAGCAACCACAGCCGCCATTACCAACGGGATTTAAATATAGCTATTATAGAAAGCTTCTGCACTTTTCTTCATGAATTTCTCTATCATCTGAGCCCTCTTCTTATTGGTCCTTCGTTTCAGCTGACATTACCAAAAAAACTAAATGCTTTTTTTTTTTTTTTTTTGCTATGTTGAGTTTTAAGGATTAAGCAGAAAAAGAAATATTATTTACCTAATAATTGTACCTCGATTGTTTTGTTTTGATGTAGTTGATAACATTTTAAAGGTTCTTTGCTCATACTAAGTGACAAGCTAATGCAAAATTGAAGTGTACATAATTTTAGGTTGTGCACATTCTTCAAATTGTTGGTTATTCCTTCAACCCAAAAAAGTTTTTTTTTCCTGCAGCCACTTCATTGTAGGAATGCTGCTTTAACCTATCAGCCAAGATATAGAAGAGATACGAAATGAAAAGGTTGACATTGCATATTGCAAGCACACTGTTATTCGACCAATTACTAGTAATTAATTTGAAAAATCATTTACAAAAATTATTAACAACCCAATCTTTGTATTTCCTAAAAATAAATGTTGATGAAGCAACTTCTCAAATAGAAGTATCCTCTATAGCAACTTCTTGTCATGTAGTAGGATTCCTTCAAATTCCTTTGGTTGCAATGTAGCTGAACTATGGATTTTAGTAGGATTTGTTCAGCTTCAAGAAGAACATGAGTAAAAAATAGAAGTATTATGTTCTATGAGAGTTTTTATATTTTCAAGTAACCAAATGAATCCTTAGAATGTTTAAGTCTTTTCTCACTTGCCAGCAAGTTAATCTATGCATTGTAAAAATATTTTTGAAGATGCCATGATTTAGTTAGATATACAGTGCCCACCCAATTTGTTCTATCTTGTAGTTAGCGGTGTTTCACTGATTTGCTTGAGAATGAGAAAACTTAACGCACCTAAATATTCTTTAGCCCATATGAAACTCAAATTAGCCAAAACTCATCCTACACCAAATTAATTGAAACCCTTGGCTCACACCAACTCATAATCAATGATTAAACATAACTTGACCCTTAATTGAGCCAAACTAAGCCTAATTGGTCATTTGACCCAAGTTAACCCTAATTGGCCTAAAAGGCCAAAATAGGTCAAATCATGATCCAACTTAAATTGATTGTAACCAATGACTCAAGTTCATTCCAAATTGATTATTGAACTTGAACAAAGCCATAATTAAACCCAATTTGACAAATCCAACCCAACTTAGCCCAAATTGACCTGAAGGGTCAAATTGACCAAAATCCAAATTAAATCCAAATTGATTTAAACCAAAGCCTACAATCATTTTCAATTAACTAATTGAACTTGAACCAACACTCAACTCAAACCATGACCAATTTGGTCAAATTGGTCAACTTGACCCATTTGACCTATATGAATCCAAATGAGTCAAAATCAAACCTAAGCTAAATTGATTGAAACCACTTGAACTAAAACTCTTCAAATCATCATTTGAATCTAACATAAGCCTTGGTTTGACCCAATTTGACCAATTGATCAACCTAATCCAATATGACCCAAATTAACCCATTTGACCAAATTAAGCCAAAACCCATAACACTAACCCATGGGACTTTCAACCTGACCTAACCCGACCCAAACCCATCCCAGTTCAACCTAAAATCAGTCCAAACCTAATTGGAGCCAAACTCAAGGCAAATCCCCCTTGGATATGCTTTCCCATGTGAGATTTTGCCAAAATTAGCAAAGCCTATTCTCCTCTCATCCTTGGCAGCCATCAAACACCCAAATGAGGCATCACCTAAGCCATTTAGCCCACCCTAAGTGGGCTAAGCTTGCCATGGACCAAAGGGAGGTGAATGCTATCGCCTCCCTCCCAAACCGAGAACCAAAGGATCAAGGGAGATTGCAACCAGCCATGTCAAGCCTTGTGGACTTGATGGGGGCAACTCCGGTGCTCTAACGATGGCTGACTGGCCAAAAAATGGGAAGCAATCTCGTCCGTCCACCAACCAATTGAGGGGTATACCCCCTCAATTCGAACAGGATCACACGATTCGTTTCGTGAGAGCCTCCCAAGCATTTTCGAAACTCCCTAGCACTCCCCAGAGTGATTCCAAGGCTTCCCCACTTCGGATTTCCTCTTCCCGAGTAAAATCGAAACAGGGGAGCTCACATTCGATTCCAACTTTCTCATTTCTCAACCAAAACTCAATTGCTCTTACACACACCTTCCACGCACGTCGTTGAAGCCACCTCCCAAGCACTCCACTCAAACCGAGCCACATGGACCTGATGGGGACAACTCCGACGCTCTAATTTTGGTAGATGACCAAATTGAGGGGTATACCCTCAATCGATAGAAATCACACGATTCATTTTGTGAGCCTTTCAAGCATTTTTGAAACTCCCTAGCACTCCCCAGAGCGATTCCAATGCTTCCCACTTCGGATTTCCTCTTCTCGAACAAAACCAAAACAGGGGAGCTCACATCCGATTCCAACTTTCTCATTTCTCAACCAAAACTTAATTGCTCTTACACACACCTTCTATGCACGTCGTCAAAACCACCTAAGTCATTTTCCAAGCTCCAAAGCCACCGGAGGATGGACTTCGACCAAAGTCGAATGTCCAAAGCTCGATCTTTGGCCTTCCTAGCAATCCGAGTGGAACCAATCTAATTGCTGCTCAACAGGGCCTCGTCTCTACTAGACGAAGCTTCCTCAAGCGTGTGAACCATAGGTCTTAGCTCCGGTGAGGTAATTGCTTCAAACCGAGCTCTAGGGAGAAAATGTGTTGGAGCTTTGTGAAGGAAAGTTACATGTAAGCTGATCCTAACTATTGGATCTTCAATGATCCCTCACGCGAAGGTGTGGGGTTATTTTGGAATGAATTCGAGCTTAGGTGAGCTCGGATCGAGCAATCCATGGCGCGGATCCGTGGTTCTCGCCAGGAAGAGAGATCACAGTGGCGTTCATGATTGCGGCTTCGATCCTTCGGATGGTTGATTGACGTTATTAACCACGGGTTTGATCTGCGCCGTTCGATCTGAGATCGGACGGCGGAGATCAATACCATGTCCCGTCGCCATCCGAGTAAGCCGTGGATGTGACAACTTAAACAGTCAATCCCGCGGCGCCATGTAGAAAGCGCGCCGCGTGGCGCTGACGGGATTAAGGCTTAATTAGGCTTAATTTAATGATTTTTAAGGCTTAAACTTCCATAATTCATAACTAATTATAAATAAATCTAAAAAATAAACAAAGGCTCATTTTAAAGGTATTTCAGAGAGGAATCTATTAAAATTATCCTTAATTAATTTGAAATAGTAATTTTAGTTTAATTAAGATTTAATTGAAAAATTAATTACCTTAATTACTCCATAATTACTTAATCAATTAACTTCAAACTTTCTGAGATTGTTTAGGGGGATGACCTGCCTCCCTTATTTTTCTTGAAATTTATTGATTGATTAATTGTGCAAATTGATTGATTTAAGCTCTAATTACCTTCTTAACTTAATTAAGTGATAATTAACCATATGAACAATAATTTTCTTAATTAATTGGTTCATCTATCACTGTTTAACAATGAGGAGGCTTAGGGAATTAGATTGGGGCTTCTCTCTTAATCTTTTCTCTAAATTTCCTTCACTTTTTCAAGAGAAATTAATTAAAGATTAATAGATTAATTAATTACTTAATTAATTTAATTAAAACTTAAAATACATCTAAACCTAATTAATTCATGAGTAGATATTTAGGTGTTCAATAGCCTAAAGAGATTTAATGAAATTATGATTTGTCCATATGTGTGAAAAAATTATAAAAGTAATTAAGTTCCTTTAAGCTTAATTAACTATTAATTGTGAGCCAATTGCAATAGGCTCTTTCATTTCATATGATTATTGCTAATTTACTTTTCAATTCATTTGCATATTATATTGACTCATAATTACTTAAAGGTAACATAGGTAAGAGTTAATTAATTAAATTAATTCATACCTCAACTTAATTAATCTATAAAATTAACCTAATTGCCTTCTCATTAAATCAAAATAACTTACAAACATGGGATGAGATTAGAATTAACAAACCTCTTTCTCTCTTTCCCTAAATCAATCAAACATCAAATTAAAAATGACATTAAAAGGCTTTGATTTGCTTTAAGTAATTTCATTTGATATGATTGTCCTTAGGAATTAGTTTGGTTGAATGAAACTATATATTTATGTTTAGTTATTCCTTTGTAATCATATTAAATGTTGTATGTCATTTGATTCATGCATTCACCTTTTGTAAAATTAATTAAATCAAATGATTTTCTTTATGTTAAGCTTGCATGTGTTGAATTAAATTTATAATATGTATGGCTATTATCACTATTAAATCAAAATTATTTTCAAAAGTCTATAAATCAACTATAATATTTAGAGTGATAATAGTTATAGATATCTATAAGCTTGCATATGTTTATGGCTTAGAACATGTGAATGAAGTTCTCTTTCTTAATATATATGAAAGTTTGAATGTTAACAAGTATATAGCCAATTTAAAAAGGACACAACATTTGTTTGAAGTCATTCCTATGTATTTCTATATTAGAATTTAGACAGAACTTTAGCTCACATGTATAAATATTTCAGTTAAGTAAGAATACAACTTTTGCATGATTTTCCATTTTTGTAGTCACTTGTACATTTATGTGTATTCAAGAATATTAGATATATCTAGTCTGGACATTTCGAAAATGCAAGGCTTTAAATAGCCCTAAGGAGATCTTTACCTCACTCCCCTGGTTAACAATGACGAAGTATATGCTTAAAATTTTTATACACATGTATGTGCATTTAGCTAATGAATGAAATTCTCCTTTTCAACTTTAGCTTACATGCACAAAAAATTCAATTAAAAGAAATACAACTTCTGCATGATTTTGATTCTTATAATCACGTGCACATTCATGTGTTTTCAAGGATAGCGGATATATCTAGTCTGGACATTCGGACACAACAATTTAAGTAGCCCCAAGGAGGTCTTTATCTCACTCCCCTAGTTAACAATGGCGAAGTACTTGATTAAAACTTTTATACACTTGTATGTGCATTTAACTAATGAATGAAAATCTCCTTTTCAACTATAGCTCACATATGTAAATAATTCAATTGAAAGAAACATAATTTTTGCATGATTTTCCATTATTGTAGTCATTTGTACATTCATCTATATTCAAGAATAGTAGGTATATCTATTTTGGACATTGCGGAGATGCAAAGCTTTAAGTAACTCTAAAGAGGTCTTTATCTCAGCCCCATGATTAACAACAACGAAATACTTAAAATTTTTATATGTTTGAATGTGTATTTAGCTAATGAGTGAAAATCTTATTTTTTTACAAAATACACATATGCATCTTTCATTTAAAGTGTGCTAAAATATATATATATATATATGTTGTATGTATATATACACTTAGGATTTAATTATATGTATGTTATATATAATGGAAAGAAATGATTTGACATATGTCATGTGATAGTAATTAAATTAAATTAATCCTAAGATGCCTTTCACATTGAATATGATTATTTAGAATGAACCTAAACTTATGATTGATTTAAAATGTATAATAAATCATTCACTAAAGAGAACTTGTTAATTAATATATTTTAAAAATGACTTAAGGTAGGGATGGAAGAGAGTAATCCTCTCTTTTTCTTCTCTTTATAACACTTAGTTGCTAAGTACAAGTCAAATTAAAAAATAATAATAATAATAAGTAAAATTTTCAAATCAATTAAACCAGTTAAAGTAAAATCAACCCCTTATAATTAAACTCCTTTCACATTTAAAAAATCATAACCTTAATGCCTAGTTAGGACATACCATACAAGCTTTAATATAGATACATTAGAATTAAGTCACCACTTCTAGCTTTATGTTTGGATGGTGCATGGATATATATTTTATTTTATGATATATTATTTTAGACTGGATGTTAGGGTGTATGTTTCGTAGACTGGATGTTAGGCCGTGATTAGCCTAATCATATTTTTTATAGAGAATTATGCTTAAAGGGGCCGCTTAAAAATAAATATAAATGCTCTATTTGCAGATTACTTAAGCCCATAAGCATAATCCAAGTTAGGACATGTGAGCTTGGTTACCCATGCGTAGGCTGCTAAGTCAAATTATAAATATAACTATTTGGGTTGTCTGGTGTGTTTAGCTAATACTTATTTTACAGATATAGTTATATTTACTTTTCCTATTTTCAATGTAATTTTGCATTAGGAATTAAAATTAATATTATGGGAAAATAAGAAGAGGAATGACTAGAACACTTTGTCCTAGGATTATGCTTAAAGGGGTCGCTTAAAATTAAAAATAAATGCTCTCTTTACAGGTTGCTTAAGCCCCTAAGCATAATCCAAGTTTGGACAGATGAGCTTGATTACCCATGTGCAGGATGCTAAGTCTAAATTATAAATATAATTGTTTGGGTTGTCTAGTGTGTTTAGCTAATATTTATTTTACAAGTGTAGTTAGATTTATTTTTCTTATTTTTAATATAATTTAACATTAGGAATTAGGATTAGTGTTATGGGAGCATAAGATGAGCAATGACTAGAAGACTTTGTCTTGAGAGGCCCTGTGATACCTTTGAAGTGGAGCAAATCAAATTAAAGGAGGAAAGAAGATGAAGATATGAAGAATGAAGATAAAAAGACTCCCATAGCATTTATTCATTTATAAATTATAATTATTCTTTCCTATTCCGAGTTGTATAAGGGTAGAGCTCGGCTACCCATTTTCTCTTTTCGGGTTATACAGCGGCACCCGATCGCACCGACCTGTTATCCTTTTGCTCTAGTTATAAAATATTTGATGTTATGTTGAATTTATGCATTAGAAATTACATGTCTCTCCATAGTTTCTTTATGGTTGGTGTTTGTTGTATGACCTGGATCCGATTAAGCTCTTAGAAAAAAATTAATTTTTTTATCCCAACTATAACTCATAACTAAAGTTTTAAATAACTCATAACCTCACATAAAGCCTAAGCATTAAATCAAAATAATTAAAAGATTTAGCAACCTTTTAGTTGAATATTGTATGTCTAATATCATGCATTCATATTACTTCACTCTTGCTAAGAAAAGGTTTCCATCCTTACACGATAGAGGAATACATGACCTTTGAAGGTTTCTTCTGTGGTGGAAAACACCTCTTTCTCTCTGATTTAACCCATAATTCAATTTCATCATGCATTTAGATATATGAAAATCATATGACCTTTGTCAAAATGAAGTGTTAAAAAATGAATTAAAAATTTAAAAAATTTACATTTATAGATTAAGTCATTATTCATATTACTCATGTTCTAGTCTCTTAAGAAGTGAGTTTAAGAACTTTAGTCTCTTTCTAAATAATAATCTAATTATCTTGCAAAATTATATGACTTTCCTACATAGTTTTAAAACGTGTGAGGAGTTAGATGACTGCTATCCCAAGCGGTTGTAAGCTCAGTCGAGTGGTTTACCCTCTCTTGTAAAGATAAACCATATACCCACTTTCGCTTAGATTTAGGTCGTGTCTTGGCTTATGCCAAAGCTTCTTAGATTTAGGATCCGAAGTAACTGTTTCCTTCGAGCTACAAGCATAAATCCTCACCTCTTAGGCATTTTCACAGTTTTGTATTATTGAATTATAAGTCATAGTAATCTAATAAAATTTCAACTCTAACAAAATAAATCTTTTTAATTTTAAACATATAAAGCCCAACCATATGATAAATTAAAATGCTCACTGGGTTTCCTAATATCATGAGCATTCCTACTCATCTCCTTTGACTTCGATAATAAGTCTTCTCCTTGATCTTTCCCACTTGATTTTCCAATATAATCAATTTATTGATAGTCTTACCATTGAAATCTTTGGCGACAACAATTGTCTACTTTAATCAAGAGTAATCTTACAGAATTCACATTCCTTAGGATGTAATTAACTATGAAGGCTTGCCCCCATAGAGAACTTTAGAACCCCATTTAATATAACTCATACTTTATTCATCCATGTAAAGTAGGAAAAAAATCTCTGGTATATTCGAAGACCTATCATGCGTTAGGAGTCTTTATTAGATGATTATGTCCACTGAAGGATGATGTCTCTATCTTTCGAGATAGATCATTAAATAAATATCATCTTCACAATAAGTACTCAAATCATGTGGTGTCCTCATATACATCTTAAAGATAAACACCACAATGTGAAAACAAATATCATGAGATACTTTTTTGCATGATGCAATGCTATTCTTCACCTCACCAAGATGTTATCACATCTTAGTTATGTCACCACCTTTATATAAAAGTCCACAATGAAGACAATAAAATCATTTTTTTTTTTCATTAAAGCCTTCAATTTCACTAAAATGATTTCATGTTGTATATACTTTCTCACTTATACTATGAGAAGTTGTTGGTTGGCTTTTAGATGAATTCATTCTACCATCAAAAATAAAGAAAAAGGAATCTAATTTCACACGTGTAATAAGAAACTAAATGCAAGGGTTCTGACAATTTATATTAGTGAAATGTCGTAAGAATTCATTCATAAATAAATAATATAGATAAGATAACACAAAAAAGTTAGCCCAAAAATTCACATAGATAAGATAACAAAAAAAAGCTAGCCCAAAAATTCACAAATTTATTATTCAAATATCTTGTATGCACAAGCTAACAACTATAGTTAAGTGGTGATTACATTAAAAGCATGTATTCATAGGAACTTATAAATAAATTCAATACAATTTACTCGAAATGATCCATCCTCGACTGATAATTTATATTTCTGAGTTTTCAGTGAGCATGCTAAAGCAAAAAAGCAGGGCCTATTTGCTAAGTAAGCTCCTCTGCTTCCAATCTATAATAAAGTATATAGCTAGTAACTCGCAACCCTTTTCCCAACAATACTGAACTAGTGAACTTAAAGCCAGCAGGCCCAGTACTACTACAGAAAACATGTTGTCATCATGCAATCCTATGAAAAAAGCATACCAAATAAATGCAAGGGAAGAACATTTTTTAGAGCTGTGCAACACAAAGTAACAAAATAATGAAATAGAAAATTAACCGAGCGCAGATCCTAACAGGAAAATATGAAATGTGTTATTGTTTATGCATGAATTATATTGTTTATATTTGGATAAAGTTCGAGCTGAATTTTTGCATAGATATTCAAATTTAACTTGCTTAATTTTATGTATATTTAAACTTGATTTGTACTTGACTAATTTGAAATAATCTAATAAATATATAATTAAGTTAATTAACAAAATTTAAATGTGTACTTAAGTTTTCTCAAATTTTTTGCTATAATTATCCTCTTAAATCTCATGCAAGTTTTTCACATAATACAAAATCTAGATTATGAAAAAAAATTAAATCATGAAAATTTTAATAAGGAGTAGTTTGGCTAAAACATATATAAAAATTAAGAGCTAAATATACTAATAATATAATGCGGCTAATGGAAGTTAATGGAAGATGAGGGAGTGGTCAAGGGGAAGTCAAGGTGAAGACGAGATACTGTTAATCGATGCATAAGAGGAGTTAGAGCTTCGCTTCAAGGGGCGAAGTCAGCTTTGGGTTTATGGCATGAACTGTAAATGCGACAATAAGAAAAAATCATGAATCCACGACTTAGTTTCTAAGCGTTCAGCCTATGAGCCGTGACTTGAGTTTATTGGGTCACCAGTTTAAAAGCAATATAAGCTTCAGTTAAACATTTCTATAATTCATATATGTGTTTTAAATTTTTTACTTTGAGCATTTATCCTATCATTTATAAAGCTATAATCTCAATTATATTATATAAATATTTAATTTAATATATAATATATTTTATAAATTATACTATTAAATTATAATATATTTTTATTAAATTTATAATTAAAAAATTTATAAGTTATATTTTCTCATATTTTTAAAATAATAAATAAATTATCATCGAGTTTAATATCAAGTATTTAATAAATTACTTGTGGAACCGTAAATGAGTATATTTATCAACATAAACAAGTGAGTATGATCATGTTCATGTTCAATTCATTTAACTTTCGAGTTTTCAAAAAATGTTCAAATTTATTTGTTTATTAATTTGAACAAACACGAATAAATATTAATCGAGTCGAATTTAAATAGTTCAATAAAGGATAAATATATGTCCCAAAAAAACTTTAAAGGATAAATTTTGAAAAGAGATATTATTAACTATTAAATTAATAAAAGAATAATTATAATTTTTTTTAAGTAGCTGGTCACCGTTAAAATGGGCGACTAGTTACAGTTTTTTCAATTTTTTTATTATTTTATTTTCTTTTTCAGTTTTTTTAGTGTTTTGTAATTTTATTTTTTATTTAAGTTTTTTTATTTTTTTTTTTTTAATATTTCTTAACAGATTTATTTTTTATTTTATTATTTTTATTATATTTAAGTTTTCTTATTTTTTTAATTTAACAATAAATAAATAATAAGACAATGTAGTATAAAATTTAAATCGAAAATGGTAACTTAAAAAATTAACAAAAATTAATATTATTTTCTAAAATGTAATTTAATATATTATTTTAATCAAAAAATAAATTAGAAGTAAGTAATTAATTTAAAATGCTAAATTAAAAAATTAAGAAAACTTAAATATAATTAAAATATTAAATTTTTTTTGAAAAGAAATATTAAAAATAAAAAATAGAAAAGTAATATTTAAAATAAAAAAAATAAAAAGTTAAATAAAAAATTGAATTACAAAACAGTGAAAAAAATAAAAAGAAATAAAAAATAAATAAAATGTGGGAACTGTGGCTAGTCACCCACTTTAATGGCCACTAGCTCCTTTTAAAGTTTTTTTAATTATTTTTTATTTAATTAATATTTAATAATCTCTTTTCAAAATTTGTCCAACTTTAAAAGAAAAAAAAAAAACAAAACAAAAAACACAAAATTGCTGAGCTGGTTGTCCGGGCAGATGCTTATCCTCTTTTCAGTTGGGCCAGATTGGAGCACACTGCTAATTTACTTATGATGTAGATTAACTTAAAGCTCAACTCCCCACCAAACAAAAAGTGGTGAAACAGTGTTCTAAAATTTTTAATTGCAATGTTCTAAAATTTTATATTATTTTTAAATAAGTATAATATATATTTAAAAAATAAATATAATACATAAGTAATTACTATTATACTTATTTAAATAAATCTAAAAATTATAAAATTTATTTTAACTGGTATTTTATTAGATTTTTATTTGAAAATAGTGAGTAATATATTATAATATACCTAATTCAAATATATATGATATTAGAGGACCAATATTCTTTTTATATATGGAGTCATCATTTCTTTTATAATTAGAATATCCTTATGTAAATTAGGCTGCAAGTTATTGACAAAGTACTCATAACTAGAGTTGATAAGAGTTTGATCATGATTGTTTAATTAACTAAATAAATAAGCTTAAATATTTGTAAATATTCGATAGTTAAATAAATGAGATTGAGCAATTTGTTACTAGATTCATTTTTATTCATGAATAATATCATTTAAAATCAGTGAACAAGCTCGTAAAGAAGCTCAAATAAGACTTGATTAAAAACTCAGGTGAGGCTCAATTTAAAGTTCAATTGACATTTGATTTAAGGCTTGATTAAAGCTCGACTAATGCTTGCTTAAGTCTCCGTATGAAACTTGACATAAGTTCTTCAATATTTAATGAATTAAAACATTGATTAATATTTTTAGAATAAAATAAATTTCAAATAATATTAATAAATTTAATTTATCATTTTATCATTCTAAATCCTAAAAAAAATCTAAAACCCAAATGCTACTTACTCATAAGGCTAATTTATCGAGTTAATGACATGCTCAATGAGTAGGTTCATCTATAAGCTTGATAAGGTTTATTTGGGTAGCTAATAAACAACTGAATGTTGAGGCTTGCTAATTAGCTCAACTTGATAAGACTAAATAAATTGATCATTTAAAAGCTTGATAATTATTACCTGAACCATGATTAAGCTATGCTCAAATCAAACTTGAACCAAAAAGAGCTAAAACATTATCTCAAAAGCTTGAATCAAGCTCGAGCTAAGCTCAAATAGATTTTGATAAAGGAGCTCAATCTCAAACAACCTCTTATTAAACTCGAATCAATTTATTTGTAGTCATAATATAAATTTATTTTCATATGAAAGATTAGTCATTTATATTATTCAATAATGATGAAAAAATCATTCAAAATTTACAAAAAAAATAATAAAATAATTAATTTGAAATAATGTTACCTTTAAATTTTTAATCTTTTACTTTTTTTATTTGAAATAAATACATTTTAAATATAAAAAAAATCAAATCATAATTTAAGTATATTTAAAATTTAATATGATATATAAACACTTATAATTAATTGATATAAATAAATCAATTAATAAAAACATGTTATTGTTTGATTATTAACAATTCAAATTAACTTTAATTAATAATTAATATTTACTAAAATAATAGTATTTTATTTTTTAATTTTTATATATGATGAAATATAAATTTCAAAATGACTCTATTTAATATATTCTATATTTTATAACAAATTAATTCATTTCTTTTATAATTAATTAATATTAAAATAAATTAAAAAATTTTATTTTATTAATCATTAAAAATGGTATTATTCTAAAGCAATTTTAACCGTATCTATTCATAGGATTTTAATTATTAATTTATAACCGTGATTTTCTTAATAAATTATATTAAAGGGTATTTATATACATAGCGTCTCAAATTTATGTATTTACACAAATCACATCCAAACCTCCATATTTACAAACATAGCACTCTCCGTTACTTCTTCATCTTCCAATATTTCTCTGCTTGGCTTGTCACGCCAGTGCCTCCTTGCAGCTTTGCCTTGCCGGCGGCCAAGACCACCATCGAGCTGCGACGTTTTTTCCACCAATTGTGTCGGTGTATATTATCAAGGAAGCAGCTACCGTGAATTTGTAGTGGGAATCAGACAGTTGCAAAAAAATGTTCGAATAATAAAGATTTCACCAGAATATTTCAGTCGTAACCTTGAAAATTTCTCCCAAACTTTTGTTGGAATGAAACCATTCAAATATAGTTTAAAGTTTACAGAAAAAAAAGGTTCGACAGCTTTCTGATTTCCGCTATACACGGCGACTGCTTCCTCAATATTGCAACCGACATAATTGATGGTTGAAGAATCATTGCAGCTCTGAGCTGGTCTTGGCCACCGGCAAAGCAAAGATGCAAGAGTCAAAGTGGAGAAATAACGGAGGAGGGAGAAGTAACAGAGTGTTGTGTTAGTTAATATTAACTAATTTTAGATGTTATGTTTGTAAATACGAAAGTTTGGGTGTTTATTTGTAAATACATAAGTTTGAGGTGCTATGTATGTAAATCATCCTATTATATTAATTATTTATGAAATGTATTATTATGGGTTTTGAAAATTGAAGTGTGGCTCTCACTAGAGATTCTTGTTATTCTAGGTCAAACTTTCAAAAACTAATTCATATTGAAGATCAGATAATGCTCAAAGATTTTGCACTTTTTCGCAAGAACTTTAAATTCAATTCTAAATTTTTTATAAACACGATCAGCTATAATTAATTAGCCCTTATAATAATAAGAGAAACCTTTCAATCATGGTCTATCATTGTGTGTTAAAAACTTAGCTTATAATACTAGCAACTTAGGTTTTATGATTATGAAATTTACCATTCTTAACTTAAAGGATATGGTAGGGATAATGATGATGAAACTAAGCAAAATCTCATAATTATGTCATCCCAAGTTGTCTTGATCCATAATTTACTTGAACAAAGAAAGTAGGCAACCCAACTTGACTAAAGAATCTTTATTGATAACTATGAGTTTGTTTGTCCAAGAAAATTTTATAGATCTAGAGTGAATGTTTATCTGAAAAAATAATTTTAAGTCAACAATAGCTATCAAAGAATTTTGTATTCTACTAAATGACTTTATGATTCACAAGTTAAAGGGACTAAATCATTAGAGAATATTTGAGCTTCAATCATGATCATAATATAATGATGTCATTGAGATACTAAAATCTCTAATCAAAGGATAATAATTGTTACCGCTCATTTTGTGCTGTCATTTTACGACAAAATCATGTGATCAAAGGATAAATGCAACATTTTTACTAGTTTAAATTTATTTGAGAGTGACTACAGCAACACACTTGATACGATATTAGATTATTTTTGACATATAGTTTTTATAAGTTTATTAGTTATGATTGGGGCTCCGAAAATTCACCACCGACCTCTCGATTAAGAGAGCTTGGAATGATGGTTACTATTTTCAACAAAAAAAATGTTTGATTATAGGCCCAACTAAAGATGTTGGCCACACAAATGAAAACTTAGAATAATTTTCATCAAGGTGGTGCTCCACAAGTAGAAACTTAGGATGCTTTTCAACAAGGTAATGCTAAGAAAATTATTTTAAAAACTATTAGTAAAACAACATTTTATTATTTAAAATATTAAATTATTTTTATATATCACTTTTAAGAAATAATTTCCTTTGAAAATAATTACCTACTTCATTATAACTTTTTTAAGCTTATGGGGATTATTAAAACTCATGATAAATATTTATACTACATTTTCAATAGATTGAGATAATTAGAAAATTACTTAAGAATTTTAATAATTATTTTAAACTTCAAATTGTTTCAATTTTCCATTAAAAATTAGTTTAATGCATCAATGTAATTTAGAAAATTATGAAATTTTTTTGACAAAGTGGACTAATGTTTTAAAAATTCTCTAAAAATTTCAAAAAAATTATAACTTAATTTTCATATGAATTATTTTTGCACAATGATTATTTAATTTTGAAATATCCTCACTCCTTTACAATAACTGAAATTATTTCCAATTTTTTATGAGATATCACTAATGTTATGTAGGACTTTTATACAAAATTTAAGAACAATTTAAAATCATTTAATAATTTAATTAAATATATTAACTAATAAATAATTTTAAAATAATAAATATTCATAATAATTAGGTTTTAACATTTTTTCCTAAAATTTACATTCATAATCATATTTATGTTAAAAACTTTAAGTCAATTATGCTAATGATTACTTAGAGCAAAAAAAAAAAGAAAAAAGAAAAAAAGAAACCCTAAAAATTCAAGAATGCAATCTAACTAAATCAAGGCCCATTAATTTTACTTGAAATGATCCAATGTTTGAGGGGTTGTCTTTGACCTCTCAATGGGTCACATTAGGAGATTTGGGTTTCACGTAGGTCAACATGACTCGAGCATAACACAAAGGAAATTCTCCCTCTTTAGGTTATGTTTGGCCAATTGTCTTATTAGGAATCTTTAAGAAGGTCCATGGAATCAAATGCATGGCTCATTAAGCCATGTAATATCTTAGAGAGGTTAGTTAACCAAGGCCTAGACCATGGGAAGAAGAAGGAGATATACTTCAAGAAGGCTATAACACGATGGGAATCAATTGAGAAAACTTCATGAGTTTAAAAGAATCAACAACTCAAAGAAATTAGATTGAACTGCACCAAGGTGGTGGCTTCACCAAGCTCAAGTGACCTAGTCTAATATTAGGCTTAAGGGCCAACTGACCTAGGAAGGATTGCTAGGGATGGCTAGATTATGCTTTTAGTGGGTATGCAAGTGTGTTCAAACCTTTTAAAGTTGCTAAAAAGGAGCTTCTTATATAGCTACCATTAACCTAAGCTTTCGATAAAGCTTGGTTAAGCTTGATTTGGCCATTACCCATGGCTAGGTGGTTGCTTAAGAAAGTTTATAAGTAGTTAAAGAGTGTTAATGGAGGATCAAAGGAGTTTAAATGATTGAATGCAATTCATCCATGTGCCATGGGATTAAATGCCCATTAAGTAGCCAAGGAAACTTTACTCACCATAAGAAGACTAGCAAAATAAGGATATAATGATTAATTAAGAGAATTTTAAAAATTAAATAAAAAATTGGAGATGAATCAGTTTGGCCTATTTAGATATGATCTCATTGATGGAATGATTTGACTGTTTAAAATTGGTCAAATGTGGTTAATGAACTAAGAGCTTTTTCTTAGTGTTATTGACAAGCTCCTCACCAAAAGGAATGGGGTAATGTTTTTATTTGATTGGTCAACTTAACAACGAAGAAGGGGGTACCCATTCGGGACAAATTTGGACACCCTTGTTTGCATCTAAGAAATGAATGAAAACAAATGAAATGAAATAAATGAAACATGACAAAAATTTACACATCCCTTCTTTGGGGCACCATGGCATTGCAATTGCAGTGCTTAAGTACTGTTGCTACCTTAAAAAAATCTAGAAGCTCAAACTTCTCCCGAGAGTTGCCCGATAAAATGGCACAGTGATACAATGTTGTGATACCATCATCGAGGTGCTGTAAGTTATCCTCAATTTTTTAAATCAAGAAAGCCACCATCCCCACCCCAACAAACATAATCGCTTAGGGGGAGTAGGGGAAATAGTTATAGAGCATAAAACTGCACCCAACTAACAAAAATTCACTATAAAAATGGGACAATAACCCCTCTCTTGCTTTTTCTATCTTTCTCCCTCACTATCACTCTATCCCCTTTCACTATTCTTGCTTCTAGTAATTTACACTATGAATAGCATGCTTCTCACTACTACAAGAGTGATCTCCTTGTGCAAGAAACAAGATCAAGATTCGTTCTCATCGAATAGAGGAAAAAAAATTTCTAGGAAGCTTTCCTTACACAATTTTCATTCTAAAAGTGAAATTTAGCCAAATTTTCACCATCAATCTTCGATATGGTGAGAAATAAAAGAGCATATCTTTACTAATCATGGAACCAGAGTAAAAAAAGAAAGCTCCTAAAACTTGAAATATTCTAGAATTTTAATTATTGAATGTCTAAGTCCTTCACTGTTGAACTTAGTTTTGATGTGAGAAGAATACCCTCCCTTTATTGATCTTGGATCCAGAACAAGGGAGAAGAGTGCATTTGCATAAAAATATGTAAAAATTTAGCACTGTTAAGGCATCATGCTATCAAATTTTTATAAAAACCTATTAAAATCTTCAAGAATTTGGTATAATATAAATGTTTTCGTCCCATAGCGCCATGGTGCCAAGGCCCTACACCAAGTCGCCAAGTTCTATGGAATGAAATATTCAATGCTTTAGCTAGAGCACCGAGGTGCAAAAAATTAGGTGCCACAATGCTAAGCTCTTGGGCATGTAGAAATTCTATTAGCGTTGAGGTGCTATCATTCAACGTTGTTCTAAGTTTTCGAGTCCCCTTATCTTTAATGCAGTGACACAACACCATCCTTTTGGAGCCAAGATGCTATATCTTCCATTGTTGAACTTGGTTCTGGTGTGAAATGAAACCCTCCCTCCATTGATCTTAGATTTGGAACAATGCAGAAGAGTGCTTTGCACTAAAATTATTAAAACTAGCATTCCAAAAGCATTATGCTACCAAAATTTCAAATTTTAGATATCAATAAAGCATCACCACAGTGTTGTAGGCCCAATGCCAAGGAGTTGTGTCCTCAAGAAAATTAAACTTAGGTAGGCATCTCACTGAAACATGGCGTTGGTATCCTAGCATCAAGGCGATGTATTTTAAGAATTGAAAGCCAACTGATAATGTTAAGGTGTTTATATAATAATTCAAGTTATACCCATAGCACTGTGGTGCTACAATTATAGTGCCGAGGCACTAACTCATCTGGAAATTAAACTTTGTCGGGCACTACGTAGTGCTGTGGTGTTGGTATCCCAGGAGCAATGATGTGTTTCTATACTCAAATGATAATATTAGGACATTCATGGCATAATCAAAATTATATCCCACAACACCATGGTGCTATAAATATAGCACCAAGGCACTATGCTCTCAGGTTTCTGAACCAATCATTTTAGCTTAACAATGCTGAGGCTCTAGTTGTCCAGTGTCGAAGCACTGAGCCCTATTTTTAAGAGAAAATTTTTATTGTTTAGAAATTTTAAATCCTAGATCATTACATAATAACAAACATAAGGGAGTAGAAATAAAGAAGACACATATTTATCAAATAAGAAATTTATTATAAAATAAATTATTATAATAAAAATAAAAAAGAAAATAAAAAATAAGAAAAAAGAAAGGGGGGAAACTAATAGTCATAATCATCCTCCTCCATTAGTTTTTGGATCTAGTAAAGTAGCTACATAAAGAGAATATTGAGGTGTCTTAGGAAAAGAAGCCTGACATGGATCCACAAAAATATAATTTTCAAACATATGGACTAGTTCCATATTGAACTAGGCCATATAAAAAAATTATTTTTGATGTTGATTCATATGATAATCAAATTTTTTTACTAAAGCCCGTTGCTTACGACTACTCCCTCTTACATCTCCCCTTAAATCTAAGACTTGTTCCTTTAAAGATTGAGAGGATTGGGGTCAATGTCGTGGGGCACATGAGCTCTCCCCCACTTCATACCTTTAACCAAACCCCTCAATAAGCCTTTTCGTTAGAGGAGCCTTTTGAATATGAACTTCATCGGGCTCTCCTAACACACCCACCATAGTGTACAAACCATAGATAAGAGAGGGATGACCATACTCTACTATAGTACTACCCCTAAGTATATTACCAATAGAATTATAAATAGGCTTTCTTATATCAATTGTAAACCCTTTTTGAATTGTAAAATTCAAGACAACCATATCCTTAGTTACCTCACTGATATTACTAGTAGGCATTAGCTTAGTAGAAAGAAAATAATTCCAAGCTTTTGATTCTGCCATTAGATCGATAATAGAAAAGTTAATAGTTCTTTCCTCCAACTATTTTTATTGGACATTGGCATTTCTACCAGGGAGAAAATAAAGAATTTCATCAAAATAAAGGTGCTCATTATAATAGGAAAGATATTGATTGTAAGACATATTTGGCAATTTGTAATATGCATTTATGGCTGTACTATAAAAACTTACTAGTTTTCTCCAAGCAAAAAATTTATTGATCTGGTGCTCTTTTGCATTGGTGAAAAACTCTTGCACTATGGGGACAACATAGAAGCTGCTTTCATAAGTCAGTTTAACCCAACCTCGTTCATTGATCAAACCTTTTACTCTCCCACTCAGGTTGTAAAAGTTCCTTTTCAGGATGAGATACTTGTTAGTGAGGGCATTTTGTTACCTCTCTTCAGTCTCTATGCTAACAAATCTACTAGACTCGCTTGAAGTTGCCCTCCTCTTATTGACGAGCTTCTTGAGTGGCATGATTACTTTCTTAGAAAGAGAGGAAGCTACGAGAATGAGAGAAAGCTCCAAGAAATAAAAATACAAATTAAAAATGAGCAACCTTAATGGGTCTAATTATAAACCCGACTTAGCGCCACAGTGCTGCAATGTCAGCGCCAAGGTGCTAATCTCTCAGGATATGAAATTGTAATATAGCGTTTCAGCACTCACATGCATCATCGTAGCATTAGCCCTTTGATCAAGTTAGTTACTATGCTGGTCAAAAAGAAATATTATTTATCATTAATTTCATAATTGAAACAATGTCAGGTAGTGATTTAGTGCCGCAATGCTCTGAGGTAGTGTCACAATGCTATTCAAAAAGTTTGTCCATTTCATTTAAATAGACTATCTATCATATGATTAGTGCCTAGGCACTAGTTAGTTGGTCAACACAAATATCTACCCAAGAATGTTATAGTACAAAGCACTTAATGCCATGATGCCAATTTGGCAGCACCATAACACTATCAAGCGTCGAGGTGCTATGTTCCCAGTGATGAGGCACTATCTTAGTAAACATATTTTTTTTATTTTATGGCATTTAATAAAGATAGACCTAAATTACCCTCATGGGCCCCGACATAACAACAATTACCTAAGTTCTATGTCTGAGAATGCTTGTGGGTTAATATTAAATAAATTTAAATCGCATTCTTACATACAAATTTAAAGATAATCTTTTAATTTTAATAGAAAATTATAAAAATACTCGCATGTGCCGCGACACATGTATAAAAATTTAAATTAAAATGTCTGAGGATGTTGCACGAGTTAATATCCCATTGGATCTTATGACTGGGTCCTGATTAATAGTACCTAATCAATTCCTAATGATGGCCATGTTGATTATAAAATTTAATTGGAGGGGATATGTTCAGATTTGATGAAGTTCATCATTCAAAATAACTTAAAGCAAACAATCATCCACCCATCCATCATTATTTGTTAAGTGAAATAAGCTAAGAAAACCTTTGTTCATAAATAGCTAATGTCAAATTATATATATATATATATATATATATATATATATATACTCAAATAATCTCATGCTACTAAGGATGTAGCCTGTGTCCACTATCTATGTGATTTTATCACTAGATGACACCACATGAAATGCAGATACAACCAAAACCCTCTGACTTAGTGGCTTGGCTTTTATATGGCTCCACTATATTTCAGTCATGGAAAATAGCCCATGTGTTTTATAATGGCTTTGTTTCTTGAGCCATGAATTATAGAATATATTTAATAGGCAAAAAGCCTTCCGTTAGTTAAAGGTGGCTTAAATTTAACACTTAGATAAATACCATCCTAAGTATACAAGAACACCTTGGACAACATAACCCATGTCTGTTGATAAAGATTCTTTACTCAAGAACTAGTTCTTTTAGCTAGGTAGGGATCATGATAGCCAAGGATGATGAAACCATGAGATCTTGATATGACATGTCATCATTCAGCCCAACCAACCAGCCCCCGACCCTCAACCCTGCAATATATACTTTAAGTTAAATAACAATCATTTATGAGAGTGCACTTTTACTATAGTAAGAGGAGTAATTAATTATGAAGGTTTGCATTCATAGAAAGTGAACCTAGATCTAAATAATCCCTAATGTAATGTTAGGAAAAATCTAGTTGAATATATGACAATCTACTCCATAAAAAATATACGCCTACCCAACTCAATAGAGATGGTAGAGAGCATCCTCAAAGGTGTTTTTTTTCTAAGAAACTAAACCCTACAATTGAATTCATTGACCTAGATTGGTCAAATCAAGTTGGGTTTAACTAGAATATTTTTCATGAATCCCTTATGCATAATGACTTCCAAGGGTTTAATTAAATACTATGATTAGATTGGTCTAATTGATGACACAAATAAGGTGTGGCTACTAAATTATTAATGCATTTCACATGGTTGATTCAGCTAATGCCAATGGGCAATTGAGAAAAATAATAATTTTGTTTTATATGAGACACCAATAAAAGTTCATTTGCTTAAATATACTAATTTATTTGATGTTTAAGGCCATTTTGATCAATTGGTCCTATTGGGTTAATTTTGGTCAAGTGAGTTCAATTTGTTTGATTTGGATATAATTCTGTTAATTGATAGACCCAAGGTGTCTATTTAACTATTTGATTACATGGACATTTTTGAATTTTTGGAAGTGGTCAAGGGAAAGTCCATTAGGATTCGATCCAATTTGAGCCCAAGGTTGATGTAAGTTAAATTAAGTTTGTCCTTTTTTTCCTTGGTTAACTAAACACATGTCCATCAATTGTATTAATTTAAGAGCTCATGTGAATGTTTTTAGAGTATAAATTAAAGAAAATTAACTTATTTGGATGATTGTGGCAGTTGTTATGTACTTAAGAGTTGGCATAGGGTTATGATAAATAGGTACATTTAACTCCACCATGGGTCAAATTTTCTAGAACAGTTTTGAGGATGGATAGAAACTTTTTGTCAAGCCAATCCTCAAAATCCTATGGCCATATGTACCAACAATTAGATTAATTAGATGGATTAATTACTAAAATATTACATTCACATATGTGGGAGAATAGTTGAATCTAAGCAATGAAAGGGGTCTACCTTAGGGTTGGCAAGAGTAAGAGTTTTAACATAAGAATGATTTATAAGTGGCCTTCATACATTCATTTCTCCTAAAGGTTTGTTAAGGCTTACCTAATCACATTGATAACATCTAGGCTATTGATACTTGAGGAGGATTGTGAGGCTAGGCCCTACTATCATTTATGGTATCCATAGAGGACCCAAAACATTTATGGTACATGAGTAAGATATGCCAAAATTATTACACAGATGCTAAATTTTTGAGTTTTGATAGCTTGACTCAACCAATATGTCCATGACTAAGAATTTTCTAGTTGCAAAATGTTAGAAAGTTTATCTAGACAAAGACACATCAAGGGAATTCATATCTAGTAATACTCAAGTAACTAGTAAACTACTTAGTCAAATGATTGTCTGCATAAGAGTAAGTGTCCTTATAGTCATTAGCCTAATGACTAAGGCCCCATATCCAAACTTATTGGAGCTTAAGTTTTCATCCTTTATGTGAGATGTCCCCTACAAGATAGGTCATAGTCATTGGAGCACTAGGTAGTGTGAATGGATGCGTTGGATCAAAAAGTCTTATGACTACCATGCTGAATTAGAAAATTGACTAACGCACTTCACTCATGCTCATGAGTGAGCAAGTGAAGTAGACAAAAGTAACCTAAGTATGAAACTTTTCTAAATAAGAAAATGCATTTTTTAAAATTTTTTATCTAAGCTTTTTCAAACCAAACGGTGATTACATAATAAACTTGAGTTGCTATAACTTCTTAGGAGCTGCTTTTAGAGGTCAAGTTAGTATTTTTCTTAGTTCTACACTTAATAAACTTATGAATAAAGAATGGTCTTGCCCATAGAAAGTAATTAGGAGAACCTCATCACTATTCTATTTTTTTAGTACGTAGACCAATTGGTGAGTGAAGGAGAATTTCAATCTGTATGTAAGAGTACCAATTTTGCTTTATCATTTTAAAGGTGTTTGTTTGAGCTTGAGTTGCAATCTCAACATTAGAAATTTATGTGATCTTAGTGAATCATACCTAGAGAGGTCAAGGCTAATCTTTAGGTATGCTAGTCTCAATACAACTAGAGTGACTAACTTGCTGAAAGTCAATCCCCTAGTGCGACAAATAGTTCTTAAGCTCGGTTCTCCACTTCTTCCTCATAATCAAATGGTAGTAAAAGTCATCACTTGAACCTTCTTAGTCTTGCTCATCTAACAAAGTATAGGATGAATTCTAATACATAATTCTAATTGCATGAATTGTTTGGTTCTATTAGAAATAAAACCCAAAATTAACTATCAAATCACTAACATGGATATATAATAATATTTGTGTTATTTACAACAAGGAAGAGGGTAAAATTCCATATCCAAGTAGTTAAAAGCTCACAACAAAATTAGGCCCATAAAGAAGTATATAAGTAGAATAACCCCTCTTGATCAATTGACATGATTTAATATATTGAATCTACAATTGACATGAATTACATTTAGAACTAATATCTTATTATATAGAATTGAATCTAGAATGTATAGTAACTCAACATAATTACACTTATGAGCCACTTTGGATAGACATTTTTAATATTTTTGTGCGTGTACATAGATTAGAGCAAGCTAGGGTTATATCCCAATCTTATAGATCTATGTATCCACATAGCCATAACACTAAAGGACAACTATTGATGATTTATATAAGGAGTATACATGAGGTCAAGTAGCACCCTGTAAGTTAATCTGTACACTACTAGGGATTTTATTATTGCTCACTCTTTGGTTTTGGTGACCCAAACCAAATTCTAGATAAGATTACAAACTATGGTGGGACATTAAATTAACCTCTTTCATGGGCATTAATGACTAGGTCCTCATAAAATCCAACCAAAAAATAAAGTTACCCATCATCAAGGATGTTATGAAAAACTTTGTTAATGTGTTTTGATGACTTATACTTAGTCATGTGACCTAACTAGAAAGGTAAAGTTATAAATTACATAATGAAATTATAATAAATTCTTAAGTTTTGGCTACATGAACTCAATCGTGTCACCCAATCGAGGAGATGAAGTTTTAAACTATAGCAGGACCTCACAATAACTCCATTAGTTTTGTTAAGGTTGTGCACTAACTTGGATTTTATTATAGCCATATTTAACTTGACACTCAACTTTTGGGATAAAAAAATTGAAAGTATGGTTAGATGATGAACCTTACAAGATGGTAAAGTTAGAGACTAGAATGGAATCAAGATAAAAGCCTCTTTAAGTGCTACCAATTTTTTTATTCAAGTGAATTATAATGTGGCTAAAATGTATTGGTTAAAAAATTTTGTGTAGACATACTTAAGAAAATTTTCTTTTATGATACACCATGGTAAGGTAATAAGAATTGTAAGTGGTAAGATTGAATTCCAACATGGATTTTGTAATAACCTTATTTTGAGAATGGATGAGTTTTGATGAATTAGACTCACTTTTAAAAAAACTAAAGATCGAACATTACACACCATCGAACGTATCATAGTAATCTTATGAAAAGGATTGTTAAACTGGGCTCAGTCTTAAAACATAGACCAAATTTTGCTTCTACCCAAGATTTGAGAGTCTTATACGAAAACCTCTCTCTCTCTCTCTCTCTCTCTCTCTCTCTATCTCTTTGTCTCGCTCTCTCTCTCTCTCTCTCTCTCTCTCTCTCTCTCTCTCTTGGTAGACAATGAGTGAATGCATTTAAAATAAAGCAATTCTTTATTTACCAAAATTAACATTTTTTTTCTTGTGATTGTATGTTGTAGGAAAAGCTAACAATATTAATTTCATCCATTAAAAGGGCAATGCAAAGTGTTTTATAGAAAACATTAGAAGAATATAATCAATTTATTTGAAGTATTTCCAAATAAAAATAAGAAAAAAACATTTTAACCATCATTGTACATAATGAGATTATCCATGTGTCAAATGATTATCCATAATATTTTCTTCATGGAAAAGCATACAAAAGTGCATAGATGAAGAAAATGTAGTAAATTTTATATTTTAAAAAATATATTTGAATCGTCAAACAATTGACTTTTGTAAAAAGTGTTTTTGCTTCCAACTTTATTATTATTATTTATAGTAACAAAAGTTGCTTGACCATGATGCTACCTATGCACTAAAACAACTAAACTAGATCCACTAGAAGAAGCCCATCTTAAATGGGTGGCATAACAAACCTTTTCATTTGTCTATTGGGGAAGGAATCAATTGAGAGTGAGGAACTATGGTAGAATGAGTAGATGTCATCCTCTCTGCTAGGTCTAGAACTTCATAGAGTAAACTATCAACAAACTTGTATGAATAATGATAATTGGACACCTAGCCTATACTATGTCAAATGTCAAAGTACATCTCATATATCAACTAGCCCTCTAATGTTTGACCTCCAACCTTGACCAGATTAAGATGATAAGAACTTCATTCATAATCTAGGATATCATAGAATCTTCTAACTATAATAAATGCTTTAAAATTACATATTATTGTGGATGCTCATCTGACAACAAATGATACTAAATAGGGAATGATAAAGGTGGAATGAGAAGCTAGTTAACTTGAGGAAATTATTGCAATGTCTCTTTGCCTCTAATGGCTAGTGAAACAAAAGTACATTATCAACCTTTTATAGAGAGATGGTAAAGTAAAGCTTCTTATGAAAGTGGCATATAGGATTATCTTATAATTACTGGATAATTTAGGAAAACTAGCTAAGAACTAGTGACTATATTAGAAGAATATAATCAGGATCTTCTACATTCATTTTCCTAAAAGGAAGAAATCAAACACAAGGATTCATGAAAATTTCAATGTATATATAACTTTTCCTTGATTTAAAAAAAAAATGAAAACTATGATCTTAAAAATATTATATATATATATATATATATATATATATATATATATATATATATATATATATATATATATATATATATATATATATATATATATATATATATATATATATATATATTTGAAAAGTGATCATTTATATGAGGTAGTGATTGAATGTCATCTTTTTTATAAGAAGGTATGCCACTTTTATGCACTACTTTTACTACAAATGTGCCTTCTTACATCAGTTCAAACTTATTAACTAACCTTTATCATATAACAATTAGTTTTGTAGAACCAATTGGAGGTCTAAAACAACAAATGTTCAAGGTATAGTAAATTTATCATGTGCTTTTGTTATTTAAGCACGATATAACTTTAGATGTTATAAGGCTTGTGAGTGAAGTTTGTTAAGATTATCAAGCACTTCTAATCAATGATGAATGTTTTTTTATCATTAAATTTAGTATTAATAGCTTTTTTATAGAAAAAATTTATTATTCTATTTTGAAAAATGTGGGGTACATCTGAAGAAAAAAAAAGAGAGATTATACTTAATTCGCCCTTATATAAGGTATTCATATATTATCATTGTGACGTTGTTGATGTAATTTCCTTGACATAACATTAGATACAATAAACATCTCATTTTTCATACCTTGCATTATGAGAAAATCTATTGGCTAATTCAATTCTCTTTAAATGTGACTCCATTTGACCCTTTCGTGTTGTATCTAGCATCCCATTAATTTAACAATATTAAACATATACAATGGGGCCTTATCCTTCATATGTACAATCCCCATGAGCAAGTTAAAGTCTAACTCCACCCATATATTATTCATCCTATAGTTGTAGGAAAATTTATGTTGAGTCAAGAGAGTTGTAGCTTCAATATGCAAATTTAGAAACACAGGGCATGAAAAACATAAAATAGATAACATCCCTTTGAATTTCTAAAAACTCAACCAATTCTAACCTTATTACTGATCGAGTAATAGTTTTCATCAAATTTAATATTAATTAATCATGTGTTGGCTTCTCCTATCGAACTATCTTTCATCTAAGCTTGTTTCTCGGATTAACAATAATTCTAAGATGATCCAATTCTATGTTTAATCCCTTCAACATAGAACTTTTGATTCCACTAGCAAATTGAACTTTTTGATGGTAATTTTTGATCTGAATGATAAGCATACCCAACTGCACATTCACCTTTTCATGCTTAACATTATTTCTTATCATCCAAATAACTGACAGATAATGACAAAGAAAGTGTTTGTAAATAACTAGATAATTTTTGCATATGATGAGGCATCTAGTCTAAGACTAAATTGAAGTTTGATTGATATACATTAGCCAAAATTTGTATGTTAAAGATGTTTCACATGTGTTTCCAAATTTCTAAACTAAATTTGCAACTAAAGAACAAGTTATTGAAAATCTCCATACTTTTAGCAAATTAACTACATTTCAAAATCAAGTACAGACATTTAGGTTTAAATATATCATCTGTGGGGAGTAGTTTTTTGAAATATTCCCCACCCAAAGAAAGATATAGAAGGTTTAAGTAATCTATTCCAAATGAATTATCCCCAACCTATATTGTTACTAGTCCTTATCATACCATAAATCAATTTAGATAAGGAACAACCCAAGTTGCAATTCATAACTAATTGGCCCTTGACACTAGGTTCCATTTTAACTTTAGTTATATATTGTATGATTGATTGGAGAATAGGTTGTTGCTGCATTGTTGTATTCCACTGGATGCCAATCCATAAGTCAAAAATTGTAAGAGTTTCATTAACTTAGTTAATTAATAATTCTTATAAAGTGCCATCAATAGCCTAACTGTCCAACCAAAAATTAATTATACCCTCTCCAAGATTCCAAATAATTAACTCCTCCACTTGATCCCTATGTTAAATCATAGCTCTCCAATAGGTTGAGTTACTAAGGTGGTAGTTATCCATTCTTTGATGAACTTTGAAATAATATTTCCTATGTAGAAACTTTACCCACAAAGAATAATTGTCTTTAAATCTGATGCATAATTTGATGTTATTGATTGTCATGGAGTCTTGTAGTGATATAAATCTCATGGAACCATTTATTTTTGGTTTGTAAAGCTTCTTCTAACTTTCCTAATAAATATAGTTGCCATTTCTATTCCAAATAAATTTGTTAAACATGCCTTTAAATTTTCTTTGAAACCAAAATGACATCTTAAACACTTGTATTGAGTAAAGAGGGATTAAATTAAGCACACTTTGAACTAAGACTAATCTCCCACCAAAAGATAAGCATGCAATTTTTCAAGATTTAACATGTTGTTGCACTTTAAGTAAAATATCATCAAATAATCTTGAGTAAATCCTTCCCTTATTTAGGTTCACTCCCAAGTATTTAATTGGTGGCCTAGCTTTGGAAATCTAGTTATTTGTTTGATCCATCTAATTATTTCTTAATTGCATGCCTTCTAGTCTAGAAACGAACACATAGATTTGTTAAGACTCAAGCCAGACACTAATTTGTAATGCTTGATTGTCTTCATTAATTGATTAACTGCTTGTTTGCTAGCATTACAAAATATGATTAAATCATTCATGATGACCAAATAAGAGTTAGAGAGGTTGCTTCTAGTAGACAAATGAGAAAACTTGTGCTTAGCTTACAAGTTGTTTAATAGTCTAGAGAAAAATTATATTACCAAAATAAATAAAAATTGGTAGAGTGGATCGCCTTGCTTAAAACCCTTATGAGATTTGAAAAGGCCATGAGACTCACCATTTATAATAACAAAATAAAAACTTATTGTAGTAATCTTTCAACAATATTATAAAATTCCAATTAAAATCTATTAGCTCTTAGCATAGTTAGTATAAACCTCTAGTAACTACCATACGCTTTTTTGATATCTAACATCAAAATTGAATTAATTCCTCTAAATTTTTCATCCAAATTCTAATCAGTTTCTAAATTAATAGTATATTATCAATTATAAAACCTTCCTTTTATAAATGTAAATTGATTTTTTGAATTTATATGGGTAAGATGGGGCTACAAATGATTAGCTATCACTTTACTAATAATTCTATTGATCAAATAAGTGACACTGATTGGTCTAAAGCTTTCTTACTTATTCTTCTCATTTCCTTTGGTAATCTATAGCAAATGTCTTGAAGAATTTAAGCATGTCATTCATTTTAAATAGACTTTGGATAGCTGCAATAACATCCTCCTTGATAATAGGCCAACTACACTTCTAAAACTCAGCTATAAAATTATCCAAACCAGCTATTTTATTACTTTCCATGGAGTCTAAAGTACATTTAATCTCTTGTTCATCTAGGATAACGAATAAGAATAACTTTCTTGCATATTATTTCCACTCAATCAAAAGTTCATACATAAATTCAATTAAGGATATTTTATTAGTAAAGATATGCTGAAAGTAATCTAACAACTTCACACAATCTCATCTTGTTTAATTAACCAACCTCTACAATCACTTTTGTTTTAAGAATAACTTAAGTTTTCTTATATTTTATGGTACAAGCATGAAGAAATCTTTAATTTATATCGACTTAATGAAATTGGAGGGTACACTATTTTGTTTGAGAAAGCATTCTTATGTGTTGATATATATACTCAAATAGGCTTAGGATTATTATAAATTGATTACAGATTCAATATATTGGCTAATACTAAATTTCTCCTCTAATTTACACACTTCTTCCTCAGCTTGTGCCACTGGACTAGTAATGTTGCTAAATGTTCCCTAATTCCAAGCCATCAATTTTTTGGTTAAATTTTTGTGTAGCTTCCAAAGTCTAATCCAAGCATTAATCCCTTCCTTAGCTTGCCACACAACATTTACAAAATTGGAAAAGTTTGCATGCATTATCCACAAGTTTAGAAATCTAAAGTATGTAAGTAATGGTTTAGGTAGTAGAACAACTAATATTAGAAGAGATGTATGATCTCATCTAATTTTGCTAACATGTTTAATTGATGTATACTAAAATAATAAGTTCCATTCTTTTTCATTTAAGACTCTATCTAGTCTTTCAAAAAAATTTCCTATAGACTATGTGAACAAACAACTAGAGAAGCCATCATCCAACAGATTTGGTTTAAGGATAACATCAACAAATAAATTCATTACAGCTTGATTTGGTCTCATGCTACCCTTTTTTTTAGATGCACATGTAATCATATTAAAGTCACCACATGATAGTTAATATGAATTGGACATATTTTACCTCAAATATCCTTTGTTACTTATCTTGAATAACCCGCATAAATGATAGTAGCTTGAATAGTAAAATTACAGAAAGGGATCATTAAATGCAAAAGTTGACCATCCTCCAACAAAACATCTACATTGAAAATGCCTTTCCAATGGAACCATATATTAGCATTAATATTAGTATCATAATCAAAATTACAAAATCTTCTAACCAATCTAGAAATTTTATTTGTTTGATACATTGATTCCAAAATTGCAAGCAATTCTAATTTTATGAATCCTAATAAGATTTTTTTAGATGATTAGAGTCATTATCCTTAATAGTGACCCTTATTTTCTAAATCATAACTTGAGTCATGTAAAAGAGATTGATTAACCCTTGTGTCCTGTGGTGAAAAATATTCCTGCCTTCATCTATCTTTTTGGAAGAGGATAAATGAAAACAAAAATATTTATGCCTTGTTGGTTAGGACACCATGTAGATCTGTAGATGTGCTTATTTAGGTGATCAGGTATGTTATCAAGGAATAGTGTACTATCTTGGGAGATAGAAGTCACTACCCTTTAATGGACCTAATCACCTCAATAAGGACTCCTAAGGACAATAGGTCTACATATATACTAGAGATTCTTTTCCTACTTTACATGAAAAAAGCAAAGCATGATTTATTTTAAATCGGGTTCATTAAGTTCCCTACAGGGGCAAACCCCCATAGTTAATTACATCCTAAGGGATGAGATCCCTTAGGAATACTCTCGATTAAAGTAAATGATCGTTGTCTTCAAATATTTTAATATGAAAGAGCTATCAATCGATTAATTCATTTTTGAAGATCAAATGGGATTGATCAACAAGAGGGAGTTATTATCGAAGCCAAAAGAAAGATAAGTAGGAGATGTCCACGATGCTAGAAAACCTAGCGAGCATCTCAAACTATCTTATGATTGGGCTTTATATTTTTGAAATTGATTTAATTTATTTGATTTGCATTTTTCATTAAAAATTTAAGACTTATGATTTCATAACACAAGATTAAGAAAATGCCTAAGAGGTGAGGATTTAAGCTTATGGCCCATAAAGGGGAGAAGCAACCACATAACCTAAATCTAGGGAGCTTTGATGAGGGCCAAAAGCACAACCATCTAAGGTGAAAAATGAGTATTTGGTTTGCATCCACAAGAGAAGACAAACCACCAGACTGTTTGGACTTACAACCGCCTGGGGGTGGCCACCAACTAACTCCTCCTGCGGTTTTAAATTCATGTAGGAAAGTCTTATGCTTTATGCAAGATAGTTAGGCTGTTTATTTATTTAGAAAAAAGACTAAGTCCTTAAACTCACTCCCTCAAGAGACTAGATCATGTAAGGACATGCTTCAAATGACCTAAATCTAATGCAATTCAAATTTCATTTTATTTTCATTTTTTGAACAATTATTTTTGACTCAAGCTAACAGGATTCATATGCCTAATGCATGAGAAATAAAGTTATTGGCCAAAATCAACGAGAAGGGAGGAGGTGTGTTTTCACCATAGATCTCAAAGGTCAACCCAAGTTTCTCTGGAAAAAGTGGAAGCCCTCCAATCAAGAGTGAAACAAGATGCATTTGTGCATGATATTATAAAAGAAATACTCATCCAGCTAAGGGGTTGCTAATTCTTTTATCTTGATTAGCTTTAGGTGAGGTTATGAGCTCTTTATTTTTAATTTTGAGTTTTTAGAATTGGTAAAAGATTTATTTTTCCTAAGAGCCTAATCCACATCTAGGCCATACATAAAGCAAGAAAGAAACTAGGAAAAAGATGCCACTTAATGCAAAAACTAAACAAATCATCAGTCAATTTATAAAGCTAATCACAATAAGAATAAGATGCCATTGTGGTCGGGTACCACTGCACAAACCTGAAAACATATTGTGTAGCTGAGCTCTATCCTTATACAACACAGATTACAAATGAATTAAATACAATTGAACAAAGAATTCATTGTTATGGAGGTCTTCAAGCTTCATTTCTTCATTCTTCTTTTCTTCTTTCTTCTTCTTTTCTTCTTTCTTCTTTGGTTCCTTCTTTTGGATGGTTGGAAGGTGGATGCTCCAAAGGCTTCACATGGTGCATAAGATAGGATCTTATGACCAATGCTCATCTTAATCCCTATAATAATCATTATAAAATCCTAATTACAAATTTACATGAAAAGGAAAAGTAAATCTGGCAAACACCTGCAAAATAAAGGTTAGCTAAACAAACCACCAAATCCCAAGCATGTATATTAGACTTATCACTCCACACATGGGTGACTAAGTCCACCAGGCCTATTAGATTATGCTTAGGTGTATAAGCACTTGCACAACAAAAGCATTTATATTTTTATTTATTATAATGCCCCTTAAGCACATTCCCCTACAGGAAATAATAGTTAGACTAAGATCACCCTACCATTCATTCTATGAGCATTCATCCTAACATCCTGTCTAAAACATATATCACAAAACAAAAGCAAACATCAAACCATGCATCATCCTAACCTAAAGGAAGTGACTTAGCCTAATGTGTGTGCTTCAGAGGTTTGTGTGGTATGCTTAGCTATGGATTTAAGTTAGAACTTTCTAAGTGTGAAACATGTTCAACTTAGAGGAGAGTTTCATTTAAGTGATTTAATTGTTTTGGGTTGATTTTATTTCATATTTTAATTAGGTTCAAGTGAATCCTATAATTAATTACTAAGTTATAAAGAGAGGGAAAGAGAAGGGAACTTCTCTTTCCTTCCCTAACCTAAGTAATTTCTGAAGTAGATTCATATTTTGGTTTAGTTTAGTGAATGTTTTGATCAAGTGTTTTACTTAAGTTTAGATGAACTCTAAATAAACCTATTCAAGAAGAAAGGCATTTTAACATTAAATAAAATGAACCAAATTCACAAAATATACATCACTTCATTTCTTTCCCAACATGTATAACATGCATATGAATGAATCCTAAGCATATCTATACATACAAATGAGAATGTTTGATCACACTTTATGATGCATGCTAAGCAATTCATTTAAGAAAATTTGAAATTTTATGATGCATGATTTTCATTAAGTAGAAAAGGGATTTCTTATCCAATTTTCACATATACACATGAAAGTAAGAAAGGCATAAGTGAGTACAACGCCATTGTTAACCATAGGTGTAAAGTACAAGACATACTTAGGGCTACTTAAAGCCTCACAACCTTGGGGTTGTCCAGACTAATATACCACTTTCTTTAAATACACATATGTGTGCAAAAAAATAAATGGAAAAAGAAAGAATGCAAAAAATTATATTAGTTGATTCATTTTGTTTATACAATTTATATGTGCAAGTATAAGTATCCTTCTTAAAAGATAGTATATGAATGAATAGGATATGGGATTAGGCAAGTGTAGGTTCTTTTCAAATGAACCACACATCTTACCAAATCCTATTCAAAACTATACTAAAAGAAAAGAGAAGGAAGACCTACACCAAGCACATCTTTATATCTTACTCACATGCAAGCTTATAATTAAAATATAAGTAACACACTTTAAAATTTGATAATTGATTCATATATTTTGAAAATAATTTGAATTTAATAGTGATAATAGCGACTCATATTTCTACTTTAGCCAACACATGCAAATTTGACATAAAGTAAATATTTTTATTTTAAATTGGAATTTTGAAAAGTATGAATGCATGAAATCACATGACACAGATATTTAACATGTTGGGGAAAGAATTAAAGTAATGAAAGCATGTAGACACATTCACTTCAATTAAATCCTAAAGATAATCTTATGAAATAAGAAAGCTTAAAATAAATCAAAGTTTATTCAATGTGATTTTTGTTTGATCTTAAGTATGATTTAATTTGGAAATGTGGATTATGTTTGCTATTCCTTACCCATTCCCACATGTGTTTGATATTTTTGTTTAATTTTTAGATGATTAGATTCATTTTAGATTTTGATTAGGTTTAGGTATGAATTAAGCATGTTAATTAACCCTTACCTACACCACATTAGCATAGTTAACCAAATAATTATGAGCCAATGAGATGACATAAAACCTCACAAGGAATTTAAACTTGCAATTCACTTAGGGAGAAAAGGGCCTAATGTAATTTGGCTCATGATTAATAGTTAATTAAGCTAAGGGGTTTAACTTAAGTAATTTCAAAATGCCCCTCACACATATGAGTTGGGTTTTGATTTCCTTAATTAAACTTAGGCTCTTGAATATCTAAACATCTACTCAAAGTATATTAATTAAGTTTGGGAAGGTTTTAGAATTTTTAGAAATTAATTAAAAGAGTAATTAATGAATTAACCCTTAAGGAGAGGATTAAGGAAAGAAAAGGGGGTTTAGGGAATAGCTTAGGAGAAATACCCCAAAATTATTCCCTAAGCCTCCTACTCACTAGATAAAACCTTAATCAACTCCAATAAGGGATTAAAACACTAGTCAAACCTTTAATTATCCTTAATTACATTAAGGGAGTAATTAGGAAATGCATTTGTAATTCTCTCAATTAAGCCTTCAATAAATCTCAAGAAAATTAGGGGAGGTGGAAGTCATCCCCCAAAACATACCCAAGGTGTTTGAGATTAATCAGAGGATTAATTAAGGAATAATTAATAAAATAAGATTTCCATTAAAACCCAAAATCAAAGAAAATACAATTAAAAATCCATTAAAATCAATTTCAGAATATTTTAGATTAAATTATCTTTTAGTAAAAATTTACCTCATATATTTCTAATTTTTATTTAGGGAGATATGGATTTTTAAAGCCTAGGGATTAATTAGAATTAATTAAAACATTAATTAATCCCCTTAGCCCACAGCACGACACGCGACGTGATGGTCAGCGTGCTTTACACACGTCGCATTGTGACGGGGTCACTTAAACGTCCCATCTCTATGACAGCGTTGCGGCAGGATGCGGTTTGATACTCGTTGTTTGATCAAGAATCGAATGGTTAGGGATCAACTCATGGCTTTAAAAGGGTTAACGGATTTATAAAATGTGCATTTAATCTCGGTCGTCCATCCAAAATGCATGGATGGACGATTGGGATTACCCCTGTTCTTCCTTGAGGATCAATGGAGATCGTCCATGATCTAAGGGAAGATTTGAGCTCGATCATGCTCAGATTGGAATGAAAACTTGCACACACACCATCTAACCTTATTGGCAATCCTATCCATGACACTTTCTTTCAAAAATGACTAACACCTCTTAAGCTTAGTGGTAAAAAAATATAATACCTCACTGAAGGTGATCATTGGCACTCGAGTTCGATGAGGTAGCTTCATCTAGTGGAGAAGAAGCCCCATTGAGAGTTTCAAGCCTTGGGGTTGAGTAGATCTCTCTATGGACCAAGCTCTCCTCCTCTCCTTTGCGGTTTTGTTTGAATTGTACTCCTCCTTGCCTTGGGAACTTGAGGGAGAGCGCAAGCTTGATTTGGTCCCCTGAGGGAGTGTGCAAAGGGAATTAAAGTGGATTGTAGTGCGGAAGAAGTTTGGAAATTAGTTAAGCTCCCCTATTTTCAAAGGATAAAATTGAGAATGACTCTTTCTAAATCCCTGTAAGAAGCTTAGGATTTCTCTCTGATGGCTCCTAACACTCTCTAGCACTCAATCGATAGTAAGGATGTGTGAATTGAATTGAATTAGGGGAGTATATCTCCCCTATGGCAATTGGACGGCCAAAGTTATGACTGTCATTTTGATTCAATTGACCATATGGAAAGGGTTGTTTGGGCTATTTGAAGTTGGCACATGGTCAGTTTGAGCCAAGGAGTGGATTTGTAACTTCCCATGTGCTTCAAATCAAGTGGAGGGAGGTTTTCAAATTGGCCAAATTGAGCTATGGGTCAATTTTGGCCTTGGATCCATTTGGGCTAACCCAAACCCATTGGGTTGGGTGCACCACCCTCCATAGGGTTCACTTGACCTATTAGAAAGGTATCAAGTTGATATGAACAGGGCTTGACAAAATTCCCCATGGATTTGAACAAAATTTGTTCTATGGCCTAGCGGTAGAACGGTCATTTGGCTGATTTTTGAATATGAATATGTTGGGTATGTGGAGAAAATAGGTTTGGCCAAGTTTCATTTGATTTGAGTTCATTTTAAATAATTTGGCTCATGTTGTCCCATTTAGGTCAAAATGGGTCAACTTGGGTCAAGTTGACCAATTTGTCAAATTGGGTCAAACCAAAGGTTGGGTCAAGTTCATATGACCATTTGAAATATTTTGGTGGCTTTGATTTGATTCAAATTGGTTTAGTTTTGAGTTTGGCTTATATGACTTCATTTAGGTCAAATGGGAGATAGAATTATAGCTTTAAAGATTATTGTTGATACTAAGATTATCAATGTTATAAGTGTCATGCTCCTCAAGTAGGTTTGGAGGTAAGCTCAAAAGAAAAATTTTTGGAATGAATTAGAGGGATTAATACAAAAGATACCTCTTGAAGAAAAAGTATTTATTGGCGGAGATTTAAATGGATATGTTGGTAGAGTGATAAGATTTTAAAAGTATTCATGGTGGTTATGGATTTGGAGTGACTAATGAAGAAGGTAGACTATATTAGATTTTACCTTAGCTTATGATTTTGTAGTTGCTAATACTTTATTTAAGAAAAGAGATGAACTTATTATTACTTATAAAAATGGATCTAGTAAAACAGTGATTGATTATTTTGATAAGAAAAATAGATCGTTTAGATTGTAAAGATCGTAAGGTCATTCCAAGTGAAATTTTAAGTACCAACATCGACTATTAGTTTTAGATTTTAAGATGAAAGGTTGTAAGAGAAAAAAATAAACTTAATTATTATCCTAGGATTAGATGGGGACACTTAAAGAACACAAATAAAAATATTTTAAGAGCAAGCTACAAGAAATTAAATTTTGGGATGTTCATAAGGAAGCTAACGTTATGTGGGAAAAGTATCAAGTGCTATTAAACAAGTTGCTAAAGATGTGCTTTGAGAATCAAAAAAAGCTTCTTTTAATAAGAATAGTTGGGTGGAGTCGAGTGTGCAAGAAAAGGTAAGAAATAAGAAGCATTGTTATAAATTTTGGTTTAGATGTAAAAAGTTGGAGAATTGGGAAAGATATAAAGTGGCATATAGAGATTCTAAGAAAGTAATATATATGATGCAAAAAATTTAGCTTTTAGTGATTTATACAATAGATTAGATACCAAAGAAGGTGAAAGATGTATGTATAAGTTAGCCAACCAAAGAGATAGGAGAAGTAAAGACATAGTTCAAGTGAGGAGTATTAAGGATGAAAATAATAAAGTGCTTTTCTTAGAAAAGATATTGAAAATAGGTGGATGAGGTATTTTAATAAACTTTTCAATGAAGGATTTGAAAGTAATGATTGATTTTAACAACCTTAATACCCTAAACAAAAATAGAGAATTTCATGTTTATCGTGATTAGTAAAAGTTAGTGAAGCTTTAAAGAAAATGAAATGTGGAAAAGCAGTAGGACCGGATAATATTCCAGTAGAAGTGTGAAAATGTATAGCAGATGTGTGGAAATGTTTAGGAGATTAAGGAATTTCTTGGCTTACAAATCTTTTTAATGTTATTTTAAAGACTAAAAAGATGCCAGATGAGTGGAGAAAGAGTTTGTTGGTTCCTATATTTAAGAATAAAGGTGATGCACAAGATTGCAAATTATAGAGGAATTAAGTTAATGTGCCATACATTAAAATTATGGGAGAGAGTAATTGAGCATAGGTTACGATGTGATACAAGTTTCTCACAATCAGTTTGGTTTCATGCCAGGTAGATCTACTATGGATGTTATACATTTGTTAAGAGGTTTGATGGAGAAGCATAGAGAAAATAAGGATCTACATATGATATTTATTGATTTAGAGAAAGCTTATGATAAAGTCTCAAGAGATGTTCTTTGGAGAGTTCTAGAAGAAAGAAGTTAATATTGGTTATATTCAAGTCATTAAGGATATGTATACTAGAGTGTCACTTGTGTCCAAACACAAGGAGGATTGACAAACTATTTTCCTATTTCTTTGGATTACATCAAGGATCAACATTAAGCCCTTATCATTTTTACTTTAGTTATGGATGTTCTTACGAGGCATTTATAAGAAGATGTACCGGTATGCTTTTTTGTGATGACATTCTTCTTGTTGATAAGACTAGAGAGGGAGTCCAAAACTTGAATTATGGAGGTCAACTTTAGAGTCTAAAGGTTTTCATTTAAGATCTAAAACTGAATATATGGAGTGTAATTTTAGTTGTAGAGGTTTTAGTGGTAGTGTTGTGACTTTAGGTGATCAAGTCATTAATAAGAGTGAGCATTGAGATATTTAGGCTCTATTGTTCAAAATGATGGTGAAATAGATGGAGATATTATTAGTAGAATTCAAGTTGGATGGTTGAAGTGGAGGAATGCATCTAGCCTATTATGTGCTTGAAAAGTTCCACTTAAACTTAAGGAAAATTTTATAAGATGGTGGTAAGACCGCAATGACTTATGGTGCGAGAATGTTGGCCAATAAAAGAGAAACATAAGACTGCTAAGTGTTACAGATGAGGATGCTCGGTGGATGAGTGGCTTTACCCTAGAGATAGAATGCAAAATGAGTATGTGGGAAAAAGTTGGAGTAGCTCTAGTGGTAGATAAGATTAGGGAGAGTCGCCTGATGGTTTGGCCACATAAAGCGTTGTCACATGACCATTAGGAGAGTAGATGCATTAGATTTGCCTTATGTTAAGAAAGGTAGAGGTAGACCTAAAAAGACTTGGTTAAGATGTATAAAAATGATCTTAGTATACCAATTAAATGAGAATTTGACACTTAATAGGACACAATGGAGACGAAGGATTCATGTAACCAACCCCACCTAGTGGGATTAAGGCTTGTTCTTGTTGTTGTTGGGTCAAGTTGACCAATTTGACTCATTTGAACTATTTGAGCTAGGTCATGGGTAGGTTTAGGTTTTGTTAGTCATATGAAATGGATTAGTATCTTCGTTTCCAATCAATTTTGGTTAAGTTTGAATTTGGCAAAGCATGACCCCTTTAGGTCAAGTTGGGTTCAAGGTCAAATGGGCTAGGTTGGGTCTAGTTGGCCAATTGAGGCTCTGGTCAAGTTCAACAAGTAATTTTGAATGAACTTGACCCATTGGTTTGAATCAATTTGACTTAGATCAAGTTTTGACATATTTTGACTTTTTAGGTCAAGTTGGGTCAACTTGGGTCAAGTGGACAATTGGGCTAGGTTTGGCTCAAATGTTGACTTGGTCAAGTTCAAACACAGTTCATGAATGAACTTAGATGAATGGTTTCAATCAATTTGGCCTATGGTGAATTTTGGCTATGTTAGGTTTCATTTTTGGCTAAGTGTTGACTTGGTCAACTCTTAGGTTTGACTTGGTTTGACCCAATTTGGTTGATTGATCATCTCATGATAATTGTTGATCATGATGAGAGGCATAGGTGAGTTTGATTCAATCTAATTTGGTTAGGATTAGAATTTGGCTCAAGAGGGTACTTTAGATCACTTTGGGTCAAGTGAGCCTAAGTGGGTCAAATGGCTTGGTCAAAGCTTGATTTGAGTTTGATTGAACTTGTATGTGGACTTATGATTAAAATATAAATCCATTTGCAAGTGGTTTGAAGTCAAATGGATTTTGATTCATTTGACAATTTCATATTCAAAGGAAGAATATGAATAGATTTTGGGTTTGATTTTTGAATTTGATTTTGATTTAGTGATTGAAGTTTGTATTTATATACATATTCATGATTGTAAGGTGATTAAATCATGAAGAAAAATCAAGAGTTTGCCTTGATTTGAAGTTGATTTGGCTAAGTTCAAGATTTTGACTTGAAAGGCTTGGGTTGGATTTTGAGTAGATTTGGGTTTGATTTTCAGAAGTGGTTTTTATTGTTTGAATTTATATTTCATTTACATATGTGAATATAAATGAGAATATAAGTGAGTCATGAGAAAATTTCAAGGATTTGAAGTGATTTGATCATGATCTATCAAGTCTTTAAGAGGGAATTTAAGGACTTAGAAAATTTTGAGTTTTGGATTTGAATTTTGAATTTGATTTGATTGATTTGAATTTATATTTCATTTATATATGTGAATATAATTGAGAATATAAATGGGTTATGAGAAAATCCCATGAATTTGAATTGATTTAATCATGATTTAGGCTAAGTCCTTAAGAAAGAAATTAAGGACTTAAGTATGATTTTGAATTTGGAATATCATTTTTGGATTTGGTTTGATTGATTTATATTCATATTTCATTTATATATATGAATATAAATGAGAATATAAATGAGTTGTGAGAAAATCTCATGAATTTGAATTGATTTGGTCATGATTTATGCTAAGTCCTTTAAGGGAAATTTAAGGACTTAAGAAAAATTTAGACTTAGGAATTTCATTCATGGAATTCAATCATGGATTTCAATCATGGGTTTCAATCATGGATTTCAATCATGGATTTGATTTTGAGTTTGGAGAAAATGAAATAAGATTAATTTGGAGTTTGACTTGAAGGAAGGAAGGTGAGGAAATGTTCAAGCTAAGGGTAGACAAATTTTCCTAACACCCCTAAGGCATGACCTATTCTATGGCTAACTCTTCTATGTCTCTAGGGCTAGGTTGAGTGTCCACCTAATCACTAGATGTGTCTTAAGACTAGGGAACTCTTAAAGTCTAAGAGAAGTCCTATTTCTAAGATGGAGGGGTCGAAAGCTTCTAAAAATGAGGTCAACATGTCCCTAAGGACTAGTCTATCATTATAAGGTGCTAAAATACCTTCAAGAAATGAGATTAGAAGATTTGTTTCAACACTTATATTAACATATTTCAATTCCTTAATCCCTATTTATTTATATTTTTTAGCTTTTTGAATAAGCCAATCATCTTCCATCTCTTGAGCCATATTGTGGATCACATCCACATTGATATTAGAGTTGTCCTCAAAGAAAAGATTAAGTTCAATGTAAATATATTTCCATCTTGATCTATCAACCTGACCTCCATTTCCTATATTAGTTTCCTAGGGATTTTTAGATGTTGTTCTCACTTCCCTTTCTACATTCATCCTTTCTAAAAATTTAAGTTCTATGTAACATGTATTCCCTCTTCTTTCTCTACCGATTCTTGAGTGTTTTGATCATGATCTAGAACATCTTGAATGATAGCTATAGAAATGACATTATTTCATTATTGACCATCTTCTCTAACTTTGGTGCATTTCTATTTTCTCCTACACTTAACTTTTTTGTCTTAACTTTAGTTGAACAACATAGCAATTCTCCATATTATGCCCAAACATCTAGCATTTGCTTTAGTATAATAGTTTTTATTCTATAACCATTAGTTGTAAATACCCCCTTAGATTATGATCCCATCTAAAGCTCATCAACATAAGATGTAGTGGTATCCATCACTAATAGGGTTGTAGATACTAAAACTCTTAAAAAGTTATAAGTTGGAAGGCCCCATTTTAAGGGCTTGCTAATGATGGTAGTGATGGAATATAATACTTATTTATTGAATAGGTGTAATTTCATATTTTAAAATTTATTAAAAATTGGGACAACATGTGGCTGAACACTACAATCAAATAAAGGAGTCCGTTTAAGAATCTTCATTAAGATGTTATCAATATGATATAACTTTTAGAAGATTCTGCATAATCTTTTCCTTATTAAGCTCGATAGCAATATGCACTAAAATTCCAACACTCCAATCACTTGTGAGCTTTAATTCTTTAGAATGCATACTAATTATATCAATTTTAGGATGCTTGTAATGAAATATTTTAAATAGGGCAAACCTCAATGGTTTAGAAAATTGAGTGGTTTTAGCTTCAAACCAAAACAAGGTAGGTTCCCCTTAACCTTCTCATGACACACTTTAGGGAAGACCGACTTATTGAAGATACATGTGTCTTTTCATTAATGGAGATGTTATTTATGAGCATACCAACATAGGGAGTTATTTTCATAATAAAATAGCATAAAGCACAACTATAAATCATAGCAACTAATGGAATAGTAACTATGCCAATCAAATTAAAATTCTAATAGAATGAGGGAAGGAGACATACCTCACACTCAAATATTTTACTCACTATTCTTCGACAAATCTTTATGGCACCATGTAGATCTTGAGGGTACTTATTCAAGTAATCAAATAAATTATTATGGATAAAAATATAATCTCAAAAGATAAACATATTTCCCTATGATGGATTTAATTACTTAATAAAATCTTCTAGGGCAGATGGGTATTCCATGTACTAGAGATTTTTCTTCTAAATTACATAGAGAAGTAGAATAGGATTTATTTTAGTGTAGAGTTTGTAGTTCCCTATAATTAATTATATCTTAGAAAAAAAGGAATTTCTCATAAGAATACTCTCGGTTAAAGAAATTGACTTTATATCTCTATGAATTTTAAATCTTGTCTAAAAGAATTATTAATTCATAAATTCATAAGCTAACATTTCAAGGAGGAAGAGTTCTTTTCAAAAGGTAATCGAGAATAAGTAAGAAATACTTTTAGATATTGTGAGAATTTTTATTTGGAACACCACATAGATCTTGTTCTTATTTAGGTAATTAAATACATCATTAAAAGATAAATATATTGTCTAGAAAAATAAACATATTACTCTATAATGGATTTGATTACTAAATGAGGAATCTAGATAGGTTCTTTAATATACCATAAATTTTTCCCATGAACTAAATGGAGAAGTATGAGGTTTATTTTACTACATGGTTCACACTTCCTATAAGCTCTATAGTTAATTTCATCTAAGGAATGAAAGATATTTTCTAAGAATATCTAAATTAAAGAATTTTTTTATATTTTATTTTCATAGATTTCAAAGCTTGTTTTAAGAGAATGATATTTTATTGATTAATTTGAGAATGCTTTCAAAAGGGAAAGAGTTCTTTTGGAGATCTATTGCAATTAAGTATGAAATACCTATAGATATTGGGATGCCTATTAGGCATTTCAACTAACCTATCATTGGGCTTTAAAATTTTGAGATTGACTTTAGTAGAGTTTAAATTGACATTTTATTAGAAATCTAAGACTTAAATTCTAGTAGTACAAGACTGTAGAAATGCCTAGAGTAAAAGACTTATTCCTAAAAGGATGCTTTAGCACCTTATTCTACAAATACTCTTGACATAAATTAGAGGCTCGACCTAATGCAATTTATGAGAATTATGGGTTCTTTCTCTCATTTGAGGTAATGAGCCTCTCCCTGACTTTTATGAACTCATCACCTGCCTGGAAAGGTTGCTAGCTAACAATCTAGTGTGTGTGAAAAATTAGTTTGTGGAATGAATGTACTAGCCATGTTAGGTTAAAGTTTTAATTTGATTTTTTTAAAAATTTGTTTAATTTATCATTGGGCAGTTTCAATTTAAGTGACATAATTGATTTACAAATTTATTTCCAATTTAAGTTTGCTTTTATATTAAGGTGGAATATAGGTTTAAAGTCAATTCTCATTCTCAAATAGACTAAGACATGTCGCCATCTCCTCCAATCCAGGTACGCTTCTTCTTTCACTAGGGTTTTCCTTCCCCGTTACTATTTCATTTAGGTGCTCTCCATGTGGACCATCTTATGTTGTTCTCCAATAACCTCCTCACTAACGACCCTACTGATCCCTCTATTAAGCTCATCTTTCCATAATCATACCATGATAAATTTTATGAAGGTAGTGAAGCTAGATTTATTTAAAATAGAGAAAGAAAGGTAAACATACTCTTTCCTCACCAATCTAAATCGCATAGCTGGAGCCTCTTAGATTTACCTTGGTTGGTAAGTTCACTTAGACATCCAAATATGGACATCATTCAAGCATTTTGATGAACACAAACTTCTTGGTGATTGGAATGTAGGTCTCTTTGATGGTAGACACATTACTTAGACTCAGAGAAAGACTATGCATGGATTTTTCTAAGCTCTACCACATTGACACATTCCCATGAAGATATTAAAATGGACCCCACCTTGATTACAACTTTGAACCACCAATTATCATTTGAAATTTCCAAACATAAAACTTCACCTTTCAAAACAAATCTATTTCCTCACTACATCTTTTGGTAAACCACTTAAGCTTGATTTACCTACATTCAATCTCTAGATTTATTTCTCTTGTTCTTATTGAAATAGATATAATAGCATCCCACTCTAATGTAATCGAGATACTTACCTAATGAATGGCTATTGGCGAGGGTTATCATTGAGCAAAACCATATTACTATCCCAAATGCATGATGTTTAGGCATCTTCTTGAGAACTTGTACATTACCAAGCCATAACTTAGAGTTTGAAAACAAAACCAACTAGAATAAGAGATGAAACTACAACATGTATACAAAATAGACCAAAAGAAACTATTTCTAATTAGCTAGACCAAGATTAAAATTAAGGCAAATGGGGATGATTGCAAAGGGCACAGCTCAAGTAGAGAACCAAGTACCTGAGTTTAAGATACAAAATTCTATGCAACAATTGAATCCAACTAAAGATGAAACATTAGATTAAAAAAAAATTTAAAGTCAGAATAAACTGCAGTAAAGAAAATACCATGGAAGGGACATTTAGATGTCATACAAAATAAACTCAACCAGATGATGTCTTCTCTCCAACTTTCCACCAACATACAATTAACTATGAGGAGATAAAAAATATAATACAAGATATTAAGGAGGAATGGTTGATCTGGAAATCCAAAAGAAATTAACATAAGGGAATTAAAGAATTAAGGGATATAGACCCAAATGCTACATCATTTATAAGGAACACTTCCACTATTGGACTATTAGCCAATTGGGATGTGTTGACCTCACTTTTGGAGTAAGGACTCATCCTTCCCATCTTACTTATAAACCTTCTAGGCACTTGAATTTTCCTAGTCATAGGACACTCTAGTGATTAAGGGAACACTAAACCCAAGCCTAGAGACTTAGGAAGGCATGCCCTAGGTTTAGGATATGCCTTAGGACAAATATGTTTTACCTATCCTATGGCTAAACCAAGACCCATGTCATCATCCAAAACCAATATCAAGCCAACATAACCAACTTTAATTGAATTTTGTTTTATATCCAAGTTTAAGCCAAATTAACTTAACCTAAGTTAATTCCACCAGGATCCTATGGATCCAACCCAAAACCCATTTAAGTAAACTAAATCCAATTGATTTTCACAAAAGCACTCCAACCATTCAATATTCTATTCCAAATCCTTCCAATACTTACAATCAAATCAATTGAACCAATTGAATCCAATCAACCCAAGTTAACTCATTTGACCTAAAAGGTCTAAATGAGCCAAAATCAATTACAATCAATACCTTCAATTAACCCTAAATCCATCATTGAATTTTTCTCAACACCAATTAAATCCAATTCAACCCAATCAACCCATTTGGTCCACTTGACCCAAAGTAGCCTAAATGACTAAATTGACTCAAACTTCAATCCAACCCAAATTGGATTGAAACATCAATCTCTATAATGATTTTTGGCCATCCTTGATTATCAATTGCAATTGGGTCAAAAAAACTAATTTGATCACTTGATCCAAGTTCTTCCAATTAACCCATATGGACCAAAATGAACCAAATCTCATTCCAACCCTAATTGACTGAAATCAATGACTCCTATCAACTATAAATTGATTATTGAACATGACTCAACCTCCAATTGGTCATAACCAGGCCAATTTGGTCTCTTGACCCAAGTTGACCCAATTTGACATAAAGGGCCAAATTGAGTCAAATGAAATCTTAACTCCAATTGATTGAAACCAATGCCTCTAATCAATCATAAATTGATTATTTAACATGATACAACCTTTAATTGAACCCAATTTGATCAACTAAACATAATTGACCCTTTAGCTCATTGACCTCGGGTTCAATTAAACCAAATCCTTCCCAAATCCAAATTTATTCAAACCAACACCTACAATCATTCTCAAATTATGAATTGAGCCTAAACCAACACTCCACCCAAGCAAATTTGGCCAATTTGATAAAATTGGTCAACTTAGCCTATTTGACCTAAATGAATCCAAGTGAACCAAATCCAAATCCATTTCAAATTAAACCAAACCAATGGCACCAATACATTCCAAATCATCATTTAAACACACCCAAACCCTTGCTTTGACCTAATTTGACCAATTAGTTGACCTAACCTAATTGAACCCCATTTGACCCATATCAAATTGAGCCAAACCCATTCAAACCAAGTCCAAACCCAACCAAACTTGGCATGACTCATCTTTGAGTTACCATGGGTTAGCCCAAGTGGACCCAACCCATGGTGATTGTGTCAAAACCATTGAACCAACCCACCAAAATGGTACAAAATTCTAATTTGGAGGGGTTCTTCCACACCCCAAGCCATGGCAACAACTTGTGGCCATTCTAGAACACTTAGACCAATGACCCAACTTGAACCAAAGTTGTTGGGTTCATCCTTGGGTCATGAGAGGGTGAACTCACCCTTAGCCTCCCATTAGTTCACTTGGAGGAAGTGGTACACCCCATGCTAGCTCATGCCACTACCTCAACGTCTCATGCAGCTCCACCTCAATAGTCCACTGTCATCTCCAGCCACCTACCGTGGTCGAACGACTGCCAAAGGCTGAGCCAATCTCAGCCCTTAATTCACTTGGGGAGGAGAGTATACTCCTCCCCATCCATTCAAACTTTACACAGAGCTTTCGTAGGGTGTTCCAAACAATCCTATAGCTTTTTCCAATCCCCTCAAGCTCTCCATCATTGACGAGACCAACTCCCATTAGAAACTGAGTGCCCCATCTATCCAATCTCACCAAAACTCCATCAAACTCAAATTAAATCTTCCCACACCTTCCCTAGCTAAGTCCAAATGAATCAATCCCCAATCAATTTGATCACTAGAGACCACTCCAAGACCAACTTTGATAAGCTTAGCAATGGCACTTGGTCCATAAAGGCATCGGTGGGGAGGCAGCTCAAGTTCATCTCAATGTGGCTTCGTCTCTTTAAGACGAAGCTACCTAGTTGATGGACCACCGGTCTTTAGACCAGTGAGATAAAACTCCAGTAAACCATAAAAAATCCCCTAGGTGTTGGTCTTTTGTGAAGAAATTTGTGATTGCAAGTGATTTCCATCATAGGATCTCCTTAGATCTCTTCCTCGCATATTTTGGAGTCGATCTTGATGTCTAATGAGTCCGATGAGCTCGAATCAAGTAGGAAAGGTGACGATGTCCATCTTTAGCAAGGATGATGAATCATCAGTCATCTATTTTGCATAATTAGATTGGATGGGTATGATTTAATCTATTAGATAATTTAATTTAATCCAATAAGAACCACAAGATTAATCTCCACAATTCGATTTGAGATTGAACAGTGGGGATGAGATCCCATGCGAGTTTCTACCACATCGAGATATTTTAAATAACCTATCCCATGATGCCACATTGAAAGTGTTGCACATTAGCTCCCACGACAAAAATTAGAGATTAATGTGTTAAAATGTCATTAAATAACCAAAACTTTGAAAATTCATGAATAATTGTAAGAAAATCTAGAAAATATGAGTAAACCCATTTTGGAAAGGGTAAACAGAGGAGAATTTAATAAAAATAAAATCTCTAAAGTTTGATCAATGAATAGTGCTTAATTAAGGTTTGGACTTTAGGCTAATTACCTTAATTAAGGCTTAATTACTCAGCCAATTGTCCTCAAATTGGATAGGTTGATTCCATGGGATGTCCTCTACCTCTCATAATTTATTTGGGATTTATTGACCATGTAATTTGGAGAATTTGAAATTATAATTCTAATCACCCTCTTTAATAAATTTAATATTTATTAAAATTTCAATATAATAAAAATTAAACCATTAATGATGATTAATCACTATTGATACTGGGAATGATGAGGGAAAAGAATTAGGGCCTCTTTCTTAATTACTTTCCTAAATATATTTCCTTAGGAGGGTTAATTAATTCATGGCTTAATTAAGGATTAATTAGTAAATTAATGATGAACTAAAAATCAAATTTAAATGATAATTAGGTGAGATAATTCAAATTGAATTCATGGGTTCTTCTTTATGTGTTTAATAACATAAAGAATCTTAAGGAACATATGGTTAATCCATGGGTGTGGGAAAACCATATAAGTACTTAACTTATATTCTTCTAACTTGATTAACCCACCTTGCATTAGTCCCTTTAAGAGCATTTCAAATTTTAATTTCTCACAAACATGTTATTAGAGGCTCTTGATTAACTAGTTAATTAAATTAAGGAGGTTTAGGAAAGGAAAATTAAATTGATTACTTAATGATTTGAACTTAACCAATCCATAAAATCCACTCTATCATTCTTTAAATACATTAAGTCACTAACATGGGATGGGGCAAAATAGCAAATATCACCTCTCATTTTTAAGATTTAATAATTCAAATTTAAAAATTAAACTTCATGTTAACTTTGGTTAATCTTAAATGATTTTATTTAACTTGAACATCCTTAGGAAGTAATGTGGTTGATTGTATTATGTGGCAATGTTTAATTACTCAGTTTCAATCATTATAAATTTGTTTGCCATTTGCATTAAGTATCCATGTTTTCAAATAAAAAGGAATTAAATGAATATAATTATATATGTATAAGTTGCATATGTTGAATTAATCTTACTATATGGTGTGGCTAGTATCAGTAATAAATCTAAAATTATTTTTTAAAATTATAAACTAATGATGAAGATTTAATGTGATGTTGGTTATGAATAGCCTATGTGACTTACATTTTCTTACAGTTTAAACATGTTAAAGCATTATTTTATTTTTCATAACATGTTGAATTAATCTTACTATTTGCTTACATGAAATTAAGCATTATTTTATTTTTCCTAACATGTTTAAACTAATGATGAAGATTTACATGTGTTTAAATATTAACAAGTATATAGTCTGGACATCCTAGGAACATGAGGCTTTAAGTAGCCCTAAGGAGGTCTTAGATTACCTTACTTCCCTAGTTTAACAATGACACGTACTTGCTTAATTTCATTTATATGTATGTATGCATTGGAATTTGGATAGGGCTTTACTTTACATGAGTAAATAACTTGCTAATAAGTAACCTTTTTTATGATTTTCATTGTTATGATTATGTATACATTTATATGTATTTAAGATTACAAGTATATAGGGACATCCTAGAACACGAGGCTTTAAGTAGACCCAAGTAGGTCTTAGATTACCTCACTTCCCTAGTTTAACAACGGCACACACTTGCTTAAATCTTTAATACATCTATGTATACTTAGCTAAGGAATGGAATCTCTCTTTTTTACCAAAAATATATGCATTAACCATCATTTAAGTGTGCCAAAAATACATTACATGTATAAGTATGTTAAGTTCAAAATCATATGCATGCTATTGATGATGAAAAAAAATGATGTAACATTATCCATGTGATAGTAATCCAATTACATTAATCTTAAGATGCCTTTCATATTTGAATAGGATTCTTTAAGATTGACCCAAATTTAGGATTAATAAAATTTTTAATAAATCATTCTCTAAAAAAAACCAAATTATGACAACATGCTTTAGAAAATAACTTAGGATATGTATGAATGGGGTTCCTCTCTTTACAATAATTAGATGTTAAGTAAGTAATGAGTGAAAAAAATACAAATTTAAATTTACTCCTCTTAATAACATGAAATGAATCCATCCCTCATGTTTAACTTAAATAATTCCAAGCTTAGATGATCATAATCCTAAAGCCTTGCTAAGTCATTCCACATCAAGCCTTAACACACAGAATAATAAGTTACCACTTCTAGCTCTAAGTTAGGATGGTGTTTGTTGTGATATTGTGTTTTGTTTTGTAATGTAATATTTTTAAACTAGATGTTAGCCCACTATTAGCTTAATGATGTTTTTCAGAGGATTATGCTAAAGGTCAAACAAGAAATAAATAAATATATATGGTTTTTCTTGCAAGTTGCTTATTCCACTTTACATAATCCACATTAGGATTGGTAGGCTTGGTTACCCATGTGCAGGGTACTAAGTCAAAATTTATTGAATATAATTGCTTGGTTTGTATGATTGTTGAGCTAACATCTACTTCAGGTGTAATTAGATTTTATTTTTTATAAACATGTAATTTTGAAATAAGAATTAGGATTAGTGTTATGGGCTTAGGATGAGGCTAGAAGGCAAAGACACGGAGACCTTATGAAGCTTGGAGTAAAACCAAATCAAAGGAAAAGAAAGAAGATCAAAGAATGAAGAACCCCATAAGATTTATTTTAATTGTAATTGCAATATTTTATTGTAATCCAGGTTGTATAAGGGTAGAGCTCAGCTACCCAACTTCTTTTATTTTTGGGGTATACACCTGTAACTGACTACACTGGACTTTTATTATTTTACAAAATCTATGAATGATTGATTGTTATGTCTAGTTTGTGTAATAAAAATGACATGTTTTCATAGGTTTCTTAAGCTTGATGTTTGAATGTATGACATAGATGCGGTAGGCTCTTTAGAATAAAATTAATTTTTCTACCCCCATTAAACAACTCATGACTAAATTTTAAATATAACTCTTAACCTCACTTTAAAGCCTAGGATATAATCAAGATAATTAAAAGATTTAGTAACCCCTTAACTGAATGATGTATGTGATAACAATCATGCATAACATCTTATTTTGCTCTTGAATAGAGAGGGTCTCCATTCTTACATGATAGGAGAATACTTGACCTATGAGGGCATCCCTTATAGTGGAGAATACCTCCTCCCACTGATTTAGCCCATAACCTCATTTCTTCATGGATGTAGGCATAATTGTCCCAAGCCTTTGTCCAAATCAATGTGTCAAAAAGATATAAAAGATTGCAAAATTTTGCATTTATCCTAAGTCATGTCTTCATGCTAATCATGATCTAGTATCTTAGGGAGTGAGTTTAAAACTCTAGCCTCCTTCATAATTAAATAATATCCTAGCTTTCTTGCATATACATATGGTCAGCCTACATAGTTTTGAATCATAGGAGGTGTTAGCTGGCGGCCACTTCAAGCAGTTGTAAGTCAAGAAGAGTCGGGATAGGTTTATCCTCTCTTAAGGTAAACTATTATGTCCCATTTTCTTTAGACTTAGGTCATGCTCTTAGCTTGTGCTAAAACATCCTAGATTTAGGATCCAAGGTTGCTTATTTTTTTAGGCTATGAGTATAATTCCTCACCTCTTTGGCATTTCCATAATCTTGTGTTGATGGACTATAAGCTCTAATATTCTAATAAAATTTTAACTCAAACAAAAATAAGATTTCTCTTTCAAACATATAAAAGCCTCACTATAGGATAAATTAGAGTGCTCACTAGGCTTCCTAGTATCATAAGTGCTCTCTACTCATCTTTTGGGATCCAAAAATAAGTCTTCTAAATTGAACCTTACCACTTGATTTCTAAAAATAACCAATCCTTTGATAGTTTAACCTTGAAATCTTTGGAGATATTTATTGACTACTTTAATCGAGAGTTTTCTTAGAAAATTTTTATTTCCTAGGATGTAATTAACTATAAAAGCTTGCTTCCATATAGAACTAAAGAACCCGACATAAAATAAACTCTGCTTTACTTCTCTTATAAAGTAGAGGACAGATCTTTGGTATATACAAAGACCCATCTGCCTTAGGAGTCTTTATTAAGTAACTAGGTCCATTGTAGGGTGATGTTTTCTATCTTTTGAGATGGTACATCATACCTTAATGTCATACCCAATCACTACAATAAGTACCCCCTAATATCTACGTGGTGTGCCAACAACTCCAAATTAAAACACAACAGGATGATAGATTAAACAAGATTACTATTAGAGTGTCTATGGACTCTAAGTATTCCAAATATGACTAACTTTATAATATAGAATATTAGAGGCATTACTGATACTGTAGCCTCTAACAGGCTCAAAAGCCTAATAAAGACTCATAAACTCCATATTTTTGCCATTCTTGAACCACTTATACATCCACAAAGTTTTGACGAACTCAAAAGGAAATTCAACTGATTCAACATCATTGAGAACTACAACTACAAGATTATGCTCTTTTGAAAAAACCCATTTCAAGTTAGCTTCATGATGAATAAACCCTAATTTATACATATACAAATTAGTTGCAGCAATTATTCAATACAAGCAACCATTGTATATGTGTCATGCATGAGGGAATCAAGAAGAAACCTATGGACCAACATCATTGGCATTGAACAACTCTGTCAACATGGTTGGCTGGTAGGTGATGATTTCAACATGATCACTAATGTATTAGAGAAAAAAAAAGGGGGACAAAAACAAATGAAATGGTTATGGGAGAATTTACTGACTACATAGAATATGCGATGCTATTTGATCCTAGATTCATTGGCTCTCCTTATACATGGAACAGAGGTAGGTTCTTCAAACAGCTTGATCATATCCTAGTCCATTCTCACTAGTTTACTCTTTCTCAGAATGTTGCTGTGAGATAATTAAATAGAATTGGTTTGGATCATGCTCCCTTATTACTATATATTCGCCATCTTCCTAAGCCTTCTAAATAAGTCTTCAAGTTTTGGAACATGTGTACTCAGCATAACCTATTTACCAATTGCCTTCAAAATGCTTGGCAATCAACTGCAATTAACCGCTGGACTAGATTATGGATTCTACATAAAAATGTAACCAAAGCACTTAAACAATGCAACTGGAATGTTTTGGGTGATATTCATCAACAAATCGATGTATAAGAGCACAAAGTTCTTCTTCTTGAAAGCAAGTGTATTGATGATTCATCCATAAAAGTTGAAGAAGATCTCAAAAAAGCGAATTACTCTCAAATCTAATTGATATGGAGAAAGACTTTTTGGCATAAAAAGCTATGTGACTAATCTTAGAGATGTAGATAGAAATATTAAATATTACCATGATTACATCAAACAAAAAAATAGAATATAAAGCTATCACAAAGATCAAATCTCATCACACTTGGTTGCACACTAAGGAAGACATAATTGAGGATGGGATCAACTATTTCATGGCATTATTCCAAGAACAAAATGTGAATTTGGATTTATTCAATGGAGCTTTACTCAACGCTAATAGAGTATATGTAAGTAATTTGGATCCAGCATACTTTCCAAAGGAGGATGAAATCTAGGATTTCCTTTCTTTCTTATATAGATCTAAAGCTACAATCCCTAATGGGTTCATAACTCATTTCTATGAACACTCATGGCAGCCAATTAAATAGGATGTGATAGCAACTATTTAGGCATTCTTTATGGGGAAGGACATTCATAAATTCTTTAGCACCTCAATCACCACCTTCAGACCCAAGTAAAATAATAGATATAATTAGGAAGACTTTAGACCCATAAGTCTCTCTTCAGTTACCAACATAATCATAGCTAATAGATCTTGATAAAAAATTTAAAGGGGTAATATGATAATCAAATTGGATATTAAAAGGATTTTGATGCAATCAACTAAAAGTTTATCATGGCAAAGTTAAATGCTAGAGGATTTTATGAAGATTTTGCTCACTTATTAATAGACTTCTCTCCAAGAATTACTATTCTCTTTTTATCAATGGGGAGGCACACATATTCTTCAAATCATCTAGAGCATCAAACAAGGTGACCCCATTTCCCCATCTCTATTCATACTAATCTTTAACTATATCTCTAATTAGTTAGATGCAAATCATGCCTCAGATAAGACAATCAACTACCAATCAATGTTTCCCATTTAGCTTTTGCTGATGATCTTCTACTATTTTGCAATGGATCCAAGAGATCAATTAAATGAATAATACATATATTAAATACCTCTAAAGCCATGTTTGGAATGATTTCCAATAAAATGAAATGTTTGTTTATAATGAAAAAATTTTGCAAAATGAATCAATCTTAAATTAAAGACCAAGCTGGCTTCACACAATCCCATCTTCCAATCAAATACCTTGACGTTAATGTATATAAAGGGAAGAACAAAGCTCAAAACTTTGATGCAATAATCCACTCTATTCAAGCTAGAATAGAATCATTGAAGAATACCTTCTTATCGACTGGAGGAAGAATCACATTATTATAAAGCATCCTTTGTTCAATTCCATGATATTCAATACAAATAATGATTATGCCCAACTTGACATAGATCAAGATTGAAAGAATCTTTAATAGATACTTATGGAGCGCATATAAAACTCAATTTACTAGGTTAGTTAGAGAAATATGTGTAAACCAAAAATGAAGGAGGCATGAGATTTAGATCTATATTTGATTCAATCTTGATTAACTAGTTGAAACTTTGGATCAAACTAAGATAGAAGGACTCTTTATGCCCAGCTTTTCTCGAAATATTTTGTAAAGTCCATCTAACTATGGTTCAACATAGGAGTACATGCTCACAAAATTGAAAGAACCTTGAAACATAAAGAATTAGCAAAAGATCAAATTTTTTTTAGTAGGGGAAAACTCAAAATTTCAAGGAATCATTGGTTTCTTGATGGCTTACTATTAAGCTTACTATACATCTTATCTCTAATAGAGTATTAGTTTTTAAATTTTGGACTGAAAATAAGTGGGATATCCCAAAACTGAGAAATTACCTTAATGAGGACATTATAAATAAAGTAACTAGTATTCCAATTATCCAATAGATGGTAAATAAATTATTGTTGAAATGTAACAATGGTAAATCCTCTTTATCTAAATGCCTTTTCAATACTTTACTTCACTCCAACAAGAACTTAGAAAAGCAACTAGTCCTTTAGAGTGTAGTCATTAAGCCATCAATCTCCTTCCTATGCTGAAGATTATGATACTACCTTCTACCAACTAATAATATTCTGAAACTCAAATGTCTTAAAATCATTTCTATTTTTCATCTATATGGAAGAGATGAAGAGAATATAAATCATTTTTTCATCACATGTCCAATCAGCAAACAAGTTTGGGAAGAAATGCATTCAACATTTTAAATACAAAAATCAAGGGAGGAGTCCATACAATATTATTTGAAAGCATGGAACAACTTCAATATTCATAGAAAAGATCACACTTATGTTATTCTCCTTATTATCCAATCTTTTATTTGGATGGCAAGAAACTTGAATAAACATGAAAACCAATGGGTTGGAAAGGAAAATATATTGTTATACATCCAAAATTATGTTGCTAAACTCAAAAATGCCAACCTTCTCAATGTTCCCCCATGAAATATGGTGAAATTGAGACATCACAATAACTTTTTAGTGTAATGTAACAAACTTAAAGATGGATGCATTAAGATAAATGTTGATGGTATTTTCAAAATTGACACTAAGCTTGTTGGTATTGGAGGTGCTTTTAGAAATCACAAGGGCCAATGCATATTCTCATTATCCATCCCTTACTATACAAAGAATGTACTCCATATTGAAGCCATTGCCTATCATATGGCTTTAATACTAGCAATCTTCCTTCACTTTCAAAATATTTGGATTGAACAGACTCCTTGAACCTCTGCAAATACATTAGTAATGGTGAGCATTACCCATGGTACCTTACATCCTAAAGAAGATTATGCTTATGTCAAAACATTGCCTCTTCTAAATCAGCCACATATTTAGAGAGGGCAATCAACCATCTAACATTTTCACAAGGATAGGATCAAAAATGGATGGACCTTTCTTATCATACATTCCTATTACTCAAATTCTTACAATACTCAAAGGTGACTTGCTTGCAGTGCCATATATTAGAAAATTATAATGGTCTTTACTTTCCCTTCCCTTATGCATGATCATACTTTCAAATTAACCTTATAGTAAACTTTGGCTTTCAATAAAAAAATGTGAAATTTAGGTTTTAAAGAATGGAGAATGAAATAAGCCCCACTTTGGGTGGAACCCATTCTATTCAACATCCTAAATCCTAATAGATTAGACTTTCATCCATTCTAGAAGGTCAAGCTAATATCTTGATATCTTAATTAGCTTCTTTTTAATTCATTAAGTGTTTTAATTTAATTTGAGTTTGATTTGATCAATATTTTTATTTTCTTTTTAAAGTTTAGAGTTTATACAATCTGACCTTATTAAGATTTGTAGATTTCATTCTTGTTTCATTTCTTTTGCTTTGATTAATATTTCTTGGTTTGATTTATGATATTTTAGTTTAAAATCTTTTCTTAAGATTTAAAGTGTTTTCTTAATCCTTAATTAAGAGTTTAATCATATATCATGATTAAATTTAATATTTATTTTAGTTTGATTTATTTTGAAATGTTTTGATTCATTTAATGTTTTAAGGTTAGAATTCTTGTAATGTAATGTTGTGAAGATTTGAAGATTTCATTCCTATTACATTTCTTTTATTTTGATTAAATGTTCATTTAATTTCATGTGTTTGAATTATTTTGTTTACTTGATAATTGATTAATGTTTATGTTAATTAGTGTTTATATTCATTTAACTTGAATGAATTAACTTAATAAATTTTTGTTGATGTTTTAACTGACTCTTAGATAAAAATTTTTAATTTCATTATATGTTAAGATTTCATTAATTAATTCAAGCTCTTAAGGTGAAATTTTATTTATCAATTCATTACCTAGTAATCTTGGACTACTTTGGGCACCAAACTTAATCTAGACCATTCCAAACTTTTTAGTTATTTAAGTTTAATTGATTTGATTAATCACTTTCATTTATTTTTAAGATTGTGTTATTCATTAACTCAAATGGATTTAAAAATTTAATGAATTCCATGTTTGGGTATGAAATTCAAAGATTAATTAGTTTTGCATTTCAATTGGTTAATTGATTCATTGTGAATTTAACAAATTATTAACCTAAAGTTTTATTATATTTTATGTTCTTAATTATTTCATTAAACCCTAAGTGTATAATTAATTAAATTCTTTAACTTCAGAGGGATGGAAATTTTTTCTTAAGTATTTTGATGTTAATGAAAATATTTTAAGTTGATTTTATGAATTTATATAATATTTGTAATTTTTAATTTATTATTTCATTTATATTGACATAGAGATTAGAAATTCAACAACTTCAAATCTAGAGGTCATTTGACCTTGTACTTTTATGACATGTGGGATTTCTTGCCAATTTAAGCTCTCTAAAGTTTCATCCTAATCGAGTATAATTTATGACTAATAAAGTTTTAATTATTTCAATAAAATTTAAATTAAGCCTAAATTGAAAGGAATTAATTAAGGGTTTTAATTTTTTTCAAACTTCTCCTATGGAAGATAAATCCATTGAGTAATTATTTATATTTTTGGAGTTTTGAATGATTTGTTATGATTTTTTGAAGTTTAGATTAATTAATAGAATTAATTAATTCAATTAATTAACAAATTAGCTCATTTTAGTGTTTTTTATATTCTAGAGAGTTTTAATGATGTGTTTAGATTTATTAAGGTTTATTATGATGATTCAAGTTAATTTTATAAATTTCCATGATTTTATAATTTAATATTAGTTTATTTTATTAAACTAAGGCCTATTACTTAAACATTTTGTATTTTAAAATTTACTTGCCCATAAATCTTGATAAAATTATCTAAGGTGTATCTTGACATTAATTTCAATTATCCAAAGTTTTAAATTAATTGAGTTATTGGTTAGGGGTTTAATTTGAGTTTGGTTATTTTTATCTAAACCCAAATTAACCTAAAAAACACAGAATAAAAATTATGAATTTTAGATTTAATAGATTCTCCTCATTGAGATGAATCCGTAAAGCCCTTATTTGCATTTTGTTGTTAAATATTTAATTTTATATGAATTTTTGAAATTCTTAGTTTTTTTTTTTACAATTTTTAAACTATATAAAAAAAAAATCAAACCTTTTATTTTAAATAGTTAGCACCATGTGGCACGTGGTGTGTCAACATGGGATCAACGTGGATCCTGTGTTATTAAGTTAGACACACGAGATCATTCCAGCCTGTTTGATTATAGATTGGACAGTCCTAATTAAATTTTACTTTCTTTAAGGGTTTAAATCTAACTGTTCGATTAGATCTCAGACGTCAGAGATTTTGTCCTCTTCCTCTCATTGGAGAACCGAGAATTTTCTATCATTAAAGGCTGATTTGTGGTGATATAGGCAGGGGTTTCTCATGATTTTGGTTACAAATCGATCAAGAATTGATTTGTAACCAATCTAGATGGCTTAATCTTGTTAAAGATCAAGTTGACTTCACAAAGAACAAAATTGAAATAACAAAGGGGTCAATTTTGAGGAATTCCTCGCCGATATCGATCCTTTCTAATGGAGATGAGTCGAAAAGCTTCATGGGGATATGGTGAGCCTCTAGGAGAAGTTTCAAGTTTTTCCTACTCGTGGATCACTGTGAAGACCAAACCTCTACTGCATGCCATCAAATTTGACCAAAATTTGGCTCACCAATAGCGAGGAACTTCGGTGAACATTCATTTGAGGTCACCTTTATCCAAGGAACATGTAAGAAGCTTCAAATGAGATTGAGGAGGTCATTTTTTTTTCAAGTTAGACTGAGAGCTTACCTATTAGTTTTAGTGATTTATGGCTTGTTGGTGGTAAGAGGCTCGGGTAATAACTCAAATAACCTTATCCTTCCCTCCTAAATGTGTTTGAATGATTGGATTATCTAGAAGAAGCCTCCTATCTCTTTTTTTTAATGTATGGCTAAGAAACATTCATAGGGAATTTGGGATGGCTGGAATCCAGGCACTGGTGGTGAGACCTCTGGCCAATGGGTCAGTTTTGATCTCTCCTCCCCTTGTGAGTGCATTGGGATGAATATCTTGAGGAGAGAAATTCTCCTTTTTTTCTTTATCTGTGAGCTATATCCCATGGAATCCATGGAATTTTTTAAAGAAGGGGAAGTCAACAATGGTTGGCTTTTTGATTTCCACCATTGAAGGTTAACTGATTGGAGAGAGTCTAAATCAATTAAGGAAATGAGGTGGATGAGGTATGGAGGAGAGGAAATTGATTTTGAATTCTTTGCATGGATTTTTTTTTGGTTTTTTTCTTTCCCATATAGCTCGCTTATCTCCCATAGCATCTTACATGGTATTTTTTTGCCTTTTGGCACCACTACAACACCCTTGGTTGGTTGGCCAAGTCAAACCAAGATGAATCATGGGTCAAACTCAACTTCATTTGAGTCAAATTTGGGAATTGAACTTAGTTTGATGCCATTTTAAATTCAAATTTATTAAAGAGGTTTAATTATGTTTCTATTGATTTATTAACTTTTGATTTGAATTTTAATCAATGTTGATTGTCCATAGAGAATTTGGAATTTGTTGGTCCATGCCATGTCAAGGTTTAATTTGGGTTTATCATAGTTTGACCCATTTTGAGTTAAATTAGTTAAATTAAGTTTAATTGAGTCAAATGACCAATTTTAATCAATTAAGGTATGTTTAGGCTCCAATCAAGTTTAGTCACATGTGTGGGATGATTTGGAGTGATTATTTTTATTTGCTTTAAATTGATTTTAATTTGACCCATTTTGACCCAAATTGGGCTTAATGGGTTAAGTTGGACTCATTTGGGTCAAATGACAAAATATGTCAAATTAGACCCAATGATTGGTTGGATTGTATTTAATGATGACTTCCAAATGATTTTGAGTATTTTATTTGGATTAATTTCAATTTAATTTGGATTTTAGTTTTAATAAGGTTTATTTTTATTTATTTAGATCAAGTGATCTAATTAGCCCAATTAAAACCTTATTGGGTTGAGATTCATTTGATTCATGTTGAAACATATTCATTTTATAATTCTAAGTCCTTGGAATGACTTAATTTAGTCAAAATTTGGTGGGTTAATCTTTAACTTGGTGGGACACATATAATTCAACTCTTTGTCAAATGGTTGAACATCTTTGGCCTTCATTTAGTTTTAGGTTCATTTTGATTCATGCATTAACTTCATACTGTTTATTTTAATTGATGTCAATTTATTTTTTTGTATTTGAATTTCTTTGAGTTTAAGTATTTTGGGGTTAAACGTTCTAATTACCTTAGTCTTGGATTTTAAATTTAAATTATAATGTGTTTGATTCAATTCTTTTTTTAGATTTTAGTTTGGTTTGAATCCACCTAATTTCATTAAGTTAGATCAAACTTTGGAAGGATTCACAAGGTCACCTAGTATAGTGCCTAGAGTGCCTAATCGAGAGGCTCCTATTCTTGGATTAGGTGTATTAATTATCAGTTTAGGGATGATGTTAACCTCATCTAAAAATGAGGTCAACAAATTGACCCCCCAATATGTGTGGTGGACTAACTAAAGTACACTATACATATTGGTGTTGACCAATCAAGTCAATAGAAGCACAAGCATAAACTTAAAAGAGTTTGTTTAATTTTGAAATTTGGAATTTAGATATAGTTTTGGTTTTGATTTCAAATTTCATTTTAATTTGATTGTGAAAGATAGACAAAAATATGCTTAGATTTATTTTAATTTAGAATGATTCATTCTTAGAAACTAAGATTCACTAATTTTTAAGAAGAATATAGATGTCATTAGGAAAATATTCAATAAAGAATCTAATCCTAACACAAACATGGTAATGAGAGTATATGCCTTCAAGGGACTTTTTTTCATTTTGACTACAATAGATTTTCAACAATAAACATAATAAAAAAGCACTAGGACTCATATCTTTCTAAGTGAAATTAGCCAAGAGATTTTCTAAATGACTACCAATTCTAAAGAAAGGATTTATAGGAAGACCTATAGTTTTCTTTTCTTAGAAAGGATGCCACTATGGATTCTTATTCCTATCTAGAGATAATAGTGAGAGAGAATGCCAACATGGATACTTACTCCCTATGATGCACCGACACTTCCAAAAATATTAGGACATGGACACGGTCCACACGCGTGTTGGACATGATAGAGAAGTGATTGATTAAAATAATATTAAAAAAATTAAAAGGTCACGTGTGTTGAAAATAATTAAATTAAAATTATATAAAAACTATTTTAAAATATAAATTATTATTTTTCATTATTGTAGGGTGTTTTGAAAATTTAGAGGATGAGATTTGAGCAAAAAAGAGGGAATAATAAGATATAATTATTATAAATAAATAAAATTATAAAACAACTATAATTAAATTTATAAATGTAGAATTGATAATAAATTTTATTCATTAAAATATTTAAAGTAAAATAAAATAAGTTATATATATATAAATATATTACTTAAGTAATTAATTTAAATTTTATAATTAAATGACTTATTTTTATTATTTTTAATATTTTATCTATTTAATTTATACATATTATTTTTAATTATTATTATAATACCATGTCCAATGCATGTTAGTGTCTCATATTTTTAAAAGTAGAAATGTCTCGTGTTCATGTCGTGTCGTGTTCATATCCCCATGTCCGTGTCCGTGCGTTATAGCTTACTCCTAACCAAACTATATTTTAATAATGGAAAGATACCCCTAAGGGATTAACTCTTATCCGGTTAGCTATTAGGAATGGGTCTTTAAGGAATTGTTTCTAACCAAAATAGCTGAGTTGAGGAAGATGGGTAGTCAACAGCTTAATTTCTAATCCTCGAGATTTTGATTAATAAGTAAAGCTCACATGGACTTAATTCCTAGCCTTAGTAGTCTATAAAAATGCGATATTTAATGACTTATTTCCACTCCTTAATTTCTTTTATTTTGAGCTAAAAAAGGGGTCATAAAGACTTCTAAACTAGTGAAATTCTGCTAATAGGAAGGGGCCTTCAATGACTTAATTTCAACTTATATAGCTTGAAAAGAAAAGGGGTCATAATGACTTAAACATATCCTCATAAGAATGTCTACTAAGGGAGTTACTCCTCTAATTAGCTATTAAGAATGACCTTAAATGGCTTAATTCCTTCTTGAATAGCTACAATGAAGTGCAGGGGCCTTAATGACTTAATCATAAACTCTAAATGTTTGACTAGTAGGAAAGGGGTCTTGGTGGCTTAATCCTATCCTTGTCTTTCAGAAAGAATGCCTACTGATAGACTTACTTCTTTTCAATTAGCTATTAGGAAAGGGTCTTTAATGGCTTAATCCAACCTAGATAGCTCAGGTTGTGGAAAGGGGTCTTGATGACTTAATCTTAAACCTTAAATTTTGACTAGTAGGAAAAGGGGTCTTAGTGACTTAATCCTAACCATGTAGTCCATTGACTAGAATGGGTCTAGAGACTTAATATTATCCTTATCTTTCAAAAGGATGCCTACTGGGACTTACTTTTATTTGGTTAACTATTAAGATGGGGCCTTCACAAGCTTGATCCAACTTAAATAGTTAAAGGGTGGAAAGGGGTCTTGAAGACTTAATCCTATCTTCAACTGTTGTCTAATAGGAAAGGGGTCTTGGTGACTTATTTCTAGCTTAAATAGTTCATTTGATAGGAAAAGGGTTTTGGTGACTTAATCTTATCCATGTCTTTCAAAAAGAATGCTTACTATACTTATTTCTAATTAGCTATTATGAAGGGGCCTTTAATGACTTAATCCAACAAAATAGCTTAGGTTGAGGAAATGGGTCTTGATGACTTAATCCTAAAGCTCAAGTTTTGATTAGTAAGAAAAGTGACTTAATCCCAACCACCATTAGTCCATTTGACAGAAGGAGTCTTAGTGACTTAATCTATCTACTTTTTTCAAATGGATGCCTACTAAGATACTTACTTTTATTTGGTTAATTATTAAGATGGAGATGAGGCCTTCATAAGCTTGATCCAACATAAATAGTTAAAGGGAGGAAAGGGGCCTTGATGACTTAATCTTATCCTCATAGTCTATTTACTAATAAGTATGAGTCACATTGACTTAATCCTAACGATTAGTCTAACTAGTGAGAGGTGTGAAATGAATTGGTTCCATTCCCTATTTTTACTAATGCTTCTTACACATGAAGAAGTTTAATGAAAAATATTTCAAAGATTTGAAGTATTTTAATTTTATTATTATTATTTTTTTTTTGGTAGAAAGATTTGGACCCAATGTGTATAATATGCCATTCCCATAGCCATAATGTTTCATCATTTATAATCATCTCAAAGTTATATATAGTTGTATCAAAGTCTAATCCACTTTAAGCAAGACATCATAGGTATCAACTTGAGAGATTTACTTTTGAGCTTGCATGCGCCTTTCTATTTTCTAGGCAAGAAAACCAAAGTCAAACAATATTTCTCAATTAATGGATATTTTATTTCTATTGATATGGATATGTAGCTTAGGACATTGTTTTAATTTTTCTTTATTGAATTAAGTCATTGAAATATCAAGCTATAATTGGTATGTATTTCATTCACTTTTCATATATGAATCGCTTAAAAGGCATTCTCTTCATTTTGTTTATTGATTTGGATTCAATAAAGGTTAAGAGACTCCATTAAAGCTATAATAGACATAGTTTTGGTCTAAATGAGAATCAAGATAAACAAGATCTTAAATTCTCTCAAAGATATTTTAATATTTTATTTTATTTTTATATTCTTTTTACTCTAATCAATAAGGAAATTGAGAGAGTTGAATTGTTTGAGAGATTAAGATTCTCCTTGTAATTTTGAAATAAATTTTCTTAAGTTGAATTATCATTCTTTAAAAGTTTCTTGAATGATATTTCATAGATAGCTTTATATATATTTTCTTTTTGTTTACTTTGATCCTTCTAAATTCTACTAGAACATTTATATGCATTTTGAATTATATTAGTCATTAACTTAAATAAACTTAAGAAGTTTTTTCCATGTGTATTAGATTAATATCTTATTTCAAACATTAGTTTGATTTCATTAATTTATTATATTTCAACTTCATAATGTATTGATTAATTTATCATTTAAATTCATTTGATTTTAATTATATTCACATTTAATGAATGTTATTAGTATTATATTAATGAACTTACATTAACATACTTGAATTCAATTCTCATTTTATTCTTTGTTTTAATTAAGTTATCTTATGTTAAAATTTAATTCATTAAAATGAGATTGTACCCATTTTAACCTAAGACATTTCAAATGTCTAGGTTATTTAAGTGTGATTAAAATTATTTATTTTTCAAGATTATATGATTTAAACACTTAAATAAATTTAGGGAATTTTCATACTAATGAGTTTCACATATAAATATGAGTTTCAGAGGTTAATTGATTTTGATTTTAATTGATTAATTAATTTGTTATGGATTTACTAAATTGATTATTTAGGTTTTGATCAAATTTCATTTTCTTAAGGCTCTAATAAATAATTAATTGAATTTCCTAACTACAAAAGTTTAGAAATTTTTTTAAGTGTTATAATGTTAATTGAAATATTCCAAGCTGATTTCATGAATTTCTATAATTTTCTAATTTTCTAATTTAATATTTCATGTAAATTGACCTAGAAACTTTGAAATATAATAACTTACAAATCATATATAAATTTGCCTTGAATTTTTTTTGACAATAGGGGTTTCTTGCCAATTTGATTTCTTTAAAGTTTCACTTTAATCAAGTGTGTGTTCTAAGACTAATTAAGGTTTTAATTATTTTACTAAAACCTAAATCAAGTGTAATTTAGGTAATATTATCATTATAATTTGTTATGATAATTTAAGGTAATCTTATAATTTTCTATAATTTTATTATTTTATATTAATTTATTTCATTAAAATTAGGGTTTAAGGTTTAAAATTCAACATCTTTCAATTTACTTTAAAATTAATCATAATTTTTTTTAAAGTGTATATCAACCCTAATTTCATTTCCCAAAGTTTTAACTTAGTTGTAACAGTGGTTTAGGTTTAATTTAGGTTTGTTTATTTAAATTTAAAGCCAAATTAATCAAAAATTACAAAAAATTAATTGGGGATTTTAGGTTTAATAGATTCTTCTCACTAAGATGAATCGCTAGAGCCATTATTTGCATTTTTTGGTTGTGTATTTAATTTACTATGATTTTTTAAAGTTATTATTATTTTTTACAATTTTAAAATTTAAAACTTCAATTTACTATTTAAACGCATCGGTGCCACGTGGCACCAATTGTGGTGTCGCTTTACACGTGACATCGCATGATTCGTCCACACGAGATCCAAGTAAAGTGGCACCATGTGATTCATCCATGCGAGATCCACATGGATCCCACTTTAAAATGATGACTCACGTGATTTTGATTTGGGTAGTTTGATCAAAGATTGGATGACTCGGATTAACCCATGGTGTCTGATATGGGGTTCAATCATTTGGTTTGAATAAATCTTGGCCATCCATTCTTAACAGAAGGACAAATGATGAAGAATATCTCTCCTTCAACAGCTTCAAAAATCGTAAGCCATCGATTAATTTGGGGTGATTTCAAGTGATCCAATTGTTGAAATCGCCCAATTTTAATTCCAAAACTAGTAAGACCTCACGTAGATCACATCTCTATGGCTTGATCTTCCTTGAGATCAAGTTCCCTTCACAAAGGACCAAAATCAAAAGTAAATATGTCAGATTTGGTGCGTACCTCATGGGCGATCTCAAGTGGCGGGGTCGACCTGGTTAACTTCAGAATGATGCGATGAGCCTTTGAGAAGAAGGAATCAAGTTGAATCCCTATGGATCAATGCGGAGACTAAAGCACATAAGGATTTCGGTGGGTTTGGTCATTTTCTAGCTTGCTGACAGCTTGAGGATAAGGGAAAGGTTGTGTTCAACTTCATTTTTCTTGAGGAAGGTGATGGGATGCTCACTTGCACTCAAGGGGTTTTCTATCTTAGATTTCCATAAGTGGTCAAAAGCCTCATTATGCCATGGAATCTTTCTTTATCAGCTAGGGTGATTGCCACCCTTAGTGCCTAGCTACAAGGGTGCTTAGCTACCACACTTATCTAAGTCCGAGATGGAAGGCAAAGAAAATAGGGATTGGAGAGTGGGATTTGTCTCCATGCACCTCTTCTTTTCCATGGTATATTCCTTTATTTTGAATTGAGTTGAAATTTATTAATTTGCTTAAGCATGGCTATTAATCCTTTAACCCATCTTAGGATGAGTTTGGATGTGTTCTAAGCTATTTGATTCAAGCGTGGTTTCAAAATGTGTTAATTATTTCATTTAGGGAATTCTTTAGAAAGGATGATCTAGCTTCTTCCATTATGGTGGATTAACACTTGATTAATGCTTTAATCATATCAATTTAATTCTTAATGATGTTCTTAAATAATGGATTTTATGGAATTTGAAATTAACCATTGGTTTATTCTATATGTAACCCATTATGGCTTAGTGAATT